>CAJHNH020007690.1:0-5000 GCA_905116865.2 Candidula unifasciata
ACCAAGATTTTTTCTCTTCAGAGAAGCGGACAGTCCACCTTGCCTTTCTCTGGGAAAAGACTTTGGTATGGTAGTCGCAGTCGGTCATATCCGCTGGGACGGGGCTACAAATCCCAGTCAGTTTTTAAGGAGAATTTTTTTGTTCCTATTGAGATCCCATAGCAGATTAATTAGGGGATAATTTAGCAGATGGATTGTAGTTAGCAGAAACAGTATCCAGGCCAGTTTAAGTTTGATATGTAAATATCAAACTTATCTTCGTTGGGCATATGTGACGAGCTGGTCTGGACAGCTGTTTCTGTCCTTTTAAAGATTGCTTTGTTTAGTTAATATTATTAACAAAGTTCTAAACATTTTCCTATTGCTTTTAATTAGCATAATAACACTGGATTAATTGAGAAATTTCTTACCTTTTTCTTAATGCTTCATTAGAGCAAAATTATAATTAAATTATAATAAAGTTAAAAAGTGAATGAGATGAGAGTAGTGCAAGGGGAACTGAAGAGTAACTTCCCCCTTGGTAGGACTCTCGACTTCCATTTTCATTCCAGGCTCGGTTGGGGGAGTCAAGATTTTGTTCTCCCCAATTGACACAGTTCAGTTAGTTCTGTTGTCTTGTTGCCTGAGTTTGAATTCCCTACCAGGGGTGAGTTTATAATAATTAGTGTAATTTGAGCTATTGATATTATTCCTCTGAATTAATTTTATCTGCTGAATTATGAAATTTGATGCCCCGCATGGCTTAAAAACTATGATAAATTTCTTTATCCTCACTAACCACGTTTATGATCTAGTATGTACATGTATGCAAACATATGATCTATTTGATGATTTAATTAATGTTTATTTGCTACTAGAAACGTGCATTGGTATTTTCAATTATTATACTTATATTAATTAAGTGATAATTATGTCCTCATGTGAAATCTCGGCCAGTTCCGGTTTCCAGCATGGTGGGACAATTAAAAAGGAATGAAGTGTATATTCATTATACCTAATCCCTTCTGAGTTAAATTTTTACCTCATGGTGATATTAGCGTAATAAATCACTGTCTTGCTTTAATTTAGATTTAGTCCAGATAATTCTGACTAGTTTAGGAGCTTGGAAAGTGAATAACACAGTGAGGCTGAATTTAATATTCACACTGTCAGAAAAGAAGAAGAAAGATGTATGGCCCATGCTTGTAATTATTATTGTTGTAGATATATTTCCCTATTACTAGGAATACATTTCAGTTCTACAGCAGGTGGCCTTACAAATGTAATAATTATATTTCACCCCTCACCACTTCTAAACTCTGCTGAATAAGATTAGCACATGTGTGGATTTAGATTTAAACTGGAGTGAGTGTTGTATATTTTATGTTAATACTGTGACAGATGGAAAGCCCATTGTCATCTATGATTGTATTTTGACATCTATCCCAGCACCTATTATATTGATGGAGATATGTCAATCCCATTTGATTTCAAACAGTGCAAAGCACCTGTTATGAGTTCCTGGTCTTGGTAAACTCACTCCCTGTTTCTCATTCTTTGTGATGTGAACCCATGTAGTTAAAATGAGAATATTGTGAAGTATGACTGTGTATGTCTGTGTGTGTAAGCATGTTAACCCTTCAAAGGAGTACTAGTGTGCAGACATCAGAACAATTTACACTGAGGAATGTCCTTTCTTTTTGTGTGCTGTAAACTCTTGTTCTTAAGAGTGTTCATGGAACTGGTTTCCTAAATATTTCCACATCAGGATTATGGACCATGTTCTGTATACATTCCCATTCTATACCAGTAGAATGCGAATACCTGTTACTATCCTACTCCATATATATGTGTGTAGTGTAACAGTTTAAAGACTGTAGGTATTGTTGTCTCCAGTTAGAACCTTCCTGACTGTTTGTATAAGGACTGTTCTATTGTTCTAGTTCCAGATTGTATTCCAGATTGTAGTCCAGGTGGAAGATCCATAAGTAAATCCTTAAGTAGCTGCAGATGCCCGATTGTCTGGACTGGACCGGAAGATTCGGCCTGCCTGATGTGTCACCGAGGCTTAGCCAGAAGCTGACATAAGCTACAGCTAAGTGGATAGTTGACCACTAACCTTTATAACAGGATTTTATATCCACAGCCATTTTGTTTATTATTTTGAAATCCAATTCGTAATAAATGTTAGTTTTAATGTTCCTACAGTTTTATGGAGTTTCCTTTTAACTGTAAACATTGTCAGTGAACTTAAGAACATTTAAATATACCATTAAATCACAGTAGGGAATAAGATGTGGGCAAACCCCAAATCCTCTAATTTAACCAGCAAGGCTGTGGGTAATATAAACCTTTATTAAGATTTAATGTTTGTAGTTCCCTTTGTGAATTGCACATAGTGCATTCGCTAGTGTAAAGCGAAGTTACCCGCCACACCGAGCTCAAGCTTTTATAGCTCTAAACATTAATATTTTAAATTCACTTTAGACATTTTAAAGTATTTTAAGTATTTTATTATTAACTGTTCACAAAAGAGATGCAACATATTAGATGTTGCAAGTTAAAGTGATGTTTGCTGCTCGGACAAGATAAATAGCATGAAATGCTCATCTGATCATAAATTTCACGACTGCACCGTGAACTTTACTCGTCTGATAATTGTGAGCGTGGGAGAAGTAACAGCAGGCTAAAGGAAATTTTTAACAACTCGCGACAAGCTCACAAGAATCGCATGAAATTTGGTGAACGCCAAATTCACTGGCTATGCTATTGAACACCTACAAAAGAGTCACTCTTCTAAGATCAATTCATTTTGAAATGTCTTGCCACTTGCAAGTATTGCTCCCCTTACTGTAGAACAAGGACTTAACACATTGACTGTTTACAAGCTAGCCAGTCGCAACGTGCAGTGGTGGGCAATGTAATGTGGTTTAAATACAATTAGTCGCTTTTGGCTCAGTACAGACCAGTAGCGCAGTGGAAGATCCACAGTTACAACACCTGCCGAAGACAGCTCTATACGGCTCTGTCACTCTAGGGGTCGATCTGCGTCGTCCACAGTTGAGTCAATGCCCGCAGCTCGACATATTTGTTTACAGTCAGGGACCAGCTGCTAACGCTCTTATTTGGGTTCGAGTGACCTTAGTTGGTGAGTTAATCGACAGATTATACTTATTGTACATCAGAAAAGTCCATAGGCAATCGGATCCTATCTTCAGTATGTCTCACTAGCGTGAGGCGACTGATAACATCCTGCAGATAACTCTGCAGAGGTCATGCTGTTATCAATTAGCATCGCTAGAACCGATTGTTATGGACAAGCCAGCATCGTCGACGGGCTGTTGAAAATGACTGGAAAAGGGTTTGTTTTAGCAAAGAATTCTTCTTCTTTTTGCCCCCAGGTTGCTACAGACGAACGGGGGTTTACAGTAGAGCCCATTATAGCTACAAACAGAACTGCGTGGAGAAGGGTTCTTCAGATGGCGCTGAAGATGTGGTAATGTGGGGAGAAATAAGCATCATGAGAAGAAATGATCTGGTGCAAAACTGAAGACCGCGTGAAAACCCAGTGATACGTCGTTGAATTCTCCGTCCTCACACCCGTTCCCTTCTGGCTGTACAGAGGTCAAATTTTCAGCAGGATAACGCAAGATCTCGCGTGGCACAACTCATCGAATGAGCTTGACAGGCGAGTATGTTAGCGAGACATTGCTCCAGACAATCTCCAACAGTTATCTCCTGCACTCCGAGAAGAGTGAGAAGCCACCCAACAAAAACAGATCTAGCGGTTAATAGATTATTGCCAAAAAAAAAAAAATGTCATTCGCTAATGGGAAACTAATTCATCATACTGAAATTGAGGTCCTATTCCCAAAGTATAAAGGTGCAACCCAAATGTAATGAACATCATTGCATTGTTCAAGTCGTAAAGTTCCTCATTAATTCCGTTAAATAAAATTTTGGTAGAAGTTTGAATTTGACTGTCCATTACAACTGCAATAATACTGTACCCTTCGACATCTGCTAAAATCAAAGTTTTTGTCTCGTAACACCAAAAGCAAAATATATAAAACGATAGGACCAGGTGATTTATACGGCTCTTAAACTTGGAGCACAACCAAAAAAGATTGTTTTTTTTTTCGATTTTTTTGTTTGTTGCAGATTCAAATAGTAGGGAATGAAGAGTGAGAAGCAGCAACGAAATTCATGATCTGTTTAAACACCATTGATCACTGGCATCACGAGGGCCACTGGACTGAAATGGCTAGGGCATATTGAGCTAAAATAAAAAAATAAATAAAAAACCAGCAGGTAAAAAAATATGTGCGTAAGGAGTTGAATGTTAGATTAAGAATCTACATCTCAGCACTGGGGATACTCCCATAAGCGCCCCGTTCCCATCTTCAGCAGCAAGCGAAGAGTTCAAATTCCGACAGCATCAGTAACGGTCTGATTGTATATCCGTCTCGCTCTTCCCCTGAGTATCGTGCGTCGGACAGGTCCCCTGGTAACCCCGCAGCGCACACACAGAGTTGAATTGTCGTAGACCACGAACAGACTATGACGACTGTGCATAAATAATACACAGGCAGACCTTCAGAAATTTAAAACAAACTTCCCGCCCAGGTGATCTGATTGTCTATACAGATGGTTCCGTGTTGAGAGGAAAGGGGAGTGCCTGGAGGTTCGTAGCGAAAGCCAATGGAAAATATTTAGTGCAAGACAGCCTAGCATGTGACACCACAACGTCTAGCATGAGAATGAAGGTGGAGGCGGTAACTGCAGCTCTCCGGTGGCTAGAGAACAAGATGCATACACATGTCATAATTGTAACAGACTCTGAAAGCGTGCTGAAAAAGGTGAAGACAGGGATACATCTAGCAGAATGGCAAGCTTCACTGGAAAGGTCACGGGTAGTGAGCATACATTGGATCTTCCCTTCAGGCTATGCCTGCCTTATGGTTAATGAACAGGAGGCAGATTGGCTGGATCCGCACGACTGGGTGGTGAATTGTTACATG
>CAJHNH020007690.1:10000-57500 GCA_905116865.2 Candidula unifasciata
GCTCTTTGCGGAAATATTTGAGTGGTGGTTGCACGGCAGGTCATTGTGATCTGTTGTTAGGGCTTATTAAAACCACCGTTAAAAGTTCACCCGCTTCCCTTCCCGCGAACTAGGCTGTGACATTTCCAGTCGTGAATTTTACTTTCAACCAATACCTGGCGTGTGATGCAGTTATTATACTAGCGGTGCTAAATTTCTGCCGTTAAATCGTGAAATTTCAATAAGCTGTAGTTAAGTATGGAGTGCCGTACCATACAGGGAGGATTAACAGCAATTACATCGTAGTGCCACGCTAATCACTGGTATTTTATATGTCTGCGGTGTTTCTCTTACATGCGTGTGAGTGTTCGCATGTTAACCTTTACACACGTGTAAAATAACAAAGCATTCGTGTACCAGTTGTATTTTGGGATTATTGAAATTTTAATTCCAACTGAGATACATAATTAGAACGTGGGAAACATATATAGATCACTTATATAGTTGGTATTTGACACCATGCAGGCGTGCCGAGACAGAGAAAACATTGAGGTAAAGGCCACAGCCCTCCTCTTCCGCTACCCACATATTTCCCGGACCCAAAAAAGGGAGGCCTCAAGGGGTAACATTCTGGTTTTAAAGCATAATAATACTAATAATAATCCTGAAAGCCGAAGTATTGTTGCCACGTTAAACGTCACGGTACGGAAAACGAGGGGGGAGGTAGACCTCCGTGAAGTGAACACAAGACAATGAAGACGCTTCGGTTATGAAAGCATAAAAAGCTCGAGAACCGATTATTAACAACAATAATAAGATGAATATAACATAAAATATTAATATTATTAATAATAACTATGTTTACTCCTTGAGGCCTCCCCTATTTTCGAAATAATATGAAATATATAAACAAATGAGAATTTACATACGTGGTTAAAGAAGACTGTTTAGCTTCTTACACAGCTGTAGGGAAGAAGGGGGGGGGGTGTTAGGGGTAGGTCAGGGAGCCTGAGCTCCGATGTTTGGGCGCCTATGAATTATGTCAATATGTGTATGAGTGAATGTGCTTATGTTGGTATACACACAACCAACATACACACACACACACACACACACACATACATACATACATATCAAATTATGTGGTGACTTATAGTGTTATCAATATCCAAACTGCTCCAAGCTATCTGCGTGAAGCGAAGAGGGAGGCTGATGAATTCGTTCTAACGGTAAAGTTGGCAGCTGTTGACCCAGTTGGTTCACTTTTAGAGGGACACCTCAGTGCAAATAGTGAATTCGAAAATACGTGAGATTATGTTAGCCAGCGTATATGTTTATATATAAGTCTGTGAAATTTGGTCTGTGACAATCGTAGGTTTGTGATACAAGTAGACATGTAAGTGTGTGACACATATAAGTTTGTAAGTCTGTGACATTTGTGAGTTTTGGACAATCGTAAGTGTAACATTTGTAACTGACAATTATCAGTATGCGACACTTCTGTGAAATTGTTTAAGTCTTTGACATTTGCAAGTCTGTGACATGTATAAGTCTGGTACACGTGTAAGTTTGTGACATTTATAAGTCTGTGACGTGTCTAAGTTTGTGACATGTATACGTCTGGTACATGCATAAGTTTGTGACATGGATACGTCTGTGACATGTGTAAGTTTGTGAAATGTTCAAGTCTGTGACATTTATTGGTCTGTGACATGTGCAAACATGGATTATGTAAGTTTGTGACATGTATAAATCTGTGACATGTATGGGTCTGTGGCATGTGCATGTTTGTGATACGTAAATGTCTGTGACAGGATACGTCTGTGACGTGTGTATAAGTATGTGACGTGTTCAATTTTGTGACATGTATGGGTCTGTGACAGGTGCAAATCTGTGATTTCGCAAGTTTATGACATGTGTGAGTTTGTGACATGTGCAAGTCTGCGACTTGTATGAGTGTGATTTGTGTAAAAATCTGACACATGCCAGTCTGCGACATGTCTGGTTATGTGTCCTCTGACGGGGCGGCGTTACAGTTTGGCAACATCATCGACAACTGGTACTGTTTAGCTGACAGTCTTTGTTTGATGGATGACTAAACAGGGTTTCCGGGGCCTCTCCACAGGTGATCCTCATCCGCATGGTGACACTTTGTCACGGGTGTTTATTGCTTTTGTTTTGTCCTGGTAGGGTTCATCTTACCTACCTACCTACCTACCTACCTACCTACCTACCTACCTACCTACCTACCTACCTACCTACCTACCTACCTACCTACCTACCTACCTACCTACCTACCTACCTACCTACCTACCTACCTACCTACCTACCTGCCTGCCTACCTGCCTACCTACTTACCTATCTACTTACCTACCTACCTACCTACCTACCTACCTACTTACCTACCTATTATTTAATCGACAGAGTCAGTGTACTGTTTGTGTGCACATGAGTGTGTGTGTGTGTGTGTTTTCATGCACACTTTTATACATACCTACCTACCCACCTACCTACATTTATACACACACATGCCCAAACACACACACATACATACACACAATCACGCATACATACATACATATGTACGTACGTAAGTACATACATACATACATACATACAAACATACATAAGTACGTTCATGAATACATACATATACAGTGGAACCTCGCTTAACGAGCATCAAACTCGTTAAGCGAAACACTCGTTATGCGAAGCAATTTTTTTCACATAAATTAATGTAAAATACGATAATGCGTTCCATGTCGAAAAAAAAAAAAATACAAAATGCTATGTATAAGTTATACTATAACATTTATTCAAAGACAAGTATATACATATTTAAGGAGAGTGAATCATCTTCATCTTTTCTTCAAACGCGGAATGAACTAAAATGGAATGCGAATTCAATTTGCAGAACAAAAAAGGCGAAATAGTTATGATACATAGCTAATTATTTTTTTACTAGAAAGATGTCTAGAGACATTTGTTTTTGTCGACTCTTCAAAATTTGGCGAAAATGCGACACAGCATTATCATTAAATTTGCAGCGCGCATAACCACTTCTTCATTATGGTGATGCTTCTCAATGTGAGAAGCAACAGTTTCCTACGCTTTCAGCATTTTTCTTTTTTCGCCAGAAGATTGTTGCTTTCTGTTACCTCCTCCTCCTCCTCTGACAAACTTTCCTCCAAAACTTCTTGCTGTGAAACACAATGCAACTCCATAAGCTCTTCGGTGGTCAGCTCTTGGCTGTGCTCTTCCACAAGCTCTTCGATATCACTGTTATCCACCTACAATCTCATGATAGTGGCCAAAGACACAATCTCGTTGACTACAGATTCCACAGGTACTGTCTCGAACCCCTCAAAGTCACAAATCAACAATGCTCTCTAGCCAAAGCTTCTTCCAAGAAGAAGTTAGGGTTCTCTTGGTAACCCCTTCCCCCGCCTTGTCGGTCATCTTGAGGCAAGCAACGATGTAGAAGTGATTTTTCCAAAACTCTTTAAGAGTGAGGTTGGTCTCTTCTGTCACCTGAAAACAATACTCGAAGAGTGCTTTAGTGTAGAGCTTCTTAAAGTTAGAAATAACTTGCTGGTTCACTGGCTGAAGTAACGGAGTGGTGTTGGGAGGCAGAAACTGGATCTTGCTTGACTTAAATTCAGCAGGGAGGTCATCTTGTAGGCCTGGAGGATTCATGTACATATATCTCAATATAACACAAGTTTCAGAAAATGTGGGATCACAAGCGACAGTGCTACTGGAACGAGTGCTAAACACAGACTGATGTAACATGCCCAAAATCCGAGACTTCCCCTCTCCTCGCCACTCGTTATGCGAAACGTCGCTCGTTAAGCGAGTCATTATTTCACAATTTGTTTTGCTCGTTATGCGAATTACTCGTTATGAGAGGTGCTTGTTAAGCGAGGTTCTACTGTACACACCTACACAGATACATACACACACCTACACAGATACATACACACACCTACACAGATACATACACACACCTACACAGACACATACACACAGATACATACACACACCTACGCAGACACATACACACACCTACACAGACACATACACACACCTTCACAGATACATACACACACCTACACAGACACATACACACAGATACATACACACACCTACACAGACACATACACACAGATACATACACACACCTACACAGACACATACACACACCTATACAGACACAGACACACACCTACACAGATACATACACACACCTACACAGACACATACACACACACCTACACAGATACATACACACACCTACACAGACACATACACACACCTACACAGACACATACACACAGATACATACACACACCTACACAGACACATACACACACCTACACAGACACATACACACACCTACACAGACACATACACACACCTACACAGATACATACACACACCTACACAGACACATACACACACCTACACAGACACATACACACACCTACACAGACACATACACACACCTACACAGATAAATACACACACCTACACAGACACATACACACACCTACACAGATACATACACACACCTACATAGACACGTACACACACCTACACACACCTACACAGACACATACACACACCTACACAGACACATACACACACCTACACAGATACATACACACACCTACATAGACACGTACACACACCTACACAGACACCTACACACACCTACACAGATACATACACACACCTGCACAGATACATACACACACCTACACAGACACATACACACACCTACACAGATACATACACACACCTACACAGATACATACACACACCTACACAGACACATACACACACCTACACAGATACATACACACACCTACACAGACACATACACACACCTACACAGATACACACACTGCTGCTCAGTACATTATTACTAATACTATAGTTTTTATTATTGCTGTTATTATTGCAGTTTTCAGTTACTGCGATTTTATTGTGCTTTATCAGTTAATTTTTTCTCGTGTGTGTGTCTGTGTGTGTGTGTATGTGTGTGTGTGTTTGTGTGTTTGCGTACGTGTGTGCATTTGTGTTGGTGCCCCTGACTAAGATCAACAATTATTACAGAAGACAGACGAATGACAGACAAAGCTCTGTATTATTAAGTTTGATTAATGACCGACAACGCCATGTAATGGTAACAGCTTCATTAATGAAAGACAGCGTCCTGTATTTGTAACACTATTATTAATGACATACAGCACCCTATACTAATAACAGTTTGATTAATGACAGACAACGCCATGTAATGGTAACAGCGTCCTGTATTTATAACAGTTTGATTAATGAAAGACATCGTCCTGTATTTATAATAGTGTGTTTAATGACATACAAGGCGTTGTATTAATCTCTCTGATTAATGGCAGATGACGCCCTTTGTTAATCAGTCTAATTAATGGCAGACAACGCCCTGTGTTTTTAAGTCAGATTAATGACAGATGGCGTCCTATATTAATAACAGTATGATTAACGAGAGACAACACCCTGTCTTTTTAAGTTTGATTAATGACCTAAACCCAGTGTAATAATAGCAGCTTCATAGATTAAAGACAGTGTCCTGTATTTATAACAGTAGGATAATGACAGACAACGCCATGTATTAATCCTGAATACTGACAGACAACGCCATTGATTAATCCTGAATAATGACAGACAACGCCATGTATTAATCCTGAATAATGACAGACAACGCCATGTATTAATCCTGAATACTGACAGACAACGCCATGTATTAATCCTGAATACTGACAGACAACGCCATTGATTAATCCTGAATAATGACAGACAACGCCATGTATTAATCCTGAATAATGACAGACAACGCCATGTATTAATCCTGAATAATGACAGACAACGCCATGTATTAATCCTGAATAATGACAGACAACGCCATGTATTAATCCTGAATAATGACAGACAACGCCATGTATTAATCCTGAATAATGACAGACAACGCCATGTATTAATCCTGAATAATGACAGACAACGCCATGTATTAATCCTGAATAATGACAGACAACGCCATGTATTAATCCTGAATAATGACAGACAACGCCATGTATTAATCCTGAATAATGACAGACAACGCCATGTATTAATCCTGAATAATGACAGACAACGCCATGGATTAATCAGTCTGAATAATGACAGACAACGCCATGGATTAATCAGTCTGAATAATGACAGACAACGCCATGGATTAATCAGTCTGAATAATGACAGACAACGCCATGTATTAATCCTGAATAATGACAGACAACGCCATGTATTAATCCTGAATAATGACAGACAACGCCATGGATTAATCAGTCTGAATAATGACAGACAACGCCCTTGATTAATCAGTCTGAATAATGACAGACAACGCCATGGATTAATCCTGAATAATGACAGACAACGCCCTGTATTAGTCAGACTGTAATGGAAATGAAAACAGCCTCATAAAAGAAAGATAGTGTCATATAAAAATAACAGTATTATCGGGGCCGCGTTAGAGCAGTCGATAGGAGACTTGCTTTCAAATCCAGCTGCGACTCGCTGTAGCCCACTGCCGGTGTTCAAAACCGGGCGGTTCCTGGGGTTCACCCCTCCGCTATGAAATGGGTACCAGAGTTAACACTCTGGGCTAAATGGATAAATGGAGGAACGTCGCTGTAGCTACGGAGTTGCGTGCGGCCGGCGAAACAGGCGGACAGTTTCTTGTCAGATGTCCGTACTGGTGGCAGAGCACTTATGGTTTATAACCGTGTGCAATGACGCTGGTTCACATCTCCCGACTTTACATTTTTACCATTTAATAAGAGTATGATTAATGACAGACAAAGCCCTGCATTGGTCAGTCTGTATTAATAACAGCGTCATAAATAAATAAATAAATAAATAAATAAATAAAGGTCTGATTATTGCATGAGATTGCTCTGTGTGGATAATAATTTGATTAATGATAGGTTCGCTTTAATAACAGTTTGATTAATAAACACCTGACTATCTGATTGTCTCCTCTCTCTCTCTCTCTCTCTCTCTCTCTCTCTCTCTCTCTCTCTCTCCCTCTCTCTCTCTCTTTCTCTCCCTCTCTCTCTCTCTCTCTCTCTCTCTCTCTTTCTTTCTCTCCCTCTCTCTTTTTCTCTCTCTTTTTCTCAAGGCATGCAGTGACTTAAAGGGTACGATGCGTGTCTTATAAAAACAAGCACCAAACTGACATCGCATGTCCACGAAACAAATTGACAAGGAAAATACTAGTCATCCCTCCTCTTACATTTGTAGCCTGTAATACTCAGACATCCTACACGACACACTCCAACAGCAGCTGGGGCGAGGCGTAATCAAATCGCATGCGTAAGCCGTTAAGATAAATTCTAGCGTAGGCAGTAAACTTTTTTTTTTTTAAACCTTAACTAAAGGCACATGGTTCTGTGGAATGTGGAGAACATCGAACAGTTAGTTTAAGGGAAGGCTTACCCGGTCAACGAATGTCTGCAGAAGTCGCATGTGTTGGCCGAAAGGTGCAAATATCGCAGCCATGCTGTAAACAAGCACAACGCAATTACATCTTCGGATAAACGCAGAAGAAGAAGAAGAAGAAGAAGAAGAAGAAGAAGAAGAAGAAGAAGAAGAGGAAGAGGAGGAGGAAGAAGAAGAAGAAGAAGAAGAAGAAGAAGAAGAAGAAGAAGAAGAAGAAGAAGAAGAAGAAGAAGAAGAAGAAGAAGAAGAAGAAGAGGAGGAGGAGGAGGAAGAAGAAGAAGAAAAAAAGAAGAAGAAGAAAAAGAAGAAGAAGCAGAAGAATTAGTTTAATGAGCCATGTAACTAAAATAATAATGAGAACTATCATGAGAAGAATAAGGTGCAAAATTAAACCACAAATTGGAAAAAGCAGTGTGGTTTTGTTGAAGGTAAACGCCATATTTATCTTGAAAACAACTTTCAAAAAGAATGATTGAAATAAATAGAGATCTGTATTTGTGCAGTACTGATTACACTAAAGCATTTGATAAAGTGAAACATTAAGAAATTATTATAGTTCTTTAAACCTTAAACATTGATGGTAAAGATGTGAGAATAATAAAAAGCATATACTGGCAACAAGAAACAGCCTTAAGGATTGACGACCAATTTTAAACTTTTCAAAACATAAGAAAAGGCGTTAGACAGGGATGTGTGCTATCACCTGATTTATTCAATTTGTACAGTGAAAAAAAAAAAATGAGATCCACACATGGTATGCGAGGAGTAGCAGTTGGTGGGCATATTGTTAACAGCTGCAATATGCTGACGATATAGTTTTGATCTCTGAAAATGAAACACAACTGCAAGAAATAATGGATATCATTGTTACGGAAAGTGAAAACAAGAGTCTTAGTTTGAATAGCAGAAAAACAGAAGTAATAGTAATTATTTGAAAAAAAAAAAAAAAATCAGCTGACCCTCATAACTGCAACATCAAAGTAAAAACTTCAAGCAAGATGAAATGTTTAAATACTTGGTTACCCTGATAATATCACATGCAAGATATATCAAAGAGGTAAACTGTAGACTTCTAGATTACAAAAAATTACAGACTTTGAAGATGTAAATTTAGGAACAAAATGAAGATGGAGGTGGAATTGACACGTCCTCAGAATGAAGAAAGAGAGACGGTCGAGACAGGCAATACAATGGACACCACAAGGACAGCGAGGTAGAAGCAGACCCAGAGGAACTTGGGGGCGAACCTTTGAGGTTGAAATCAAGATTACGCGAAGGACAACACTTGAGATAGAGAGGATGGCTAATAATCAAATTGAATGGCGACAGTTTGCCTCAGCCGTATGTGCCTCTGGGCGCGATGGGGATTGATTGGTTTAAAATGTAAAAAAGCCCAAGCAAAGGCGACATTTTACAAAATGAAGAACATTTTATGCAATCTTTCTTTGTCAATTGAGACAAGAAAGAGAATTCTTAAAGCTATATAAACCATATCTTGATATACGGAAGTGAATCATGGACAGTTGGTAGATTAGTGAAAAATTATCTCGAAGGTGGGGAGAATTAGTTTTATAAACGAATGACGCGAATACCCTAGACAGATTTGTTTAAACATTTTGTCAAGTATCCAGAAACCATGTGTTGTTAACCCTTTGGCTCGGTACTATGGATATCGCAACCCTTCGGCCTTGATTCCATGATAGATACCGTAAATCTGGGAGAAATGTGGCTTTTCTGCCTACCCCTGGACGTGAACCCGGACTATGAGGAGCTCGTCACTTGATCGCCACGCAGTCAGGTTTAACCAACTGAGCAAGCGAGCCGGGCACCCTGGACAAATAAAAACAAGTAATGAAGAAGTTTTGAAAGAAACTGATTCACTTTGCCCACATCAGACAATCTATATTCTTTGGTCATGTGATGAGACGAAACTGGACTACATCGTGACAGTATGAAAGTTGTGAGGGAAGAGAGTCAGAGGGAGACCGAGAGAGAGAAGATGCTGGACAGTTTGACAACAAGGCATGGAGGACCATCTGTATCAGAGAAAGAACAAGCGACAGAAGGTTGTGGATAAACATGACTACCAAGGCACACAGCATTGACTTTAAGAAGAAGAAGAAGGTAACTATTACACTGAAATAGTAGCACGTTATATTTTCCTGCTCGCCGCTTCGCTGATAAGAGTATGCGTGCGCAGCTGGCATAGAAGTGTTAGTAAAATGTAGCTCTCAAACATTATAGTTTCTGCATAAGCGGCCTAAGCGATGCATCGAGCCTTCTTTTCGCTATGTTAACACTGTTAGCAAACTTTACGTGCACAGTGATGGGGGAAGTGGCGTTAATTTTCTTATACATATGTATGTCTGCGACGAAGGAGTTAAAAGATATATGTATTCATTCTTTGAGGATATATTTTGTTAACTCTTTCAGTTCCGACTTTTGCCGTTTCACCAGTGTTATGTTCCAAAGTGGTGCATCTTAAAGCAACAGTCTTAGTCTGAGAAGAGTCGAAATACTACTAACATGGCATCGAATGAATTGAAGTAACAACTGGCTTATAATGAGTAAAGGAACACAAGCATAGGACAGAAGAAGTACAGACGTGTATAGAGAAACTAATAAATACATTGTTTTTTGCTTTGTACCGAAAGATTTAAGATCCCCGTCTCTTTTTAAACTACTACTGTAATTCCTGTGTGTGAGGCGTTTCCTGTTTTCAACTCTCTTAAATCGCCGGGTTTTTTTTTGGTGGGGGGGGGGGGGGGGGGGGGTGGGGGGGGGGGGGGGTTCCAATGGGGCGCAGCTTTTATGATAAAATTATCATCTTTTCGTCTTTGCAGCCGCTACGGCTCCTTAATGCTCTAAAGAGGTGGAGCACACAAAGCACACGGCGATTGTCAGTTGAGCTGAGTCAAGAACTGACATCACATAATTTAGGACATTCCCATGCTCCGCCCTCATCTTCAGCAGCCTGCGCAGAGTTCTAGTACTGATGGTACCGGTCATAATCTGGCTATATGTTCATCTTGCCTTTCCTCTGAGTGTAGTGAGCCGGCCAAACCCTCTGGTTACACCCAGATGCCTCATTCTCTCCACACCATAATAATCTTCGATCTCTACTGATTCCCTTGCCTCTTCCCAAAGGGCCTTGACTACACCTGCCGGCGACTGTTAGTGTGAATGGCAAGACCGCCTCGCGTTAAGAAGAATCTTCCACTATTAGTGCATGAGATTTTAGAACCATTGTTGCCATCACATCTAATCGGTATGTTTCTTCTTAAATGTTCATCTTTATAATGGTATCACGTCCACAGTCTCTCTCTCCCCCCCCCCCCCCCCCCATTGTCAATATTTCCTTCTTGATCGCCTTCCTTCAAGTTGAGAACCGCTGGGCTAATCGTATAATGGCACAAAAAAGGAAGCATCTAACATTTAGCTCAAGTCTGTGTGAACTGTGTTCTAAGGACCCACATAGACGCACCAATGCATTTCTTAGTATTATCATATAATGCATGTTTGCTTTTGGTTAATTATGAAACGTTATTTGATTTCAGATTGCTTATTGTGTGAATTATTTCAACTAGTCCACACAGATTGCCAGCTCTTTAAGTCGCCAACAAGCGACACTTTTTGTAGAATAAAGATCAGCATCAGTCACCCTCTGTTCTACAGTGAAAGGGTATGGGAGAATTTGACTTTCTTTGGGAATTCGAGGAGGACACCTTATGACAACTGATAACGTAATTGACATTAACACTTTCTTGTAAAGAGTTAGAAATAGATCTACATTGACAACAGCGTTAATCTACTCTTTAGTGAAGAAGCGTGAAAGAAAGTTACTTTTTCATTGGGAAGAAATAACAAATCTGGCATTACCATTGCTGATTTCTTGCGACGATTTATACTTAAGACGCCTACATTAGTAGCAGCAATAATCTACTCTGTAGTGAAGAGTTATAAGCGAGTCAAGTTTTCATTCCAAATCCACACGAACGTATGGCAATAATTACTGACAGTTTCACTGACGGTATGTTGTGAAGAGTTGGTTAGACAGAGATCCTTATGTGCAACATCTGCTGGTGTTTGTCGATGCTCAATGGCCGACCACTACGGATACAGCTATAATACAGAAGCACCAGGAGCGCCACCATGTTTGTTCACGTCGTTTCCGGAAAGAGACAAGAAAACTGACATCTACCAAAAAACTGCGTGCAATCGAAATAATCACCTGCCTCAGCTGGATAAAGACGATGTGAGTATTGCACCATTGCATTTTGTGTGTGTACTAAACTAACTGAGCTGCAATTATGTAGTGGCCAGTCGTTTGCTTACAGACCCAAATATTTTTTTGAGAGTCAACTAATATAGGTTTTATTCGAAGTCAGAGGCAAGGAACTATTACTCTGCGTACATCTTCTTCTTCTTCTTTCTTCTTTACGTTCACCGATTGTAAACTCCGGCGGAAAGTTTTGGTTGTTTGTCCACTTCTGGAGTGCAGTCCTGTTTCAGAACCTAAATGTTGCGTGTGTATACTTTTGACAGATCTGACTTATATGCGTGCAGACTGTTGGTTCCTTGCCTCTTTGGCAGATGCACTGCGACTTTGAAGGAAGCTCCCATTTAGTTGACTCTTACGACATACTTATGGGTAGGCAGTGGGTCTATTCTTGTTCTCCATATAACAGGGCCCCGGAACCCATGATTCATATCTAGGGCACCGCGATAACAAAGGTCATTGCCCTCTAGCGGTGTAAGCTGACACAGTTTACACCTGAAAGGATGTAATAAGTATCGCCTGACAGAGCAGATGTTGAAATTTGGACTCTTTCCTTTGAGTAGCCTGGGTCAGGACCGTCAGTAGTACCACCGGTAGTACTACCGTCGGTACTGTTTGGGTCGAGGCGCATCGCTCCCCTTTGGGCTCATGTCACGTGACGTAAAACACAGATGTGTGTGGTAAGATTCTGTTGCAGGAAGTTGACTTAAAAGTTTTCAGGGTTTTGGTTGGCTTAATGGGAATGAATCTCTGATGTTATCTTTTACAGTTTTTGTTTGAGACACTAATCCTAGGACAAATCACGAGTTTTGTAGTTGCATAAGTCGAGTTGGGTGGTCGGCAGCAACACATTACAGGTTTCATTGAAACGAATGTTACTGCTGCTGTTTCTTTGTCTTTTTTCTTGTTTAATCTTGAAGTCATAGCTTCCTTTTTGTTTGTAGTTTTACAGATCAATCTGTGTTGTACACGCCGCAAAGTGGAATTTCATGCATACCCGCTCCAGGCCGGGAGAATTTAACCAGTCATGGACATGCATACCCGCTCCAGGCCGGGAGAATCTAACCAGTGATGAACATGCATACCCGCTCCAGGCCTGGAGAATATAACCAGTCATGAACATGCATACCCGCTCCAGGCCGGGAGAATCTAACCAGTCATGAAGATGCATACACGCTCCAGGCCGGGAGAATCTAACCAGTGATGAACATGCATACCCGCTCCAGGCCTGGAGAATATAACCAGTCATGAAGATGCATACCCGCTCCAGGCCGGGAGAATCTAACCAGTCATGAACATGCATACCCGCTCCAGGCCTGGAGAATATAACCAGTCATGAAGATGCATACACGCTCCAGGCCGGGAGAATTTAACCAGTCATGAACATGCATACCCGCTTCAGGCCGACGCAGGCAAAATCTAAGAGTCCTTCTCATGACTATTAGAACCCACCCCCCCCCCCTTTTTTTTTTTTTCAAAGCAGCAGTTATAACAGAATCACGAACAAGTTTCTACCAGACGTGATCCCACCTCACAAGAAAAAATGACCAAAACCACAAGAATCCAAGGACGCAAATATAGCCAAGCCCCAGTAACGGGTTGAAAGTGTCCACAGTTTTTTTTTTCTTCTGAAATCAAATCAAATTAAGTCATGAACATGGCTAATAAGGTCTGATATAAGCTGGTTAACTACCTTGTTGCATTGTAAAGAGAGAACAAGGTGAGGATAATTAGTATAAAAGTAGCAGCGGTAGTAGCAGTAGGAGGTATAGTTGTAGAAGATGAAATTAAACAAAAATAATGAGTAAAAAAAAAAAAAAAGAATAGGAAAATAAGAAAAGGGTGGCAGAAAAAAAAAAAAAATCGTTCCTATCTCCCGGCTTTGCCTTATTATCCAGCAACCGTTGCCAAGATCCCGTCTATATCATGACTTCAGCTGTTATAGTCATTGTTGTTTTGTCTTTCGGTATATTTTGTTCTACACAGTAAGGAAATCTTGTTTTGAGCATCATTTCCCAAGGCTACGGTGATAGACACTTTGTGGTGAGTACTCGCCCATCTTTCCTTAGTAAAGATTTTTAAATAAATACTTTGTGATGGGGAGTCGCCGTGGCGCAGCGGCCAGACGCTCACGTGCGGATCAGAAGGTCGTGGGTTCGCTCCCTGGCGAAGCCGGACTTTTTTCAAAACTGACCGTAGCCTTGAGTGGGTACCGGGTGCAATCCCGGGAAGTGAAGGCGACCGGTGTAATGCTGACCACATCACCCATCTTGTTCCGATTGGTCTATACAGATACATGTATAGCCCTATGTGCCCTATTAGCCTAAAAGGGACCTTTACTTTACCTTTTACTTACTTATTTTGTGATGAATCCGACACAGTTCTGTTTTCTAGAAAAAAAAAAGACAACCCGACTCGACTTTATATGGTGCAACTGAAGCTATAGTGCTATTCAAATGTAGTGCCCTCACACTTTAACACGTATCTCGAAAACTCGCGTACGGATTTATATAAATTTGTGGGCGTGACCTTAGATTGTCCACGTCCTTATGATTTTATAATCTACAGTTGCACACGTGCTGCTGTTTTCCTTGAGTGGCGAATTTCTTTGAATTTGTTTGACTAAAAATGTGTGTACTCCTAAAAAAAAAAAAGTAATTGGCACACGCCGGGAGATTGTTTACAAATCAAATCACATGCAAAGCGATGCGTAGTGATTATTTTGATAGCTTATCCCGCATCCAATGAAAAATTTACAACTCACAGAAGCTGATGCTGGAGATGACTACCTAAGAGAGAACAACCTGCCAGATAAGTGAAGTTTAATGTTTTATAAATCGTTTTCGTTACTCTGTTCACTGTAAGCATGCTGATTGTTTGATTTAAGTTTGTCTTTTTTCATACACCGCAAATAAGGTAAAACAAAAACTTAATTTTTGCTTACATTAAAAACAATCTTTTAAGCTAATGATTGTTAACGGTTTGCATGTCACATTTCAACAACTTATACCGGTCCTTACACCGAACGGTGTAAGTTGTTGAAATTGTCCCTGGTACAAAATTTGGAGTTAATACCTGACTGTGACAACAGAGATTAAATGCCTTAGAAGAGCTGCAGGAGTTTCAAGGAAAGACAGAATACGAAATCACGAAATCAGACGAATGCTAGGAATAAAGCTAGTCATATAAGTAATCAAAGAACAACAAATGAAGTGGTCTGGACACCAACAAGAATGTCCTGGTGCTACCTGCCACAGCGAGCCACACTAAAACGTTACAAGAGCGAGTGGAAGATCTCGGAAAATATGGAGTAATGGCATTAAGATCAGCCATACAAAAATGAACATCAGTCTTAATAGTGCTCTAGACAGCGCTCATCAACGAATGTTACATCTTCCCTTACACTGTGCTAAGGTATAAGGTGTAATAGAAGAAGAGGAAAAACCCAACTGTTACTGAGTACAGATTTTCAAAGCTGGCCAAGACTTCTGGAACGTACTATACTGAAGCTTCAAGCGTATATATTCTGCGGTTAACCTCAGAGTCCTAGAGATATTTACCACACGACAAATATTTTGTATGCCCTCAGTTCAAAGCCTAGGGTGCTGCGTGGTCTCGAGGTATGGTGTTCGTCTTGAATGCTAGAGGTCCCGGGTTCAGGCCCCAGTGAAGGCTTGAATTTTTTCAGCTCACGTGGACTTCTAGTAATTCCCCCTAGTCTCTGGGTTTGAGATCGGACGCCCGTGTGTATTGTTGCACACCTAATAAATCTCTTGACAGTTGGAAATCGAAAAGAGTAGCCTAACAGAGCTGCCCGGGGAAAATT
Source organism: Candidula unifasciata (assembly GCA_905116865.2). Classification (NCBI taxonomy): domain Eukaryota; kingdom Metazoa; phylum Mollusca; class Gastropoda; order Stylommatophora; family Geomitridae; genus Candidula; species Candidula unifasciata. Next base: position 25,597 of record CAJHNH020007690.1, read on the forward strand.
TTGAGTTAAAAATTTACCCAAAATATTTGAGGATCCTCGCCGGTGCTACGAAGCCCGTGCAGTTCGCTGAGCTACTTCGGACTTGAGTTTGAAGTAGAACGGAGCACTTATGGGTGTACCATGATGGTGATCCGTTGTTCAAACTTCAATCTTAAAGTTTAAGCTATCCGCTCCAAGCCCATTTTAATGTGAATGCACTTTTATATTTATTAAAGTGTCAGAAATCGATTTTCCAAGCGGCGTAGATGTATCCGGGATGTTTGATGCATGAGTTGGTCAGTATGTGATATACAACAGGACATCTTTGTGTTGTCTGTTTGATGCATGCGCGCTTGTTTAGTCTGGTATTTTGTTTCAATGCTTTTTTTCCTACACGTGGACGGCGAACGATGAGGAGTAAAATTTAGCGTAAAAACTGGGGCTTTGGTACTTCTTCTTTCACCGTCTGTAAGCTCATGCGGAAAGTCCTGATTGTTCATCCATTTAGACTTTGGCTTCGTACCAGGGCCTGGGTTTTGCGTGTACGTCAGTCTTACTAGCTTATTTTCGTGCAGATGGTTGGTTCCTTGCCTCTTGGGCAGATGCACTACGACTTCGAATGATGCTCTCAGTTAGTCGACTCTTACGCCATGTTTGTTGGGGAGGCTGTGGGTCTATTCTTGTTTCCCCAACAATAGGGTCCCGCAAACCATACGGGGAGCTTTAGTACCATCGGACTGATTGTTTTTCTGTATTTGCTGAAGCAAAACATATTGTCATATATCTGTTCCACTGTTGGTCAAAAGTTGGCAGCCATAGGTTTTTTTTTTAATGTGTTATACAGCAAGACATCTTCTTGTTGTGTAAGTGATGTGTTGAGTTAAGTTGAGTAAAGAAATGACATCACAGCCCTCGGGGCATTCCATGCGTGCTCCGTCGTCATCTTCAGCAGCTAGCGCACAGTTCCAATACTGATGGTACCTGTCACAATCTGGTTATATGACCGTCTTGCCTTTCCTTCGAGTGTAGTGAACCGACCAAACCCTCTGATTGCACCCAGGTGCCTCATTCTCTTCTTTCTCTACTGACTCCGTTGCTTGTTCCCAAAGGGCCTTGACCACATCTGCCTTGTCATGTATCAATTCACCACCCAGTGGTGCAGATTCAGCCAACCTGTCTGCCTGTTCCTTAACCACCACGCCGGCATTGCCCGGAGAAAACATCAAAGGTATGCTCACTACTAATTTTCTGACTGTCTTTTGTTCTTAGTGTGGACAGCGAACAGTGTGAAGAAGAAGTAGAGGCTCTGCTGCTATCGGACTGATTTTTTTTTTTATTAGGCCTTGGTTACATTTTGACGTGTGTCTGTCTCAGGTCCACAATTGGCTACCGTAAGTTGGTTATGACTGTTTGAGTTCCGTTGGCTCATTCTAGCAGAAACAAACAAGAATATACACACTGCCCCCTTTTCAAGCATGTCGTAAACGGGGACTGACCAAAAAGGATGCACACAAGCTGTCCACCTTCCACCACACATGTCTACGTAGAATTATCAAAATTTTCTGGCCAGATACAATCTCAAACACTAAACTACTTCAAACCACAAACCAAGAAACTTTAGACAGTATGATTACCAAGAGAAGATGGAAATGGCTTGGCCACGTTATGAGAATGACTTCTGATATACCTGCCAAAACAACTCTCACATGGACACCAGAGGGAAAGAGAAAACAGGCGCGCCCAAAAACAACATGGAGACGAACGATGGAAAGTGACCTGAGTGCGGCATCTTTGACATGGAAAACTGCATTGAAGATTGCACAGGACAGGAAAGCATGGAAAGTCCTCTCTGAAGCCTCATGTGCCACTAGACATAACGAGAACTGATGTAAACGGGGACTAGTTAGATGTAAAACACAACTGACAACCGATCTTTTACTGGCCAACAAGAAGAAGAAGATGCGTTTATCACAGAGTGAGTCCAAGGGGGGAGGGGTGGGGTGTCTTAAGTTGCCTGATTAGTCCAAACATAGCCATCTAGGGTTTGTCTAAAGTTGTCTGATTATACTAATCTTTTATGGGTCTTGGAGGGCGTCCAAAATTGCCTGATAAGTCCAAACGTAGCAATCTGTAGTGCTTGAAAAAAGACGACACAAACAATAGATTGCCAAATTTTTTGCCTAGCCTATTTTACTGTGTCTCGTCAGGTGCATACTACAGAAACAATTACATAAATAAAGCAAATAAGTCAATCCTTTATAACTAAAGTACTATTTCAGCAACGATCAAACATGACTGCCTGTTTTTACCAGGGCAGCTGTAAAGACAGAACCATCTCTTTCTGAATACAGAGTTCCGGGCGCAGGTGACAAATCGCGGAAGCTTCGATAAATCTGAGCATTCTGCCATTGCTTGACGTATGAAGGATTTGAAATGCGTTGCATTTAGTCACCAGGTGTCCAGATTTTAGAAGATGGCGTGCTATTGCAGACGGGTGATCTTTGCGGCCAGTACTCTCATTCTGTAAATTATTTTGCATGGGTTTTCCCACCAACACTGGAATGTGCTCAGCGATTCGTTTCTCCAGGCGTCGATCAGTTCTGCCCACACAAGCAGCTTCACGACTACATTTTCTTCTTCTTCACCGGCTGTGAATTCCGGCGGTAAGTCACGGTTGTTCGTCCAAAATGGACTTTTGGCTTTTACCTTGACCTGAGTTTTGCGTGTACATCCGTTTTACTGGCTTATTTGTTTGCAGTACTCGTTCCCCGCCTCTCCGGCAGATGTACTCCGACTTCGGAGGAAGACGTCAAGCCTATTTCTAGGTTGACTGTGGCCATTGTTTTGTGTGGGTCGAGATGTTGCCTTATTTGTGTGGTGTCCTCTTTGACTTTTAACAAGTGTGGCCCCCGGCATGTCGTCCTTAAGGCAGCTCTATGTAGAGTTTTCAGCCCTCAAGGAAAGGCAGGGGCAGATCATGGGCATTCCCCGCCATCCAAGGAGGCTTCCATAAATGCAGAGCCGACACATGATGCTCTGGTTCTGGGCTCACCCAAGGGATCGTCACGTCCTGCCCATGACTGCTTAACCTCACAACCGTGTATTGAGCTTCCCGCGCTACAAGGCTGCGCTCTCCGGAGATCAGCGGGGAACAGCCCGCGGGTCTAGGACGTTTGTGGCCACACAAATAGGTACATTCTTTTTCATCTTACGTTAGACACCTTTAACGTTGTTTCAGCTGTGCCCTTAGCACGACAGAATGGGGGAGCAAAATGCGTCAGGCGTGGCTTCACCTGTTTGGTCCCAACACTCGGGCGAGTTGGACCAGTGGATACGGACATTCAGACTTTTCCTAATCGGTACGAGTTATGATCGTCGGGCTTTGAGCTTGCATGTGTGCCGTGGGGTGTAACTTTGTCGGACATTGTTTTCAAGCCAGCATATGAATAGTTGCTGCCATGGTGTACCTCAGCGCGGTGACGACGACACTGAGGATTGACAGAGGATGTACGTAGGTGGGATCTTGCTGCGAGAAGTCGCCCACAAGAGATGTTACTCGTCTTGGCTGCGGGTAAATCTCTCGGTCAGGGTTGAGTCTCAGCAGCACAGTTTTCCATTCGCTTCCGAATTTTAACCAAGAGTTGTCATTTGTTGGTACATTTAGCAAGCAGTCCTTGAGTTTTGTTACTTTTCACCCATGCGTTTGGGGGCGGGCTGGTGAGAGCCAGAAAGGACTCTACACCTCTAGGGGCCGCCAGCTCCGAGATCCCCTGCCAACTCTGTTAATGCTCATTTGAGACATTATCCGTGGCGCACGACGGGGACGTGCAACAGGTGTCTTGCATGAGGTTCCGTAAAACCAGAACAGTGAAGGACTGGCGCCCGAGTGGGGTACGGAATATCTCCTTATACACATCACATCAGACTTAACTTCCCCTCATGCCTGTGACCGAAATCACCGCGCCACACGGCTACATTTAAATTGGTAGATACCATTTGATTTGGCGTACGTCGACACTGGTTGTTTCACCGAGGGCGTTGGCGCGGGAGGTAGTTTTAAACCTTATAATTTGCAAAGCGGTGTAAAAAGTTTGGCTGACTGCTGTTCTGAGCCGGTCGTATAGTCCTAAGGTGTGTCTAAAGTTGGCTGATTAGTCCATTCTGAAGAGTGTCTAAAGTTGGCTGATGAGACATAACGTATATTTACCTTAGGGTTAATACAGTGTATTTTTTTTAAAAAACAATTATACCTATATCACAGGGTGGGTCAAAAGTTGGCCAATTAAACCAAACATATATGTTTCTAATGATGTGTCTAAAACTAGCCGATGTCATGTGTCACGCCCAGGTTAGATCGAAAATTGAAATATTAGACCAATTATATATTACTTCAGGGATGGGTGAGTAAATGAACTGACTGAACACAAACAATGGATATTCAGCAAGGAAAACAGTGTACAAGACACGCACAGATTCACCCGAACGTTTCGATCGAAGTCTTTGTCAGCCAATCTAACAACAGGAAAATTATTAAGCCACTAGAACTGACATTTGAATCGCGCGGAGAACTTTGGTCCAAAGCTGGCTAATTATACCAAACATATGTCAATCCCAGAATGAGTCAAACATTTGTTATCTGACCAATCCTAGTCTGGGTTATATCGACAAGTAGGAGGAGTCGTGTCGCAACGAAAGAAAATAAACCAAGAAATATCAGAATCATTGGAGATATGAGAATTCTTAGTGGCTCGGATCAGATTACGAAACAATAAATTGTTTGGAAGATAAAAAGCGACAATATCTTGCAGATAAAAGTAGGGGAAACTGGATGCGGGGAGAAAAGGGCAAGAGGTAGACAACTTTACAAATGGGCGGGCAACCTCAAGGGATCGATACAGAAGCCTACTGTGTGTCTGGTAAAGACGTAAAATGGTGAAACTGACTTTAAATCTGGATAATTCACTAGTTGATGATATTTTTCATATTGAAAATAATTGTTGATGATGCTGTTTATGATAATGTTGAAGATAATAGTGATGATAAAATTGATGATAATATTGATGGTGGCAATAATCTTGATTATGATGATATTCACGAGTAGATGCATATTTGAGAAACAGACTTCTCCATTGGGTTCCAAAACGGGGAAGGAGGGGGGGGGGGGGGGACAAGAAGAGACCCACCGCCTCCCCAACAAGCATGTCGTAGAAGTCTACTCACTGAGTTTCTCACTTGGTTTCTTTCGAAGTCAGAGTGCATCTGCCTGAGAGGCAAGGAACTAGAAGTCTGCATACAGATAAGTCAGATCTATAAAACGGATGTGCACGCAACACTTGGGTTCTGGAAGCTGATTTGAATCCAGAAGTGGACGAACAACCAAACATTTCTACTGGAGCTTACAGCGGGGGAACGCTAAATGTGTTTCATGTGACGCAACATGAACACAAAGGGAAGACATGTGCCTCGACCCAAGCAACTCAAAGGGAAGAAATGTGTCTCTACCCAATCTACTCAAAGGGAAGAAATGTGCCTCGACCCAAGCTACTCAAAGGGAAGAAATGTACCTCGACCCAAGCTACTCAAAGGGAAGAAATGTACCTCGACCCAAGCTACTCAAAGGGAAGAAATGTGCCTCGACCCAAGCTACTCAAAGGGAAGAAATGTGCCTCGACCCAAGCAACTCAAAGGGAAGAAATGTGCCTCTACCCAATCTACTCAAAGGGAAGCAATGTGCCTCGACCCAAGCAACTCAAAGGGAAGAAATGTACCTCGACCCAAGCTACTCAAAGGGAAGAAATGTACCTCGACCCAAGCAACTCAAAGGGAAGAAATGTACCTCGACCCAAGCTACTCAAAGGGAAGAAATGTACCTCGACCCAAGCAACTCAAAGGGAAGAAATGTACCTCGACCCAAGCTACTCAAAGGGAAGAAATGTACCTCGACCCAAGCAACTCAAAGGGAAGAAATGTACCTCGACCCAAGCTACTCAAAGGGAAGAAATGTACCTCGACCCAAGCTACTCAAAGGGAAGAAATGTACCTCGACCCAAGCAACTCAAAGGGAAGAAATGTGCCTCGACCCAAGCAACTCAAAGGGAAGAAATGTGCCTCGACCCAAGCAACTCAAAGGGAAGAAATGTATCTCGACCCAAGCTACTCAAAGGGAAGAAATGTGCCTCTACCCAATCTACTCAAAGGGAAGCAATGTGCCTCGACCCAATCTACTCAAAGGGAAGAAATGGGCCTCGACCCAATCTACTCAAAGGGAAGCAATGTGCCTCGACCCAAGCTACTCAAAGGGAAGAAATGTGTCTCTACCCAAGCTACTCAAAGGGAAGCAATGTGCCTCGACCCAAGCAACTCAAAGGGAAGCAATGTGTCTCTACCCAAGCTACTCAAAGGGAAGCAATGTGCCTCGACCCAATCTACTCAAAGGGAAGCAATGTGCCTCGACCCAAGCTACTCAAAGGGAAGCAATGTGCCTAGACCTAAGCTACTCAAAGGAAAGGCAGAGTTCCTGGGTCCGATTTTTGGTATCTGCTCTGTTCAGACGATACTTATTACATCGTGTGTTTGTTGAACTGTGTCAGCTTACACAGCTAAAGGGCTATGACCCTAGTGCCCTACATATGAATCATAATAAGTTTTCTTCTTCATATATATTTCTATATCGTCTTTTATTTTGCACCTAATTACATGATATAGAGTAAGCAGAAGAGCGAAGATAACAGGCTGATAAGAAGTAGTAGTAGTAGTAGTAGTAGTAGTGGTAGTAGTAGTAGTAGTGGTAGTAGTAGTGGTAGTAGTAGTAGTAGTAGTAGTAGTAGTAGTAGTAGTAGTAGTAGTAGTGGTAGTGGTAGTAGTAGTAGTAGTAGTGGTAGTAGTAGTAGTAGTAGTAGGAGGAGGAGGAGAAGAAGAAGAAGAAAGAAAGAGAAGAAGAAAAGAAGAAGATATGCTTACCTTGGTTGTTCTCTAATGTCAGTCTTATAGTTTGCTAAATAAAAGTATCATTGCTAGGCTCTCACTCGGGATACACTGGTCCAAATTCTAAGTGAGATGATAGAATTGTCTTTTGTTTTTGTTTTTGTGTTGGAAGGTCAAAACTAAAATTCCTACATGCACACTTCATGGTTACTACACTAGCCACAGGACCTTAAACCCCAAGGCTCTAGAATTCCACCTCCCCTCCCCCTTCCATCAAATCCCAGCCTACCACAGCCCTAAACGTGATAAATGCAGGTAGTGATCAGGCATGTCAAACTAAGGGTTTTCCCAAGGGTCATATGGGTGACACATGTTTGTTGTTATGAGGGCCACACACTACAATGTATTGTTGTACCCTTCTCAATTCGTATGCTCATGTATCCTTTGTGCGGACCGCAGGGGTACTTGCAAAGGGCCGCATGCATCTTGCGGGCCGCTTGTTTGACATACATGGAGAAGACAGCCAGTCACAACGTCAGCGCTGCCCTATTTTCATATGATTACTGATTTAATAATCGACAGTATAGCACAGCGTCAATGATTTGAGCTTTAGGATAGATTTAAATATGTTCCAGTGGACCAAAGACGCTGGCGTTGGATAGGACACGCGTTGAAAAAACTTGAGAACAATTTAGCTAGAATGTATTTGCATTGGAACTCACAGGGGCAGAGAAATAAAGGCAGACCCATAAAAACATGGAAAAGGCAGCTAGAGAGTGAAGTTAAAAAAAAAAGGAGGACATAGTGTGATCTGTGTGCAATAGGGAAGGATAGAATGGCTTAGCGTGAGTTAGCTGAGGGCCTATGCTCCACTGGGGCATGGGATGTAGAAGAAGACAATGAGGTCAAAGTTATAAATTCGTTTGAGTGTGAAGGTGAAATGGAATGTGTAACATGGGCAGTTCACGTAGAAATTTCTTTTCTTCTTTGCCTTTTTATACCTGAGTATGTACAAATGTCCTTTTGCGAGCCTCTTTTTATTATTTATTTCGCCGCCTCGCTCTCTACACTTTCGCTTTTTTCTTCTTCATTATCATGATCATTGTTGTCGTCTTCATCATCATGACACTACCACCATTGTTATCATCATCATCATCTCCTCCATCTCGTGCTTTTCATCCATCTCTTCTTCCTTCGCGTGTCCTCCGTTGTGATATGCTTTAAGTCCGCTGCCAAAAAAAGCTACTTAGAAACAGAGCGGCGCAACTCTTCACTGTTTCATCTGCGCGTCCCTTACAGTTTGTCTGTTAAGGTTTCAACTCTTTGTCCTATTCCCACACCGGGCCAGCAATTATTCTAGGCAATCTTGCAGGTTGTGCCACGTCGTTTGCTTTGGTAAAAGATACAAGCAGGATACGCCATTTAGTGTAGTTTGCCTTCCTTCGCGCGATAGTGGCAGGAGGCCAAGTCTCTTAGACTAATTTAATTGTTGCATTGGTCATATATGAGGAATCACAAATAATCTCTTCTTTTAAACTCCGTCCCAATAATGGGGTCAATTGTTTGTTATTTAAAAACCCGACACTGGTTGAACGGGGTTTCTGGGACGTATGCCCGGGAGTTAGTCGCTTGTTGTGTGGTCCAGGTGGTATTGAACGTCACTAGCGAGATCACAAGTACAGCCATATCCAATCAACAATCGAACGGTCATACGACAGAATGGACGACAACTGGGCTGGGAACTATTATACTCGTGCTATCAGTTTCAACGTAGTATTTATATTCTCGTTTTCAGGGGATGGGAACTATAATACTCGTATTATCAGTTTCAACGTATTATTTATATACTCGTTTTCAGCTGAGTATTATATTCTCAGGTTCCCAGTTTAACTGCACTATCACACGGGCTCTACTTTCCGGTCATGAGTTATTATCCCTCAGGTTTTCTCTGTGGTATTGAAGTAATTCCTGTAGGGAACCGCCGCGATGTGGCTGCTAAACTCTCGCCTCTGGATCGGAAGGTCAAGGATTCAGGTCCTGGCGGAGTCTGACTTTATAAACAAAATGATCTCGACTCCCTTGTCAACTCAGCCTTAAATGTGTACCAGGTGCAGCCCTGAGAAGTAAAGGCGGCCGGCGTGATAGTTGACATCACCCACGCACAACTGAGAGAAGAAATTCAATCTATAATACAATCTCTAAATATAGTATACTATGCCCTTCAACATCTGCTAAAGTCAAAGTCTCTATCTCGCAACACCATGATCAAAATATATGAAACGTTAATAAGGCCAGTCGTTCTAAATGGCACTGAAACTTGCAGCAAAACTAAAAGAGCTGAAGCCTTATTACAGGTTTTCGAAAACAGTCTTGCGACGAATCTTTGGACCCATCAAAGATGCAAACAGCGGAAAATGGAGAGTGAGAAGCAACAACGAAATTCATATTGTATTTAAACCACCATTGATCACTGGAATCATGAGATAATGACTGAATGGCTGGGGCATATTGAGAGAATGTCAGATGACAGCGTGGTTAAAATCTGTATTCACAAAGGGAGCTCAATGGTCGTGAAAAACGAGGCAGACCAAGAAGACGATGGAGAGATAATGTCCAGAGAGACATGCAAACACTTGGTATTACCAACTAGAATGAGGAGACCAACCAGAGAAATGAGGGGAGGCAGGTAATATCTGCAGCAATGAACCTCAAGGGCTCGGAATGCTGAAGAAGAAGAAAAATGGCAAATAAATATATGTAATAGGTTCAAACAAATTTTTGTGTCTGTTTAAAAAATACGCAAACATTTAAAATGAGAACGTTCACACGTGGTTAGGGGCACCACTTAGCCCGCTTTCAAATGTTCCAGAGACGAAGGCTCAGACCCTCCTTTCCCTCGTCTCCCGTCCTTTCATCATCCATTTATGAAAAACAAAAGAAAAAATCAACTACGTTTAACTTAACGCGAAAAGCATTGGTTATAATTGTGGTCTGGTTTCTTTGTGCCAATTTTGCTGGCTTAATTTGTACCAAAACTAGGGGCTTGGAGCGGTACTCTAGTGAGGGTTGTTGGGAAGGGAGGCTGGTGTGCACTGTACACAACCACACACACATTTACAGACATACATGTAGAATTACACACACACACACACGCACACACACATACACACACACATAAAACATACATATCCGCAAGCCCGTGTGTTAATGCACACACACGCGTTTGCACACACACACACACATGGATAATTGAACACATGTGCACACGCCTACGAGGGAATGCAAGTACACGTTTTTGCATACACACCTACATATGCATGAACACGGTACACCCAAAACCCTAGTATATTTTAGGTCCACCCAGCTTTGGCACTAGTGTTGTATATGATATAAGCTATAAATTTGCCCATGTCGTATTACTGGAAACTTGGTTTTACCACCGCCCCCCTCCCTCCCTCCCCACCCTCCCCCGTCTAGGAACATACCTTTTTTACTGTCTAAAATAATTCTTGCTTTATTGTTGCACTCTAGACCCTTTCTAGACCTGATCTAGTAACATACCTGCTTGTATTGTTCCCCTCTAGACCTGATCTAGTAACATACCTGCTTGTATTGTTCCCCTCTAGACCTGATCTAGTAACATACCTGCTTGTATTGTTCCCCTCTAGACCTGGTCTAGTAACATACCTGCTTGTATTGTTCCTCTCTAGACCTGGTCTAGTAACATACCTGCTTGTATTGTTCCTCTCTAGACCTGGTCTAGTAACATACCTGCTTGTATTGTTCCTCTCTAGACCTGGTCTAGTAACATACCTGCTTGTATTGTTCCTTTCTAGACCCAGTCAAATAACATACCTACTCGTATTCTTCCCCTCTGGACCCAGTCTAGGAACATACTTCTTTTCTTACCCTCTAGACCCAGTCTAGTAACATGTCTTATCGTATTCTTCCATTTTAGACCTCAGGACATACCTAACTTGTATGTATTCTTCCCCACAAGACTCAGGCTCGGAACACAAAGATATGCATGTATTGATTCACTATATTGTATCTCTAAGCCCTCTATCCCCATGCAATTTTTGCAGTAACTCATGCATCTCTAGCGCTATCGATTATTGCATTATTGCCATTCTTTGCCTGTAGTTAGGACTATATCTGGCCATCTGATTACGTGCTGATAAAACCGATGAGCTCATAGCTAATTCTACATACGATACTGCACGTTCAGCGATATAGCATGGGTTAAGTTAAGCTTTCATGCTGGATAGCCGGGTTTGATCCTCTTCATGGTAACTTCACTAAAATAGCAAATATAGGCAACAAATTCGGTTGAGGAAACAGCAAATTGCTGTTTTTATTAAGTCCCCAGTAATGTCCGATTTTTCTGAAAGACATAGTTTTACGGTAAATCCCTTGCAGGACGTCACGCTCTTTTCGGTAGGGCTGAAAGTCACCGTGTGATGCTCTCAGTCTTTTATATAGCGCGAAGTCACCGTGAGATGCTCTCAGTCTTTTATATAGCGCGCCGTGAGCGGCCAGCAACGCATTGTATTTTACTTGTCAGTGGCCGGCGACATTGCGTATCCCCCCTCCACCCCTCCCCCAAGATATGAGCCGTTTTAACGACCCTAATACATCTAGAACTGGTCTTAACCCTAACATCCTACCCCATAGATTCAACCTACGTCCCACGAGACAGTGCAGCCTACGTCCCACGACTGCACGCAACCTAGGTGAATATATCATATAAGCTATGTCGCCGGCCGCTGACAACAACGAGTAAAAGACAACGTGTTGCTGGCTGCTCACGACGCGCAATATAGAAGGCTAAGAGCATCGAAGACAACACAATTTGACACCCCTGTAACATAGACCAGCGCGTAGGAAAGCTCACGTAACATGAATGAAAGGCCAACAAATGTCGCACGACGACGTGAAGTGTTTTTTTGCGGACACTAACGTTACTTTAACCACGTTTATTTTTATTACAGTTATGTTCCAACAAGGGCATGATAGTTAACAGGTTGCATGCCTAATTCACACTGAAGTGTTAGTGAGTTACATATTTTTAAATTTGGGCACGACTTTGGGAACTGACTATAATTTCTCTGGGTTGTCATAATAAAGAGAAGTGTGAGCGCGGATTGCTAGGCAACGGCTGCTTGACCATCGTGATAATTTACATCCTGATTATTATTACTGTTATCGTCTACATCACCATTATCACCATCATCATAATTTACTTTACATTCATCGTTTATGTCCATGATTATCATTATTGTCGTTTGCATGATCACAATGGGGCCACATTAGCGCAATCGATAAGAGACGCGCTTTTAAATCCAGCTGCGACTCGCTGCAGCCCACGGCCGATGTTCGAATCCGGGCCGTTCCCGAGGTTCACCCAGCCTCTAGGAAATGGGTACCAGAGTTAACACTGTGGGGTAAATGGAGGAACGTCGCTGTAGCTACGGAGTTGCGTGCGGACGGCGACACAGGCGGACAGTTTCTTATCAGCTGTCCGTACTAGTGGCAGAGCACTTATGCTTAATAATCGTGTGCAATGACGCTGGTTCACATCTCCCGACTTTACCTTTTACCTTTACAATGATAATTGCAAATTTATTATCACTGACATTTACATAATGAGTATTGTCAATGATAATTTTATCATCATAATTTACTTTGTGAGTATCATTGTCATTGGCATGATCATGTTTAGTTGATATAAGGCTTCGCATCGCCTTCTTGTCGGGCATAGAGGGCAGACTAGTCTGTTGGGCATCAAAGAAACAACCTTTTTTGTGTGCCATCGAGGACAGAATCTAGTCTGTGGACCATCGAGGATAGAATCTAGTCTGTGGACCATCGAGGAAAGAATCTAGTCTGTGAGCAAACGAGGACAGAATCTAGTCTGTGGACCAACTAGGAAAGAATCTAGTCTGTGGGCCAACGAGGACAGAATCTAGTCTGTGTGCCAACGAGAATAGACTAGTATTTGGGCCAACGAGGACTGAATTTAGTCTGTGGGCCAAAGAGGACTGAATTTGGTCTGTGGCCAACGAGGACTGAATTTGGTCTGTGGGCCAACGAGGACAGAGTTGTATGTGGGCCAACGAGGACAGAGTTGTATGTGGGCCAACGAGGGCAGACTTGTATGTGGGCCAACGATGACAGACGTGTATATTTGCCAACGGGGACAGACTTGTATGTGGGCCAACGGGGACAGACTTGTATGTGGGCCAACGAGGACAGACTTGTATGTGGGCCAACGAAGACAGACTTTTATGTGGGCCAATGAGGACAGACTAGTATATGTGGGGCACTGATGACAAACCTTTTTTTAAAATTTATGTTGAGCACAGAAGACAAACTCTAGTCTGGCTAACGACATTAGAATCTCCCATGTCTCAAATGTTGAGAACTACAAACTGTTCAGACACACACGCGCGCGCGATTGCACGCACCTATACACACATATATGCAGATATACACAACATATACACACGCTCACGCTCGCAAAAACACATACACATACGCACAAACATATACACAAACACACACGAAAATACACAAACTGACACAGGCACACAAAAAGACACCTCAGTGCCGAAAGAAACAATACTATATCACTAATACTCCGATGTTTACCTGTCTCTCCCATGTTTAGCAAGTCCACGCCACATCTGACCCTGAACCCAACAGTCACCTAGACATGGAAGGTAAGTAACATATTATCTAGTCATTCTTCCGTATTCATTGACAAACTACTTTAAAAGCTTCTTCTTCTTCAGCATCCCAAGCCCTTGAGGTTCACTGCTGTAGATATCACCCGCCTCTCTCTGGTTGACCTTCTCTTTTCAATTGTTTGGTTTTGAGGGTTTGAACAACTGATCAACATCATGGCACATGGCTAGTAACCCATAAGTGCTCCGTTCTTCTTCTAACTCAAGTCTGACTCCGAAGAAGCTCAGCACAGTGCTCTGCTGGCTCCCTCGCGCTGTCCACTTACTCCCTCGGGACACTGACAACATCTTGCTTATGTTTCATCAGTTTACAAGCGAGAGGTGCAGAACCAGCCATTCTATCTGCATGTTCCTTTTCGAATACACCTGCATTGCTGGAGAAAATATCCAAAGGACGCTAACTATGCGCGACTTCTGCAGCGATGCTTACAATTATGCACTGATCTCTCTCTCTCTTCCTCTCTCTCCCCCCCCCCCCCTCTCTCTCTCTCTCTCTCTCTCTCTCTCTCTCTCTCTCTCACATACACACACACTCACACATGCGCGCACATATATTCAAAACACACACACACACACACACACACACACACAAATAAGACGCTGGGACCCACGGGAGGGGGGGGGGGGAAACTGAATTTCTATCCAAAGGCGCTGTTAACTGTCTAAAGTCCACTTGCTTGTTCAAAGCAACCGATGCTTCAGATAAAACGAGGTTAAAGTAACCGTCAGCTGGAACTGAAATATTTAAAACATGCAAAGTCGATGGCATTTGTACGATGAGGGATTTATACCCACGTCGGCACGATTCAACGGACAAAAGTGCTGGGGCAAACAGGCGGGAAAGAACTTCACAGCTCACCATTTGGCAATCGATTTAGGGACGTCAGCTGGCTGGGTATTTTTAGCGCCACCAGGTCACGCGAAAGTAAGACTCCGCCGAAGGAGCTAAAAAATACGTTATCGATTATGATGAACTTTAAAAGTAATGTGAGCAACAAAAAGTGAGAATTAATTGCAGTAATTTTTGTCAAGTTACGTTAAAAGCCTGCCTCAGTAATTTCTCTGACGATTTGCTGTATTTTAACGATTTATTACATGGGTATTGTGCTCAATTTATTCTTATTCCTAAAGGGTGAATGATAAAGTGGTACTTGTAGACAGTTGGGTGGCGTGTAGGTCGGCGACAGGGGTGTAGGAGGAGGAGTTCGAGTAGTTCATTCATGAAGTTTCATGAGGTGGGAGCTAGTTTGAATTGAGTTGAGCTGAGACAAGAATTGACATCACAGCACTCTGGGCATTCCCATGCGTGCTCTGTCCTCATCTTCAGCAGCCAGCGCAGAGGTCCAATACTGATAATACCGGTCACAATCTGGTTATATGTCCGTCTTACCTTTCCACTGAGTGTAGTGAGCTGGCCAGACCATCTCGTTGCACACAGGTGCCTTATTCTCTCCAAGCTATAATAATCTTCTTCCTCTACTGATTCAGTTGCTTGACCCCAAAGGGCCTTGCCCACATCTGCCTTGTCGTTTATCAGTTTACCACCCAGTGGTGCACATCCAGCCAATCTGCCTGCCTGTTCATTACTCATCACTCCAGTATTGCATTGAGAAAAGATCCAAAGTTTGCTCACTACTAGTTTGAAATGAAGTTCTAGATTTATAGAACACGGTTTAGAGGGTATAATCTATCTATTGTCTTCTTCACTTTTACCGGGTTGCAGCCCAGTGTCGTGGTTTAAAATATTTGTTTTGTGCCTCTCGCGTGATTTTAGTGACAGTTTTCTGGATCTTCTGGCCGTATTCAGCTACTCCATCTATCCATTTTTTTCCTGGGTCTTCCTAAGGCCTTTCTTCCCGATGTTCTATTGTAAAAGGCCTTATAGGCAATCTGATCCGGTTGCATTCTTACTAAATGACCAAACCACTTTAATCTCTCTTTCAATATGTTTCATGCATGCTCTTGTTCCAACTTTGTCTTTAATGCTGACGTTTGTGACTCTGTCTCTTCGTGTATTGTTGGTGACTCTTCGGAGACATTGCATTTCACACTAGTTATTTTTTGCCTATGTGATTTGTTCATTGTCCACGTTTGGCACTGATAACATAACGTAGGGATGAAAATGCTGTTGATCATCCGTTGTTTGGCTGGTAACGAGATTTTTGGATGACGAAGAAGTGGGGCCAGTTGGTAGTTGACTGCATTGGCTTTTTGAACTCTAGCCTGTATCCCTTTATCGAGTCTTCCATCTTCTGTAAATATGCATCCTAAGTACTTGAATTCTTGAACTTGTTCTAATTGTATGTCATTGATCTTTATCTTTACATTACTGTGTTTCTTTCCTATGGTCATTACTTCAGTTTTTGAGGTGTTTATTTTCATGTCAAATTTTGTACAGTTAGTGAGCAATGAATTCACATGTTGTTGTAGTTTTTGTTCTTCTTCTTGTAACAAACATTGGTCATCTGCAAAGAGTAGTTCATTTATAATATCTGTGTTATGGTTTGACTCCTGTGCAATTTTATCCATATATGTGATGAAGAGTAGGGGTGATAGGACACATCCTTGTCGTACTCCTGATGTAATGGGGAACCAGTCTGTCATACCTTCCGTTGTTCTTACAGCGCTCTGGCTATTTTGATAGAGAGCCATTATGTTTCCCAATAATTGACTTGGTACACCATATTCTTCAAGAATGTACCATAGTTTATTTCTGTTAACCCTGTCAAAAGCCTTCTCTTGATCAATGAATATAAGATTCTGGTGTTTAGAGGGTATAATGAGAAAGGTAAATTGATCGTTTGCCTAGACTTAGAAGTTAAATTGACAAATTATGTAATTATATTATTAGGTAAGTAGTTGTTATATGTTTTAGGTAATGTTGCAGGGTCTGAAAAAGCAATTTAATAACTGTCTTCACGTTTAACTAGAAATGGCGATGTTTTTGTCAATCTGACATTCGAATCATTGCACACTAGAAAGTAATCCCCCCCCCCCCCCCCAAAAAAAAAAATAAAGTGGGGGATGGGGAGAAAGAAAAAGATTAGCATTTTCCATGGAATTTTAGTTTTATTACTTGCACTTGTACTAACCATAAAATGTCTTTTAAAAAAAAGGTGCCGTACTCATTACAAGTCGGCGTCTGTAGATTAGGCTTTGCGAAGGCGCTTCGTAATGCTAGTGTGCTGACATAAAACAGCGGTTCTTAACCTGTGGGTTGCCACCCTTTGGGGGTCGAAAGACCAATTCACAGGGGTCGCATAAGACCATCGGAAAACAAATATTCACTGAAGTTATGAAGTAACAACACAAATAATTGTATTGATAGGGATCAACAAAACACGAGCAACTGTATTAAAGGGTCGCCGCATTAGGGAGTTTGAGAGCCACTGTCTTAAAATATGCTTGTGCTACGAACCGTTGCCGGCATCAAGTAAAGTAAAAGTAAAGAACCCTTTTCTACTCCCTTAGGCATATAGGGCTAGACCTATATTTTATAGACCAATCAGCACAAGATGGGTGATGTGGTCAGCATCATGCCGACCGCCTTTACTTTCCTAGACTGCACCCGGTACCAATTCTAGGCTGGGTTGACCTGGGAGCCAAGGTCATTTTTGAAAAAGTCCGTCTCCGCCAGATAGCGAACAGACGACCTTCCGATCCGAAGTGAGTGGTTGCAGGCATCAAGGCAGAACAAAAAAATAAGAGCGGAAATTTTGATTTAAAACCGTGAATTTTTGACTATGGGCATTGAGTTAGAAATGCCCCGTGTGGGTTTCTGGGACCCATTGGGGGTGGGGGGGGGAGGGACAAGAATAGACCCACTGCCTCCCCAACAAGCATGTCATATGTGTTGACTAATTGGGGGCTTCCTTTGGAGTCGGAGTACACCTGCACGAGCGGCAAGTAACAACCAACTGCATACACATAAGCCAGTAAAATGGATGCACATGAGAAACTGAGACCTTTGCACAAAGCCAAAGTGAAAATGAAAGAACAACCAGGACTTTCATCCGCAGGTCAAGCCGGTGAATAAAGAGGAAGAGGAAAAAGCGTTGGGAATACATGAATTGGAGAAGCAAGGACGTCCAAAAGAAACCAATTAATAATGTTGATGAGAGAGGCTCGACTAAATTCCTTTAATGATATCGAAGAATTCTACAGTGTAGAACGGGCAATAGTAACGTTGCTATCCCCATTTACACAGTGTTACGCACTAGCACTCTTCTGATTGGTCGACCTTCAGCCTAGCTTACTTCTGATTGGTCTTCCTTGAGCCACGTGTCCTTGGCACATGGTTACGGGGTTGATCCGTAATGCCGTTGATATCGTGTGTTGTAAATTTCAGCGTGCCAGTGCTTTTATCATCCAAAAACATCGACAAACTGGGTCTAACACAAAACCGCTTTAGACGGTGCTGCAACCTATGTTACAGGCATTCTCTTTATCTGAATAAAAACGTAGATATAAGACAGTCCAGAAAGCGAACAATAGAGCGGCACACCCGTAACCTTCACCAAGGTAAAGTAAAGTAAAGTAAAGTAAAGATCCCTTTTCACGCCTTAGGCGCATCGGGAATATGG
The DNA here is from genome assembly GCA_905116865.2 of Candidula unifasciata. Classification (NCBI taxonomy): domain Eukaryota; kingdom Metazoa; phylum Mollusca; class Gastropoda; order Stylommatophora; family Geomitridae; genus Candidula; species Candidula unifasciata. Next base: position 43,829 of record CAJHNH020007690.1, read on the forward strand.
GAGGAACGTCCCATATTTTTACAGACCGATCAGCACTGAGTGGGTAAATGTGGTCAGCATTACGCCGGTCACCAAGGTAGAGCAATAAAAAAAAAAAAACTTTTCAATGGAAAGTGACCCCCTTTGGGGAGACTAACGTTAGTGTAATGTATAACTGAGTGAAGGAAAAGACTGCGAGGCCAGTGTGGCATATAATGGCAAAACAAGACAGTGAACTGGGTTAAGAGATATTGACAGTCTGGTTTTCGTCGCCTATTACATGGCTCTCCCCTTTCTCCTCCCCCGTGGGGCAAAGGGCCTCGGTTAACTCACACCAAGCAGTTTTATCCGTTGCTTTAATTCCCATCGCATTCCAAGTCTTCCCAGTCTTGTTCAACTTATTCTGAAAGTCTCTTCTCGGGTATGTATTTTATTACGAGTTTATTTAACACACTGACAGTCGCCGTGGCGGAGCTGATAGACGCTCTCCTGCGGATCGGAAGGTGATGGGTTCGTTCCTTTGGCGGAGCTGGACTTTTTCAAAAATTACCTTGGCTCCCAGGTCGACCAAGCCTCGAGTGGGTACCGGGTGCAGTCCCGGGAACCAAAGGCGGCCGGTGTAATGCTGACCACATAACCCAACTTGTGCCGATTAGTCCATAAAATGTAGGTCTAGTCCTATATGCCCTATATTCCTAAAGTATAGGCGTATAGGTCATATGGGGCTAGAGCTATATTATTATAGACCAATCGGCACAAGATGGGTGATGTGGTCAGCATCATGCCGGTCGCCTTTACTTCCAGAAACTGCACCCGGTACCCACTCGAAGCTAGGTCGACCTGGGAGCCTATGTCATTTTAGAAAAATGTCCTGCTCTGTCAGGCAGCGATCTCACGATCTTCCGCTCCACAGGAGAGTCAAGCCGCTCTGCCACGGCGACTCCCACAACATAAAGTACAGGAAGAATAAGATGACACGAGACAACTACCGGGCTCTGCAGGATTACTAATGAACCAAACCAACAATCAATTGTGGCCAGTTCGCTATCTTTTGAGATCCGGATCTGCTAAATGCCATTTCAAATGTCGGTATAAATTAACATTTTGCTTTTTTTTTAAATAAGCCTTAAAATGATCATGATTTATGAACTGTTTTCTCAAAGTGTCAGCCACTTAATTCAAATTATATCGAGCGCTCTTTTAAGTATAAGCTAAAAAGAAATCGTGATCATTTTCATAAACTTTATTCAGGTTATGTAACAGTTCATTTTCACAAGTGTGTTAGTGGGGACATTAGAATACAGCTCTAGTAAACTTTGATTAACCCACACTCGTTTAACCGCCATGTTCTGTTATCAGTCATCCCCTAAAAACAGGATCAGTCATCATCATTATTATCATTATTATCGATTTCCACTTCTGTCGTTAAGCGTTGTGGGAACATCATTTGTAACTTTGTCTAGGGTGGTTAGGATGGCGACTTTTCTCAGGCATCGAATTTCTTAAATCTTAAAGTTCGTTGCGTATTCTTTACAGGACGTTGCAGAACCAACCCAGCATTTTTTTCTGTTGCGGATTTTTAGACACATTTACGTCCAGTAGTTTGAAATTGCTTTCTGGACTGTCGGCTGCTTGATACCACTGTTGAAACCAGCGCAAGATCCACAGCTGGGATCGAACCTGGCATCTTGCATTACGAAGCGCCTTCGCAACACCTAAGCCACAGTCGCCAACCATCGGATTTCACAGGTGTTAATTTTACCAGGTTAGGCCGTACGTAGGTAAGCCTTTGAGAATGTCCAAGTCTGGCACTGGTAGCACAGCTATGGTATGAATATGATGTTTATAGTCTGTTTCTTGACGCTTATACTTAAGCCTGGAAAGAATCAGCGCTTAAAGAAAAACCTACAACTAGCCACTTAGAAGCAGAAACAATGTTATCAAAGTGCATCGACTTATTTGAAATGCAAGATAAAGCAAATGCAACACAGATCCTACTTCATCGTAAGATAAGGAACATCACCGCGCAGAAAACTCCAGCCTCAAAAACGCAAAAGGAGATGGCAGATTGAAAAAACACGTGGTTGAATGCATTTTAATTATTCAAGGTATATAATTATACGATTATCCTTGCTGAATTGCCTTTTAGAAGTTATAAAGCACAAAGTTTAAATGAGCCAATCGAGCGTTCACAAAAAACAAGTGTTTCTTGTTTTTTAAGCACATTCTGAATAAGACCAGAATGGTCGCACTGGAAGTATGACAACGCACTACAAATAAGTGTGCTGGATGGTTTCCAAGTTTGTTAGAAGTTGGAAAGGGCTAACTTATGTGGTTAGGGTTAAGGTAATTCACCTCGGTTCAGTAAATATTTTTTTTAACTTTCTAAAGTGATGATAGGGGAGGGGCGGAGTGGAGAGACACGTCAGTTTCGTTACCATTGAGCAGTCTAAATGTTATTTATGGATAAAACATTAACGTCGAGATGAAAATAGGAGCCCATAGAAAACATCACCTTTCCAGGATAAGTAATTACCGATGAATTATCGAAAATACAACTGCACGCGTTAAAAAACGTACTATGGTATTGTCGCCATGTGTAGCGGCTAGACGCTTGCCAGCGGATCGTAAGATCGTGGTTTCGGGTCCCAGCCTAGCCAGATTTTTTCTTCTTTAAAAATGACCTTGGCTTTCCGGTTGACCCAGTCTTGAGTGGGTACCAACTGCAGTCCTGGGAAGTAAAGGCGACTGGCGTAATGCTGACCACCTCACGCACCGAGTGCCGATTGTTCTATAAAACATAGGTCTAGCCCTATACTCCAAAAAGGAGGCGTGGAAAAGGGTCCTTTCACTATATAAAAGAGATATAGTCAAATAGCAGGGAGAACAATATAATGGTAATAAATAATAAACCGTGGCAGTTTGGAATCATTTCTGTAGAAAGGTAACTTGGTCAAGAATCTAGTGCGCTTCTGTCCTAGATGGGATTTGTATGTCTGATACAGGTTTACGCCGAAAATCTAGTTTTGTTACTAATTGCACAAACAATATTGAGCCCAAGTGATCCAGTCTGTGTGTCTAGACGATTATAAGTATACAATCCCTGTATTACATAAATCACATACCTTCCTCTAATATAGATCATTTGTGTTCTGCGTTTTTGGCATAGACGTCATTACTATTGAAGTATTCTTACTTCCGTCTTGAGTAAAAGGGCGATTTTTGTATTATCCATTACGAATGGCTGGTTGGACGCAGAGAACTATTGATCTAACTAAGAAGAAGATATTTGAGACCGGTTGCGTTCACAACGACAGTCGGCAGTCTTCGTTAGCTTGAAGCATGTACATAGGTCACCTGGACTCTGAATAGTTACACTGACACAGTTCTTTTGGAGTCTGCGTCACCAAGTAGGTCAATTCACGCGTCATAAATAATGATTTCTATTCCTGTTCTAATATAAACTCATCTTTATTAAGGACACTAACTCAGTCTGGTACCTAGAGCCCACTGTGGACGTATTGTTTCACAACAGTTTTGTGTTGCTGATGGATTTACCTTTTTTTAAAAAACTTTTACTATCATTTGTAAGTGTTTTAAATCTACTGTGACTATTTTTTTTTTACAACGAAAAAAAAATGCAGCACACATGGTCGGCGGTAAATCACGGACGGTTAGACAATTAGTGAAACATACGTAAAGGTTTAAAGATGAGATATTCGATTTCATTGACTTATTTCCACCCCCTCCCTCATGGCTCGGTCTCTTCCCATAGAACAGCTAGCTACCCGACGAAATCTTGGCACAAAGCACGAATTCCCTAGCGCCAGCGACGTTCCCATGAATCTTCGTTTTTTTCATGCAATCGTGAAACGAACGAAGTTGCCGTGAAAGGAGCTTCTTCGTCACAGAGACCCTCGAAATATTCCCGTCCCTTGCATGTCGTAAAAAGTGACTAATTATGGAATTTCCGTCGAAGTCGTTGCATCTGCCTGAAAGGCAAACAACCAACAGTCTGCAAACAAATAAGCTAGATCTATAATACGAATGTGCGTGCAAAATTCAGGTTCTGCAACAAGGCCAAAGCCCATAAATTGACGAACAACCAGAACTTCTTGCCAGAGTTTACGGGGCTGGACAGGTTAGCACTTTTAATGTTATTTACATCGACGATTTTAACTCTTGATCCCACGAAAGAAGAACTTACAGTTTTAAAGCAAAGTCGCCTTTAAAAATTCGTTATATTTTTCCAAAGATTCAGCGATCTCTAAACACACTGTTGATTTTCAGAACTGTGTGGATCTCCCATGTGGGTTCCAGGTCCCCATTTGCAATGGGTGTGGGGTGAATAGCTGCATCTACTTCTAACAAACGTGTCCTAAGTGGTGACTTATTAGAAGAACTCTGAAATCGCATGCATTGTAAATATTAAAATGACGTGCTAGCCGTTTTATTTAACGTGAACCCAGAAAATAAAAGAATAAAAAATGAAGAAGGGCGTGAATAAGTATAAGTTTCATTTATCAGTGTTATTCATCATCAGTCAATAAATCAACAAGTCAACCAGGTACCGTCTCCACACTGAAGGTTGACTGCAAGAGATCTCCAGCACGCCGTATCCCTTGTCTTGATTGTACACTCTCCCAGACTGCTGTTCGCCCATCTCTTAATGTTGTCCTTGTAACGTTATAATATACATACGTGTATATAATAATACACATTTAAGTAAGGATCATTTCCCATGCTTACAGTGTATTGGTCATAAAGGGCTAGACCTATATTTTATAGACCAATCGGCACTTGGTAGGTCAGCATAATGACGTCTGCCTTTACTTCTCAATACTGTGCCTGATACCCATTCAAGGCTGGGTCTACCTGAGAGCCAAGGTCATTTTTGTTGTTGATGACAAAAGGCCTGTCCTGTCATGACCCTAACCCACGAAGTTACAATCTGTAAGCTATGATGTAGCCGCGACACCACAGCGGCTGCTAATGTATATTTAATAATGAATATATATAAGTCCACACAGAAGACAGCGGTTCCATGAACTTGTCATAAACTATTTTTTTCATTTAAAAAAAATGTAAGCTAGTGATACATCAGGTATTACTGTGGCCATAGACAGTTGTAACCATTTACAATACATGCTTGGTTATCCGGACTTTGCTGGTGATATTTCTATTCTGTCCCACTCAGGAAATCAGATGCAAGATAAATATACTTGATCCGAGATCACAACAGTTAGTTCTGAAAATTCATTAGGGAAAGACAAAAAAAAAAAAAAAATGAGATTAAATCAGGTAAATAGTAGTGTGTTTTCTTTTAACGGCATACCATTCCAAGACGTGGAGACATATCTATTTATCTATTTGGGCAGTAATGTATATAACGATGGGGCAACGACAGAGATATTAAAATACGATTACAAAAGGCAAAGAGAGCTTTGATTATACTAGGACATTTGAGAAGGTTTAAACAAAATTAAAACTAATACTAGACTTACAATGTTTTAATTCCGATGTAAAATTAGTTCTGTCATGGAGCAGAAACATGTAAAACAACTAAGGCAGTTACCAATAAAATACAAGCATTCATTAACTAGTGCCTGCGCAGAATAGAGGGAATAAATTGGTATGATATAATCACAAATGTAGAGCTTTGGGAGAGAACTAAACAAGTTCCAGTGGTCTAAGAGACGAAGAAAAGACTCTGGCATTGGATAGAATACACGTTGACAAAACCGGAGACCAATAAAACTAGAATGTCTTTGTACTGGAACCCACAGAAGCATAGAAATAAAGGAAGCTCCCCACCCAAAACACACACACGCACACACTCACACACACACACACACACACGGAGATGGGAGCAATAGAGTGAGGTTACAAAAATGGGGAGGACATGGGAAGAGCGGCATGCGATAGCGAGGTATAGGACGACTTGGCCTGAGTTAGTTGAGGGCCTGAGCTCCATTGGGGGGTTAAAAGGGCAGAAGAAAAAGGAGTAAATTGTCACCTAAAAAGAGTTGGGATCTTTGCTAGTGAACGCCGGAACGCTGCATATAGACTGATAAATCAGTGTTATTACTGTCAGAAAAAAAAAAAAAAAATGTATGCTCTCCTTAAAAACTAATAAGTTAGCTAGCAACAGGTGTCGCAGGTCGGTGAGTTCTTTCGCTTAGGGCTCAGATACGACATGGCATGCTCTGCTGATTGCGACAGCCGGGCTAACTTCAGCGGTGAGCCAGGTGCATGATCAAAGTATGACGGACACCTGGCGTTTTGGGCGTCAAACAATCGCATGACAGCCATTGCACATTTATCGGTGTGTGAGCTAAACGATGAGATGGGTAAACACTTGATGACTTTGATCAATTATTTTTTGAAAATTTGAATTTATCATTGTCAGCAGCATTTACTGCTGGCCGAACGGTTAAGAACATTATGCCGCTCATGCCAGAGACCCAGATTCAAATACCAAGCAAGGTTATGGGTTGATTTTTGTTTTCTGTCGGGGCAAACAAAGATTCCTAACTTTCACGTGTGGGTTCTGGGGCCCCATTATGTGCGTAATAAAGAAATACTGCCTCCCAAGCAAGCATGTCATAAGAGTAGACTAGTAAGAGGTTTACTTCGAATTCGGAGTGCATCTTCCTAAAAGGCAAGGAACCAGAAATCTGAATACATATAAAGACTATCCTCCGAATAACGGTCCCAAATTATCGAGGCTGAAAATTTACCCTAACAGGGCCTCAGCCACATGTAAATTGCGGACCTATTCCGGCGACTACACAGCATACCGCTAAAAAGCTTCCGCCGAGTTAAAGTCACTGCCGAGAGTATCTCCGGCGCCGCTAGCTGCATGACGATACTGTTGAGTGTCAGGAGGCTGCGTGGTCTCGAGGCATGGTGTCTCGAGTGCTAGAGGTCCCGGGTTCAGGCCCCTGTGAAGGCTGAGATTTCCTCACGTGGACTTTTAGTAATTTCCAATGGTCTCTGGGTGTGAGTTCGGACGTCCGTGTGTATTGCTGCGGACGTAACGAATCCCCTGGCAGTTGGAAATCGAGAAAAGTAGCCTAACGGCGCTGTCCAGGCAAAATTTAAAGTGAAAAATCGACTCAAAATATTTGAGGATCCTCGCCGGTGCTACGGAGCCCGTGCACACTGCGCTAAGGCACTTCGGACTCAGACTTGAGTTAGAAGTAAAACGGAGCACTTAGGGATACTACCCGTGTGCCATGATGTTGATCCGTTGTTCAAACCTCAATCTGCTGAGTGTCAGCAAGTCGTTAACTCTGTCTATCCAATTCCGTCATGGCCTTCCTCTACGTCTGATGTTTCCATCATCATCTTGCAGACTCTGCATGCTCTTACAGCACCCAGTGACGCTGGGTTTATTCTGACCCGATGACCAAAACATGTCAGTCTTTGTGTCTCAATAAAGCTAATTACATGTGTGGTTTCCGCCGTTCTTATGATATCTCCGTGTCTTTTATGACTTCTTCTTAATTGTCCTAGCTCTGTGTGTGTGCTTGTTAATTTAAAAAAATGCATAACTATCTGTATGTTATATTCCTAACCAAATTTGTCTTACAAGTTCCTAAGTGATTAAATTAACAATTAATAAATATCTGTTTATGTGCAAATTCCTATCAGTTTCTTAAACATTCGTGTGTTTATATATATATATATATATATATATATATATATATATATATATATATATATATATATATATATATATATATATATATGTGTGTGTGTGTGTGCGTGTGCGTGCGTGTGTGTGTGTGTGTTTTTTTTTTTTTTACAGTTCCTAAAAATCTCTGTGATATATTTTAACAATTATTAATTATGTATAGTTTAGTCATCCCTCATCGTCAGCATGTTAACAATTTCTATCTGTCCGTCCCTCACAATTACGTGAATGTTAACAATTTCTATCTGTGCGTCCCTCACTATTACGTGAATGTTAACAATTTCTATCTGTGCGTCCCTCACAATTACGTGAATGTTAACAATTTCTATCTGTGCGTCCCTCACTATTACGTGAATGTTAACAATTTCTATCTGTTGTCCCTCACAATTACGTGAATGTTAACCATTTCTAATTTTTTTGTAGGTTAACAGTTACTAATTTTCTATATTTTAGCAATTCATAATTATTGGTGTGCTAACAATTGCTATTTATTGGAATTTTACCCGTTCCCACCAACTGGTTTGTCAATAATGACTAACGATGTGTATGTCAACAGCTGCCGCGTGTGAGACAGAACAAGCTTCAGCAGAGTACACCTGCTCGTCCATGCAGCGATGTCAGTTGTGCGACAAACTCCTGTACGAACTGCTGCAAGGCCTTCACTGTCATGGTGAGTTACTGTCCTTCTAGACTTTCCTTGTCTGTCTAGTGTGGTTTGTCAAGGGTAAAGTCTGTCTAATGTAGTTTGTCAAGGGTCAGGTCTGTCTAGTGTAATCGTAGTTTGTGAAGGGTAAAGTCTATTGTAGTTTGTCAAGGGTAAAGTCTATCTAATGTAGTTTGTCAAGGGTCAGGTCTGTCTAGTGTAGTTTGTCAAGGGTCAGGTCTGTCTAGTGTAGTTTGTCAAGGGTCAGGTCTCTCTAGTGTAGTTTGTCAAGGGTCAGGTCTGTCTAGTGTAATCGTAGTTTGTCAAGGGTAAAGTCTAATGTAGTTTGTCAAGGATAAAGTCTATCTAATGTCAAGGGTCAGGTCTGTCTAGTGTAGTTTGTCAAGGGTCAGGTCTGTCTAGTGTAGTTTGTCAAGGGTCAGGTCTGTCTAGCGTAGTTTGTCAAGGGTCAGGTCTGTCTAGTGTAGTTTGTCAAAGGTCAGGTCTGTCTAGTGTAGTTTGTCAAAGGTCAGGTCTGTCTAGTGTAGTTTGTCAAGGGTAAGGTCTGTCTAGTGTAGTTTGTCAAGGGTAAGGTCTGTCTAGTGTAGTTTGTCAAGGGTAAAGTCTGTCTAGTGTAGTTTGTCAAGGGTAAAGTCTGTCTAGTGCAGTTTGTCAAGGGTAAAGTCTGTCTGGTGTAAAGTGTTCGCCCCTTGTCGAGTCAGATGCGGGATACTTATGTGTGCGTTCTTTACTGGACGTTGCACAACTAACCCCCAAATTATGTTTTTTAAACGTCCTCAAGACCCACTCAACAGACGCAACGGAAAACAATATACACACATGTTTCGTCTAATAACTGGATCCTGCCTTTCAGGCATATTGGGTATATAGGGCTAGACCTATTTTTTTATAGATCGATGGGCACTCTGACGTTAGATAGGACACACGTTAAAAACCCCAAGAACAATAAAACTAGAATGTCTCTGCAGTGGAACTCAGAGGGGCATATAAATAAAGGAAGACCATAAAACACATGAGAAAGGGAGCTAAAGAGTGAAAAAGATGGGTAGGACATGGGGAGAGCTTCATGCTATAGTAGAGGATAGAATGATTTTGCGTGAGTTGAGTGAGGGCTTATGCTCCATTGGGGGCTAGAAAGGTAGGAGAAGAATCGAAACTCGGTGGATACTGTCTACCACAATTACATTCGTTTATTTGACCCAACCGCTCATTTACAACACCGTGCAAAGACGTGATACTTTTGCATAACACAGAGAGTTTCGCTTACGTTTTCCTTGCTGTGTACAGACTTCGGTGTGTGAGTGTGGTTGTAATGGGGAAATAATTATGTGAACACCGTATCACGAAGAATGAAAAGCAAGAAACTAAAGGAAGTCGTGAGCGAGTTCAGGTCACAGTTCACCAAATCCCTTATCTAGGAAACATTCATCAGTTAAACTCCAGGCTCTTAACTGTAGCATTCGCAAACCGCAGCAGTAACTGCCGACTCATAGTAGTGTTATAGTATTAGTGTTATAGCATGGCTGAAAAACCACCATCCCCCTGGAAAAGATCTCCAATTAAGTACGTAAAGAAGAAGGACGCAACATCACCAAAAGGTGCTTCGGCATCTTCTGATGACAAAAATCTGTCTGACATGACGCAGAATTTATTGCATGTGCCTAAAGAAGAAGAATTCCTTAAGGTAAGCCACCCGACTGGCTATTTTCGAGCAGGTCCGATTTCTCCATTAGACGCGCCTTTGGAAACAAGGAAAGACGAATTGTCAGCGAAGGTCATGGTAGGGAGCAACTCCCCTATGCCACTGTTGCCATCTTCTCCAACAGCTGTTACACCAACACCCTCGTCTGCAAATCCTGTGACGACTCGACCTGTGGTCTGTTCTCAATGCGACCCAAATTCGTTTCCGCCAGGTACTAACTGCTCCCATGTGGCGCAAGCCTCCCGACGACTGGACTATCAGGATGCTCCACCGTCCATTCCTCCAAGGTCAAATCGACACGTTTCAGGGGCTGGTTATCGCGGTGAGTACCTTATATGTTTGTCACGCCCTTCTGGAGCTATAGAGTCGGCGTGTATGTCTGTGATCACCCAAGACAGAACATGTGAATGTTGCATGGTCACTGCATGACTACATATGTGAAATTTTAGTCACTGAAAATGTGAAGTGTGTATAACCCCAGTACAGTGTGTGCATCGTGAGAACACGAAGTATGTCACTCAAATTTGGTATCAGATCATGAAAATGTGAATTTGTGTATAGCCGCTCATAATATGTGAAGTGTCCATTTGCCCCTACAATTCAAAGTGACCAGTAGTCACTCAAAATCTGAGGCGTTAATTAAACTCGAAATCTAGGAGATCCTCTAGTACTGGCCATCCACCAAGTACCGATTGTCTATAAAATATCGATCCAGCCCCATATCCCCGCTACGCCTGAAGACGTAATTTATTTCCTTGCCGTGCTTAACCAAAAACTGGTAATGCTGTTTAATCTTTATATTGCTTTGGTCATCTTTTTCTTCCCCGTTGAAGACTCCATTGCTGCTTAATCCGGAGCCTAGATATTTAAAGCTTGTCTCGGTGTCATTTATTTTTAGGCGACCGGCAGTTTCGTGTGTGGACATTTTCATCTGTTAAAATCAGGTTTTGTCGCTGCCGTGTTTTTAGACAGTCGTGATTAAACGTTCTATTCCCTTTACATTGCTCGAAAGGACTGTCATCTGCATGCCGAAGTTCCAAAAGGTTGCTGCCAATTGTGAGCGCATCGTAACTCACAAGTCAGGTCATTTATTTCATGTGAGAATGCAACACCGCCTCACTATCTTTTGCACTTCGAACCAATTTGTTTTTCCAGCTACTCTGATGGCTGCTAGTTCTTCTTAAAGTCCATGCCGTGTGGCGTTGGTAGCCATTTCTATCCACAACCTTCTGACTCGTGTTCTTGCAACTCTGACACATATCTTCCATGCAATGATAGACTGTCCAGCATCTGTTCTCCCGGTCTCTCTCTGCCTCTCCTTCTCTCCAACTTTCCTACCGTCACGATGTACTCGTTTTTTCCTTCTCATCACACGATCAAAGAATCCAAATTGTCTTTCTGATTTGGCCAGTCAGTTCTGGTCCTGAGTCAGCTTTGAAAACATTTTTTTTCCTGTCCATGGTATCCTCATCATTCGTCTATACAACCGCATCTCCGCAGCTTCCAAATAAGTTTTCACTAATTTAATAACTGTGCATGATTCACATCCGTATATCAATTTATGATTTATATAACGTTTAAGAATTCTCGTTCTCGTCTGTGGCTAAGATTCATAAAATCATTTTGTAAAATGCTGCCTTTACTTGAGCTACTCGGCTGTTTGCTGTTTCCCTCTTTTTGATGCTGTTGATTAATTTGGGCTGCTGTTAGTTTTTGCTGCTGTTAGTTGCTCTTTGCTGCTGTCAGTTGCTCTTTGCTGTTGCTCTTTATTGCTGTTACTTTTGGTGTTATCATCTTTACTGTTACTCTTTGCTGCTGTTACTCTTTGCTGCTGTTACTCTTTGCTGCTGCTAGTCTTTGCTGCTGTTACTCTTTGCTGCTGTTATTCTTTGCTGCTGTTACCCTTTGCTGATGTTACGCTCTGCTGCCTTTACTTTTCGCTGCCTTTACTCTTCCCTGCTGTTACTCTTCCCTGCTGTTACTCTTCCCTGCTGTTACTCTTCCCTGCTGTTACTCTTCCCTGCTGTTACTCTTCCCTGCTGTTACTCTTCCCTGCTGTTACTCTTCCCTGCTGTTACTCTTCCCTGCTGTTACTCTTCCCTGCTGTTACTCATTGCTGCTGTTACTCATTGCTGCTGTTACTCATTGCTGCTGTTACTCTTTGCGGGTTTTACTCTTCCCTGCTTTTACTCTTTGCTGCTGTTTCTCTTCCCTGCTGTTACACTTTGCTGCTGGTGTTACTCTTTGCTGCTGGTGTTACTCTTTGCTGCTGTTACTCTTTGCTGCTGTTACTCTTTGCTGCTGTTTCTCTTCCCTGCTGTTTCTCTTCCCTGCTGTTACTCTTTGCTGCTGGTGTTACTCTTTGCTGCTGCTGTTACTCTTCGCTGCTGTTACTCTTCGCTGCTGTTACTCTTCGCTGCTGTTACTCTTTTTGCTGCTGTTACTCTTTTTGCTGCTGTTACTCTTTTTGCTGCTGTTACTCTTTTTGCTGCTGTTACTCTTTTTGCTGCTGTTACTCTTTTTGCTGCTGTTACTCTGCGCTGCTGTTAATTTGCGCTGCTGTTAATTTGCGCTGCTGTTACTCTTTGCTGCAGTTACTCTTTGCTGCAGTTACTCTTTGCTGCAGTTACTCTTTGCTGCTGTTACACTTTGCTGCTGTTACACTTTGCTGCTGTTACTCTTCGCTGCTGTTACTCTTTGCTGCTTGAGTATAGGACAATACCCCCACGCCCTCTTGAGATTATTGCAAGACTCTGACGCCCCAACTGAAATGTCAAGGGACCCTGCCTTCGCCCTCCCCCACCCCCACCGCCGCCTAACGTAACCGTGTGATTACAAAGAGGACAGTAGATTCCGCAACATAGAAAGCAGAAAGTAAGATATGTTTTGGTCAGAATGTGTTCCTTATCTATTGTGATCATGAAAACAGTCCTTGTTCTATAGTTTAAAAAATATTTGTTAAAACTAAAAGGAATTGCAAGTATAACGGATTAAGACTTTCAAAACTGCTGGACCCCCATCCATCTTGAAACCTTCCCTTAAGGGAGTTGGCGCCGTCCAGATTCAAGATCACTGTTCGGGTTTTTTTTAGCGCTTTCTTTGGCAGTTATTTCTATAGACCAACTAAGTCATTTATTGCACACACGTTGAGTACCTATTACTTATTTACTTTATTACACCAGGTTTCTGCTATCTCCAAAGCCTTTCCAAGTATTATGTCATCAAAGATCGTCCAGTCTTTCTCCTGTCATTTTTCATTTCATTTCCTATGTCATTTTCCTACTTTTGTCCCCCTTCCTATTTAAGCATCACCCCACCCCCTTTTTTTTCCCATCCCCAACCGCTCACCTCCCTCCCAGTTGAATTGGAATGTCTTGATTCTGTTCTATAAAGTTTAGAAGTGAATGATCAGAGAGACGAGAGATAGGTCCGCCAATAGAGCACGTTTTCTTATTGTGTCTCGAATTTGGCTCTAAAATATGGCAGAATGGCCCATTAGGATGGGAGGTTGTCCTTCTGACATGGAAAGTTTGCCAACGAAGACGTGAAGTTGGCACAGTAATGTGGTCAGTTGGCTTTCTAAAATTGAAATTTGGCACAATAAGATGGGATGCGGTCTCTGTAAGAT
>CAJHNH020007690.1:62500-352500 GCA_905116865.2 Candidula unifasciata
GATGTCCATTCGCCTTGCTTTAAACCCCCATGCACTTCGTCTGCCCCTCAACACAGAGCCATCTGTATAGATCATCACATCACTTTGACAAGAATCGTCATGAATCATTTGTTGAACTTCTGATTCTGCACCAGCTGGCCAGTCCCTGCATTCACGACCCAAAGTGATAAGAACTCTGCACAATATGATGATAAACTCACCTTTCTTTATAATCTTCTTTTATCTGGAGATTTGTTTCCCACATATATTGTACTGTCTCGACTGAAGTGAAACTGTAAACCAGATATTTCCACAATCATTGACATGAAAATGCGGAATCATTGTTTTTACGCTTGGGATAATTTTCATATCTGCAGTTTATTTCATGAAAGAAATGTTTTCTAGATTTGCAGAGATAAGTGCTTGTACCAAGTATTTTTATAATTCGGATGAAATACTCACATAGTTTAAGAATAACTCGTTCGTTTTCTTGCCATAATTTCTTAATCTGCATTTTATTTCCTATATAGTATATTTTCACAGGCACAGACTGTTATGTATATCAAGCTTTCTGATGTTTATTGTCAAAGAAATAAGACTAATAAATAATCCAGCAGGCATAACTACATCAATGTAGGTTAAGTCACAAATTAGGACGAGACAATCAAAAAGAGATAATCATTTCAAATATTGAGAGGATTTATTTTAAGTGATGTGGTCATGACCTGAAATCACGTCTGGGAGGTATCAGACCTTGCCAAACAGAAAATTGAGATCCAAAAACATTTCATGCAAAACTAAGCTTAGTCTGTTCAGAGCCCTGGCTTTTCATTAGCATTCATATGGCTGTGAAAAATGGTCTTTTAACAGCTAAACCCAAAAATAGAAGCATTGGAAATTTGAACTTTGAGAAAAATGCTTGGCATATCACAGAGACCACATCACAAATGTTTGCTGTAAATAAGCAGACTAAGAAAGACCTCTATCTCTGTCCTTAAGAAAGAGAATAGGGGCTTTTGAGCTGAAATGCTATAGAAAGATTCTCAGAATATCTTGGACAAAGAAAATTAGAAATATTGACATCTTAAAAGATTTGAACATCAAGGAAGATTGGCTAATAAACAGCATCTTTTCTCGAAAGCTGAAATATTTTTGTCATATCAAGCGCTACGACGGATTGGAAAAAATTATAGCAGAAGGCATGGTACCAGGAAGGAGGGGCAGGGGCTGACCGACACGAAGATAGGCACAGGATATAAGTGACTCCTTGAGTGTGAAAGTGCATGATGCGGGAGAGCTGGCGAGAGACCGAATGTCTTTCAGGCAGACGCTGAGGAGAGCGATGGTCTGCACAGGACCTGCTACATGATGATGAAGAAAGACCTGGATACAGAACTTGACTGACTGGACAGCCCTTGGGCACAATACCTAAGGGATTTAAACAAACAAAAAAATCATGAAGGAAAGTTGAAGTAGAGTTACCTACATATATTATTAAAAGCCACATAACTATGGAAGGGGCTGGGTTCAAACGACATGAACCTTGTTTAGCTGTACAGTAAGTAAAGTAAAGATACCTTTTCACGCCTTAGGTGCATCGGGCATATCGGAAGAGTCTCCTTTTTTTTACAGACCAATCAACACTGGGTGGGTAATGTGGTCAGCATTACGCCGGCCGTCTTTACTTCCCCAGGACAGCCAGCCTAGTACCCATTATAAGCTGGGTCGACTTGCGACGCCCCATACCATCGTGGAACCTGATGACTTTCACACTATTAAGCCCCATTCCTTATTTTTAAAAAAATGTAGATTAGGTAAAAGCTTCTTCCCCACCACACCCTAGAAAATTTGTGATACAATTCAAACTCCCCCTTTCCCGATTTGTCAACTCAGGCATAGTTTAATTTTTACATTTAACATTTTTCAGATATATTTATTTGCCATTCAGTACATGCATTTTATTTTTACGATCTTAATCAAGGCATTACTATCCCTTCTACTCCAGTAGTGTTGTAATTCTATCTGCGCCCATGCGACTTACCGACCCCAGCCTGCCAGTTCTCATATACGTATGTCTACCAAGTTATTAATTACTGCAACAGAATCAGTAGAGATGGATTAATTATGGCCTAGAGAGAATGAGACATCTGGGTGTAACCAGGGGGTCTGACCGGCTCACTACACTTAGAAAGGCAAGATATACAGTGGAACCTCGCTTAACGAGCATAATTCGTTCCAGAAAGAATCATATTTGTTAAGCGAAACACTAGTTATGCGAAACAATTTTTCTCATATAAATTATGTGAAATACGATAATGCGTTCCATGTCGAAAAAGATACTCACAATGTGCTATGTATAACGTTTATTCAAAGAAAATTATATACATATTGTTAAGGAGAGTGGATCATGTTCTTTTCTTCAAACGCGTAATGAACCCACCTGGAATGCGAATTCGATTTGCAGAAAAAAAAGTCGAAATAATGTTATTTTTTATTTTTATTTTACTAAAAGATGTCCAGAGATTTGTTTTTGTCGACGCTTCAAAATTGGGCGAAAATGCGACAGCATTATCATTAAATTTGCAACGCACATAGCCACTTCCTTATTAGGGCGATGCTTCTCAATGTAAGATTCAACAGTTTGCCATGCTTTCAGCATTTATTTCGCCAGAAGATTGTTGCTCTTCTTTTACCTTCTCCTCTGACAAACTTTCCTTAAAAACGCGGCTCTTGGCTGTGCTCTTCCACAAGCTCTTTATTACTGTTCCATCTACAACCCTATGATAGTGGCCAAAGAGAAAATTTCATTGTCTACAGGTTTCACTGTCTCTAACCCCTCAAAGTCACAAAATAGACAACACTCTCCGGCCAAAGCTTCTTCCAAGCAGAAGTTAGGATTCTCTTGGTAATCCCTTCTCCCGCCTTGTCGATTGTACGGTGATACTGTGTTCACAGATTATTCCGTGAAATGGTAGTCCCAGGTCCATGCCGTACCAAGTCCAAGTAACTTATTACTCTAGGGGTAACAAATGTCAAAGACCAACGACGGGCAGAAAAACGCCACCAACAAGGTCAACTGTTGAAACTTCTAGATAACACGTCGTTGACAGGCAATACCAATACGTTTATTCAACAATTATCCACAAAAATTGTGTGTCCATGAAATCAATATATTACAATCACTGTACTCAACGACGGTAAGATAATTACTTTCCTTCAACATGGAGCTCAGAGACTTTGCTCTCCCGCTGTTTGCGGCATTAGGACAACGGTAGGATAATTCCTTTCCTCCAACATGGAGCTCAGAGACTTTGCTCTCCCGCTATTTGCGGCATTAGGACAACGGTAGGATAATTCCTTTCCTCCAAAATGGAGTTCAGAGACTTTGCTCTCCCCACGAACTGCGGCATCAGGACATATAAATACAAGCTTCTGCCCTTCCTACCTTTCTTGTAACTGTCTTCTGTCCCATTCTTCTGTCAAGTGACGTCGAGTCTCTCGTCATATCTCATGTTCATTAGCGGTTGTCAATAGTGTGAATCTTCGGATTGCACACATCGATCATCTTGAGGCAGGCAAGATGTGGAAGTGATTTTTCTCCAAAACTAAGAGTGAGGTTGGTCCCTTCAGCCACCTGAAAACAATGTTCAAAGAATGCTTTAGTGTAGAGTTTTTTAAAGGTAGAAGTAACTTGTTTGTCCATGGGCTGGAGTAACGGAGTGGTGTTGGGAGGCAGAAACTTGATCTTGATGAATCTAAATTCTCCAGAGAGGTCATCTTGTAGGCCTGGAGGATTCATGTACATACATCACAATATAACACGTTTGAGTGTGTGTGATCACAGCGACACTACGATGCTACTGGAACAAGTGCTAAACACAAACTGATGTAACATGCGCACAATTCGGGACTTCCCCTCTCCTCGCCACTCGTTATGCGAAACGTCGCTCGTTAAGCAAGTCATTTTTTTACAATTTGTTTTGTTATGCGAATTGCTTGTTATGCGAGGTGCTCGTTAGGCGAGGTTCTACTGTATAACCAAATTGTGACCAGTACCATCAGTATAGGAACTCTGCACTGGCTGCTGAAGACGGAGCATGCATGGGAATGCCCCGAGTACTGTGATGTCAATTCTTGACTCAGCTCCACTCATATATTTACTGGTGACTTGTCACACAAGCATATATGCTCCTAACATTAAACTGTCTTCACAGAAGTCGACAACCATGGACAGGAAAGGACACATTTGAAAGACCTAGTTAGCGACATGCCTGCTGTTCATCAGAGTACATTGAGACTTCTGCTAGCCCATTTTTCCAGACTTCTAAGATGGCAGAGCGAATCGGGTGTTGAAGTATCATATGACAAGCTTATAAATGTCTTCGCCGGTGTCTTGCTAAGGCCACCCTGGAACAGGATAAGGTGAGTTAGTTCATTACAATCCTGTGCTAGATGAAATACAGAAAGACTTTGTTACAACAAAGCTCTCTTAAGTGAAGGTAAACACATTTTTGGTTCTAGCAAGGCAATTTATAATACATCTATTAGTCCCAGGTCAGCATTTTTAACACGCATTTTAAATTTAAAATCACTAGTGATCACTGGCATCATGAGAGCTAATAGACTGAAATGGTTGGGCATATTGATTGTCAGATGACAGAAGTAAAAACTCTATACACAAGGAAGATGAATAGTCATAGACCACGAGGCAGACCAAGATTTTAGAGAGATAATGTCCAGACAAATCTGCAAACACTTGGTGTCACCAACTGGAAAGAGAAGGCCAACCAGAGAGATAAATGAAGGCGGGTGATATCTGCAGCAATGAACCTCAAGGGCTCAGAATGCTGCAGAATTTTAAATTTAGCATCTGTAATTTTCTGTTGTTGACAGATGTGTGAATGAAATTATGTATGAAAGGAGGAAGATTAGGACAGGAATGCATCATTTCACGATAAAGAATGAAATTATGTATGAAAGGAGGAAGATTAGGACAGGAATGCATCATTTCACGATAAAGAATGAAATTATGTATGAAAGGAGGAAGATTAGGACAGGAATGCATCATTTCATCATAAAGAATGAAATTATGTATGAAAGGAGGAAGATTAGGACAGGAATGCATCATTTCACCATAAAGAATGAAATTATGTATGAAAGGAGGAAGATTAGGACAGGAATGCATCATTTCACCATAAAGAATGAAATTATGTATGAAAGGAGGAAGATTAGGACAGGAATGCATCATTTCACCATAAAGAATGAAATTATGTATGAAAGGAGGAAGATTAGGACAGGAATGCATCATTTCACCATAAAGAATGAAATTATGTATGAAAGGAGGAAGATTAGGACAGGAATGCATCATTTCACCATAAAGAATGAAATTATGTATGAAAGGAGGAAGATTAGGACAGGAATGCATCATTTCACGATAAAGAATGAAATTATGTATGAAAGGAGGAAGATTAGGACAGGAATGCATCATTTCACCATAAAGAATGAAATTATGTATGAAAGGAGGAAGATTAGGACAGGAATGCATCATTTCACCATAAAGAATGAAATTATGTATGAAAGGAGGAAGATTAGGACAGGAATGCATCATTTCACGATAAAGAATGAAATTATGTATGAAAGGAGGAAGATTAGGACAGGAATGCATCATTTCACCATAAAGAATGAAATTATGTATGAAAGGAGGAAGATTAGGACAGGAATGCATCATTTCACCATAAAGAATGAAATTATGTATGAAAGGAGGAAGATTAGGACAGGAATGCATCATTTCACCATAAAGAATGAAATTATGTATGAAAGGAGGAAGATTAGGACAGGAATGCATCATTTCACCATAAAGAATGAAATTATGTATGAAAGGAGGAAGATTAGGACAGGAATGCATCATTTCACCATAAAGAATGAAATTATGTATGAAAGGAGGAAGATTAGGACAGGAATGCATCATTTCACCATAAAGAATGAAATTATGTATGAAAGGAGGAAGATTAGGACAGGAATGCATCATTTCACCATAAAGAATGAAATTATGTATGAAAGGAGGAAGATTAGGACAGGAATGCATCATTTCACCATAAAGAATGAAATTATGTATGAAAGGAGGAAGATTAGGACAGGAATGCATCATTTCACCATAAAGAATGAAATTATGTATGAAAGGAGGAAGATTAGGACAGGAATGCATCATTTCACCATAAAGAATGAAATTATGTATGATAGGAGGAAGATTAGGACAGGAATGCATCATTTCACCATAAAGAATGAAATTATGTATGAAAGGAGGAAGATTAGGACAGGAATGCATCATTTCACGATAAAGAATGAAAAACCAATATTGAATTATGAAAATAAATTTTAGAAAGTTTGAATTGAAAGAAATGAACTAAAAGGATATGCACAAATAATGTTGTCTTTAAAGCAGGGAATGCTGATTTTCAACACTATTGCAACAAGAACACGTACACTAAAAGTAAGGTCGGAAAAAAACCGGTCGATTTACCCTGGACTACATTACACAGCAGTCTATTAGAGACTGAATTTCAGAATAATTCAGGTCTTTATAATGAATGTTTTTGGGTCTCCATGCAAAACAATTAAGGCTTAATTTCCACAGGTTGATTTTTGGATAAATTCTGTCAGCTTGTGAATGCAAACATTAAGGGAGATTTCTGGAGGTTGTCACCAGATCTACAGAATTTTGTACTTTGAGCAAATCGGGTTGTCAGTGAGGTGAACGGCTCACTCTGCAAGATAGTTGCTGGAACCTGGGAGCTCAGGTCCCTTGAGCCTTCCACCTCCCTCCCCCATATCTTCTTTATGGCTGCATGAATGCTCCACAGAGAGAAACCTGGCAATATGGGAAAAGCTCTAGTCAATCTCATCTTTAAACACCCTTTAGCTTGCTTCTATATTTTCATTCATTCAATTCTCCAGAGGTGGAAGGGGTGGGAGGGGAGGCAACATAACAAAATGTCAATGCCTTCACCGAAATTTCGAACCCAGATCTCAAGCATGATAGCCCAACATTCTAGCGGCTCAGCCAGTGGAAACATAAGTCCCTTATGATGAACAGCAGAGATGTATATGGGATGAAACTCAGTTAACAGAGGTCGATTTTCTCTCCTCGATACTTTTCATTTATCTGCAGTGGTTTTGATGATTGGATTCGGCGTTACGACCGCGCTTCGTAAATCCAATATTTGCGCGATGCGATTCCGGAATCAATCTTACACTACTGGACATAAAATTGCCTAGAAAAAAAGGGTTAAAAAAAAAAATGAAAAGCTGCGGCTGGTACTGCAATGTTTTATAAGGGATAAGCTTTTTGTTATTGTCAATATGGCATTTTTGTCTACAACGCGTTGGCAGAGAATGTTTCAAACCTTGTTGATTATATGCAATTATCTGCCGTGAGCTGGTTCAGAACACTAGTCCATCTTTGGTTTAAAAATCTCTTGATTATGAACTTTTATTGAGTTGCCAGAAGTGAGTCCAGTGTTGTCATAAACCTCTTTGTTGACTGTAATCAATTTTGTCTACAGTGAGTTAGCAGACAACATTAAAATCCACAACGATATTGTGCAAGAGTTGCTGCGAGAAGGGTGCTGGGGAGAGACCATACCCGAAATTCCCAAACCTACAGGATTTCCAGCTCCACGTAAGTTTATCTTTGTATTGAACTTAAGTGCTTTTGTATTTTTTATTTAAGTGCATTGCCTACATCTTTGTATTTAACTTGAGTGTATTGTTTTCATATGGTGCACAACGTCAACATGGGGCACCAAAAATAATGGCCTATATCTGGACTTTAATAATTACGAACAAAAAATGGGATAGGTTCTTTATTTTTTGGTCACATCACGCAGGCTTCAGGATTTGGTAGGGAAATCCTTAAAAACGTCCCATAGTATGGGGGGGGGGGGGGGGGGGAAGCTGAGGTTAGGCTTAATAATAGTGGCTATTTAACACTAGCCCTAACCTCCACAACCCCCCCCCCCCCCCTCCCCCCCCCCCCCCCCAAATATGTACTTTCATGGGAAACTCCTAGGAATTCCCTACCAAACCTCAAAGCTGGATTGATGTAGTGACTAAAAAATAACCATGGGAGTGTTCAAGAGTGGTGAAGAAATACGAGATATCTCTGGGCAACCATTAGTATCAGTTACAAGCCAGAGAAGATAGCGCTTATGTTGACACAAAATGAGAAGAGACGGTGAATCACCGAACAGGCATTGAAATGGGAAACGGATGGATTGATGAAATGACGTCCAAGAGAGACCCTGAGGGAAATGGATGGATTGATGAAATGACGTCCAAGAGAGACCCTGAGGGAAACGGATGGATTGATGAAATGACGTCCAAGAGAGACCCTGAGGGAAATGGATGGATTGATGAAATGACGTCCAAGAGAGACCTTGGGGGAAATGGATGGATTGATGAAATGACGTCCAAGAGAGACCATGAGGGAAACGGATGGATTGATGAAATGACGTCCAAGAGACCCTGAGGGAAATGGATGGATTGATGAAATGACGTCCAAGAGAGACCCTGAGGGAAACGGATGGATTGATGAAATGACGTCCAAGAGAGACCCTGAGGCAAGCATTGAGAAGCTGAAGGTGTTGGGCTGGATTCTATCCATGATATCGAAGTGATTGCACAGGGTAGGACAGAATGGAGAAATAGACTGCAAGCCCTATGTGACATGTGAGGGCATGAATGAATAAATGTCTCGCCGATTGCACTCGGCCATCTGAGGATCATTGGGGATATATATGTCGTACCTTATACCAGAGTTTCTAAACTTTTTTTCACCGCTGCACCTTTGTCAGTTATAAAAATCTTTCGTGGCACACCTATCTTTAAAGCGGTTTGAATACTTAGGTTGAGAAGAAAAAAACAGTGCAAATTTAATGGTCTGTTGTCTTTAATGTGATGAATGAAACTGTCTGGATGAATTTTTCATTATTTCCTTTATGGAAAGTTAATTTGAATCACTCAAGTTTGATCCAGTATGTTTTTTAATGTAAGCGTAGGCTGAGTATGCACTGCAGCCTTGCAAAGAGCATTGTTTTCTGATACACCTGCATAGAGAATTCCTCTTGGCTTCCTTCACGGTGTTTTTCAACTTTCTTCGCTGATCTGAAGCAGATTTTGAAAAATTCTTGATTATTGCCCTGGCACCCCTGGCTCCCAGTTTGAGAACCGCTGCCTTATACAGCATAGTGTCATAATGTGCCCATGTAACTACAGGTTACACCAGGCTGGTGTGCCCGTTATGGGTGCCCCAGTTTTAACGATGGGTTTTCAGCAGGGTATCTGCCACTCAGATTGAGATTCTGCAATATTGTGGTGTCAGACTTGCATGCAGCAGCCCACAAAATAGTACATCATGCACTGAACACCTTGACAGGCAGCCAGCCAGCTGTTATGTAGAAACATGAAATAATACTGTCATACTATGTCCTTCACATTTTATTTTTAAAGCTTGATCTGAAAAGTTACATAAAAACATGACCTTAAAAGTTGGTTTCATCACATCCGTGCCAACCTGAATTGAAGCGATTCAAGAGCCGACTTCACAGCACTCGGGGCATTTCCATAAGCGCTAACGGTGCCAGTAGCATTCTGATTAAACGTCTGTCTTTCCTTTCCTCTGAGCCTCAAGCATCTGCCAGATCCTCTCGTCACTCCCCGCTGCATCAATCTCACCAGACTGTAGTGATCCATCTGCTCCTCCAAACTGTACAAGCTCTCACAAGGCAGTAACCACATCTGCCTTATCATAGATCAGTATTCCACCAAGTTGTGCAGAGCCAGTCTGCCTGCCTGCCTGTTCATTTCCCAACAAACCTAAGGTTTAATAAGTTGCATGTCAACCTGAGGTTTAATCACATCCATGCCAGCCTGAGGTTTAATCACATCCATGCCAGCCTGAGGTTTAATCAACTGTATGCCAGCCTGAGGTTTAATCAACTGCATGCCAGCCTGAGGTTTAATCACATTCATGCCAGACTGAGGTTTAACCACATTCATGCCAGCCTGAGGTTTAACCACATTCATGCCAGCCTGAGGTTTAATCAACTGCATGCCAGCCTGAGGTTCAATCACATCCATGCCAGCCTGAGGTTTAATCACATCCATGCCAGCCTGAGGTTTAATCACATCCATGCCAGCCTGAGGTTTAATCACATCCATGCCAGACTGAGGTTCAATCACATCCATGCCAGACTGAGGTTTAATCACATTCATGCCAGACTGAGGTTTAATCACATCCATGCCAGACTGAGGTTTAATCACATCCATGCCAGACTGAGGTTTAATCACATCCGTGCCAGCCTGAGGTTTAATCACATCCGTGCCAGCCTGAGGTTTAATCAACTGCATGCCAGCCTGAGGTTTAATCAAATGCATGCCAGCCTGAGGTTTAATCAACTGCATGCCAGCCTGAGGTTTAATCAACTGCATGCCAGCCTGAGGTTTAATCACATCCATGCCAGACTGAGGTTTAATCACATTCATGCCAGACTGAGGTTTAATCACATCCATGCCAGACTGAGGTTTAATCACATCCATGCCAGACTGAGGTTTAATCACATCCATGCCAGCCTGAGGTTTAATCACATCCATGCCAGCCTGAGGTTTAATCAACTGCATGCCAGCCTGAGGTTCAATCACATCCATGCCAGCCTGAGGTTTAATCACATCCATGCCAGCCTGAGGTTTAATCACATCCATGCCAGCCTGAGGTTTAATCACATCCGCGCCAGCCTGAGGTTTAATCACATCTGCGCCAGCCTGAGGTTTAATCAACTGCATGCCAGCCTGAGGTTTGTCATCCATGTCAACCTCTTCTGGAAGTAACCTGACAGCTGAACTGCAGTGTATTATCATGAACTTCAAATTCAGAGCACAGGCTCTATTAATTTTTGTATTTGATGTCTACATTCAACTAAAACATTTATTAATAATAAAAAAAAAATTTAATAACTGGTGCTATGGCAGAAAAGACGGAATTAAATGTTAAGTGGCTGTTGTTGAACTCTTGGAGAGAACTAAGGAAGTCAAGGGAAGAGAAGTTACTGACTGGGACTGGACACCTCCTAGTGTGGGTTTTAGGGCCCATTAATGTGGGAAGATACCAATTATAACCACTGACCCATGTCCCCCCCCCCCTTCTCGCCCCACCCAACTAGCATGTTGTAAAAGTCAAACTAGTCAGGGGTGTTTGTTACCTTTGTATCAGAGGGCATCTGCCTATAGTCTGCTTACAAATAGGTCAGATCTGTGAAACAAGTATGCATACAACTCACTTTCCAGAATGAGAGTAATGTCCAGAAAAGGACAAATAACCAGAACATTCAGCTGGAGCAAAGAATTGGAAGACTTGGCTTGAGCTGGCTGACGACCTATGCTCCACAGGGGGAACTAAGGGCATCAGTCTGCATTGGTTTTTCAGTCATTCAACTACATATATATTGTATTTTTAAAAAATCATTCATGTGTGTAGTTGAATGTTGAATTGAGAATCAACATCCCAGCACTCGAGACACCCCCATAAGCGCTCCGTCCCTATCTTTAGTAGCAAGCAAGGAGTTAAAATTCCGATGGTACCAGTAACTGTCTGATTGTATATCCGTCTCGCCTTTTCCTTGAGGGTTGAGCGTCGGCCAGATCCCATTGCAACTCCTCGCAGCGCCATTCTCCTCAGACCATAATGATCTGTTTGTGCCTCCGCACTGTTTAATCGCTCGCAAAGAGCCCTCACATCTAACTTGTCATACATCAGTTCACCAAGTGCTGCAGAACCGGCCAGTATATCTGCCTGCTCATTTCCCAACACACCAGCATGCCCTGGAGAAAATATTCAAAGGATGCTTACTACCCGGGACCTTTGAAGTGATTCTTGCCACTCTGTACGGAGCTTGCCTGTCTCCACCTTTCTCAACATGCTCTGTGAGTCAGTTACAAATACAGCATGTGTGTACCGTGATTCTCAAGCCAGTGGAAAGCAACAGAGACTGCCTCCACCTCCATGTGTGTATGCACTGCATGTGTGTATGCACTGTTTACCATTCACATTGTACACATTATTTTGTCACAAATAAAATCAAAACCTCAGAACAGTACTCACAATCACCAGTTCTTATTAGCATTTATTTTTATTATAGCACCAGCTCCAAGATCAAACAATAGGGATTTCGCCCCTCAAGGTCCAAGGGAGAGGCTGCATGATGCCCTGTGGTACTGGGGAAATATATCAAGGGAATATGTCGATAATTTAATGGAAGGTGTGTCAGATGGTACTTTCATGGTCAGGGATGCAACCACCCCTGATGAATATACCTTGACGATCAAGTGAGTATATTATATTCTTTGCTGTGTTGCTGAAGTCTACATAATTCTTATAAACGGGAAAGGGGGGGGGGGGGAGAAGGGGGGGGGTGTACCCTTGAGTCCAATGAATGTTCAGACCATGTTCTTAGTACACTTGTTTCCGTAGCGAGGCGCACACACCATTTGGAGTTAACAGGTTTGATTCCCGGCACGGTAAATATAGCTTTCAATTACTATGTTGTCTCCTGTATTCGTCTTTCTACTTTCTTTGAGTGCCGATCAATACATTGACTGTTTGTTATATATATACAGAATGCTTAAAATGGATCTATTAATATGGTCTCCTTGAATGTGGAGGCCGTCAATGCTGCCTTCTGCTGGCTTTAGAATCAGCTGTACATGCATGCTGTGTTATTGACTCAGAGCATGCTGATAAAGGTGGAGAGAGGCATGCTCAGCACAGAGTGGCAAGCACCGCTTAAGCAGCCTTTGGATATTTTCTCTAGGTTGTGCTGGTGTTTTGGTAATGAGCGGGCAGATAAACTGGCAGGTTTGCACCACTTAGTAGGGAATTAGTCAGGCTAGATGTTGTGAGGGGTCTTTGGGAGCAAGTGAACAGTGGGGAGGCAGATAGGTAACCAGGTGATCTGGTCGATGTTCAACACAGGGTCGAAAGGCGTGATGGATATAGTCAGTTACTGTACCATCATAATTGAAACTCTTAGCTTGCTGTTGAAGATAGGGATGGGGCACTTATGGGAATGTCCTGAGTTCTGTTATGTCCATGTCCAGTTCAACATTCTCCAAGTGGGTACTGGAGGTCACTTTGCAGGTAAGAAGGGATAGACCCACTGTCCCTTTAACAAGCGTAGGAGGCAACTAATTAGGGGTGCATCGTTCAAAGTCCATTTGTCTGATAGGCAAGGAATCAACAATTCGAAAGCAAATAAGCTGGATCTGTAAGACAGATGTGCGTTATAATTGATGCTTAGAATAAGAATAAGACTATCAAGTCCAAAAGTAGACAAAACAACCTGAGCTTTCATTATTGTATTACTCAAACATGCTGTTTTGGAGTCCCCCAGTAGTGTCCTTTGAATCATTTCTCTTGGATATGCATCTGTGTGGAAAAATGAATATGCAGATTGGCTTGTGCTTTATCAGTGGGTGGTTGGCTGGCGCTGCATCAATGGATGTTAAACTTAATGTATGACAAGCTGGATATTGTCAAGGCAGTTTGGTAACAATTAAACAATGCAGAAGCGCAAATCATTTTTTGTCAGGGAAGAATGGGTCAGGAGCAGGATGGGTTAGCAGGGTGTATTAATCAAACTTCTACTGGTACCACCAGTACTGGAACTATTTGCAGTCTGTTGGAGATGGAGTGGGGAATGTCCCAAGTGCTGTGGGGTCCAGTCTTAACTCAACTCTGATATGTTCAGGTGAACTGGCATACACATCTGTCTAGCTGGCCTCAGCTTAAATCTGGTCAGGCTAATCTGTTATAGAGGACTGAGATGCGCAGATTCTTGCTAAACATTTCTGTTTCAGAGTAAATGGCGATCTGGTATTACTAAGAATTTTCTACCATAATGACCATTTTGGATTTGTGGAGCCACTGGAGTTTCCATCTGTACCCACAGTGATCGCCTGGTACCAGAGTAACAACTTGATTTTGTACAACCCTGATTTAAACGTCAAGCTGAAATATCCTCTCATCCGAGGTGTCATTCCTGTAAGTTTTTTGTTGCATGTTTTTATCCTTCTGTAAGTAGTTGGAAGAGATTATAGATGGGATGATGCTGAAGTTAACCTATGTTACAGTATAAAGGCATGTGCAAGAGGATATGAATGATACAGATATTGAGGTATATTCATCAGAACAAAGTGCCATGAATCATGCTCATGGAGGGGGGAAGATGAGTGAGGCAATGGGACTTTTCTTAAAGTGAGTGGGTCTAGCTAGTCACTCACTTTCGCCATGAGCTATGATTCCATACTATAGCACACTAACATTGTCATCTGAGAAAACAAAGGTCCCAGCCAGTATATTAAAGATATCGGGGCCACATTTTAAACCTGCTAAAACCTGTAATTATTGGGGGGAGGGGAGTCACACTATGAATACATGTTATGGGGCAGGGGGTATAAATTAAAATCTGTAGTTTTGCTCACAAAAAATGGGAGCCAGGGGAACACGTTAAGATTGTTGTCTTGGGGGCAGCAGGATTGAATTTTTTTGAATGATTTCCTAAAAATCAAAAACATCCAAACATTTTAAGAGACTAAAATTTTAAGAATTTCTTAAAAGAAAAATGCAGTCATCATCACAGAGAAACAAACCAAAACCTGCTAGGAAACTTACGGAAAGAGACGAGAGAATATTCTTGTCAGCATTTTGTCATGTATGGAGTGCCCCTGCGTGTACTAATTGCTGTTGATCAGATGTTAATAGAGGATGCATGATCACCTACTGCAAAAGGCTAGGCAACAATGAGGATAAGGATGATATTCTATTGATGAAAATACTTGAATGAAAGATCCAGGGTGAGAATGTCCTAGGAAAAGCAGACGGGCAAGAATGTGTTGACTATTTTTGATTGATTCAGTTGGCGGTCTATATTTACCTACCAATTTCCTTGTGTTACTGTAAAGGTCTCTGAGGTTTCCTATTGCTGCTCCTGTCTCCGCTTCTTGTGCTAGGTCATCTATTTTACTTTATCTGCCCTTATACGCCTCTTAACTTCCTTATTTTTTCTGAACTCTAGTTTTAGCAGTTCTAGTTTTGCTGTTTAAGTCTGCCTTTTTAAGTGCCCTTTCTTTGATAATTTTAATTGTTTCTGGTGTTATCCACCCTTTGTTTCCATTCTTTCATACCAGGGACTTCTACACAAGATTAATTCCATATTCCCTTGATCTGATCTGAGTAGACTTTCAGTTCTTACATCTTCAGCTAACTGCTGCATCACCTAGTACTCATTAGTAGTTAACATTAGAGCTAGTTCAGTTACTAAAATACTGGTATATAGCAGTGATATTCTAAACTGTCGGTTACATGGCACTTGAAACATGAAATAAGACACATATTTATGGTGTGCCAGTGATTTTCAGTCTAATCTTTAAATATACACCATATGTATATCCCTTCTCTAAGTCTTTTGGTTACTATAATCCTTAAGTACTGTTAATGAGACTTAATGTAAATTGTCTCTTGTATTGTTGCATGTTTTCCTCATTAGGATCTACCACACCGTAGTATCGCTGATGAAACAGAAGAATATCTCAGGTTCAGTCAGCGCATGAGGAAACAGCGAGCACTGTATTCATACCTCTTTGATTGGAACCGGTGGGTAGCATTGGATTTGGAGTTGAAACGCCAGGCTCTTGGCAATTATCAGGTTATGCTGAATTTGCTTAAAGAACAGATTGAACACCATCGCGAATCTCCTGGAACAAGGGCAAATCAAGAGATTTATAGGTAAGTTTTTAGTTCTTAATCCAAAAGTATTTTCAAGTTTTAGGTAAGTTTTTAGTTCTTAATCCAAAAGTATTTTCAAGTTTTAAGCATTAAAAAAAATTTCAGTTGAGTCCAGTTACCCATAAATTTGTATTTCTAGCTTGTCAATAGTGACCTATTTACAAGATGCTCAGTTAATACTGTTGGCTGCGTTCTTGCCTGCATGCATGCTTAGGAGATCAAGATCAGAATGCATTGACAATAGAATATACCGGGTTTTCCTTTCAGCTAAATGTCATTTCTAAAGCCAGGTTGTTTTCACCTGATACTTTTTTAAGCCCTGGGGGGATGGATGTATTACATTATTATTTTACCCTGTTTGTGTTCATTGATTACTCCTTTCACATATATATATATATACATAGGGAAAGGGGAGGGGGTGAGTGTACTCAAGGTATGACGCCGGCCTCGAGTGTTGGTCCCGGGCTCAGGTTATTTTTTTTCACGTGGACTTAATAGTAATTTCCCCTGGTCTCTGGGTAGTGAGATCAAATGCCAGAATGTAATGTTGCGCACTATTCAGAACGTGTAAAGCAGCTCTGCACTGTGTTCCTACCATAATTCAAACTGTGCAAATATCAGAAATGTTGAATTAAGAATTGACAATGCACTTTGGACACTCCCTTTAGGCGCTCCATTCTCATCATCAGCAGGAAGCGAAGAGTTCCAATTCCAATGATACCAGTAACTGTCTGATTGTATATCTGTCTTGCCATTCTGTGGGGTGTTGAGCATCGGCCAAATCCCCTGGCCATTCTATTTGCCTGCTCATTTCCCAACACATGGCATGATCTCAAGAAAATATTGAACATTACTACTATAAATTAAATGCCTTAAAGAATACTTTGACAAGAAACAGAATCTGACAGTTTGAATGGGAGTCACAGATGTTGAAACTGAATGTTCTTATCAGATGTATAATTACATTTTGAGAAATCTTATGACAGTTCTATGGACTCATCAAAGATGCAAAGAGTGGAGCATGCATGGAAACACCCCGAGTGCTGTGATGTCAATTCTTGGACAACTCAAGAGTTGAAAATGGAGAGAGACAGGGAGAGAAACAATGGCATTCATAATTTTCTTCGCGTTCACCAGCTGTACACTCTGGCGGAAAGTTATGGTTGCTCGTCCACTACTGAACTGTAGTCCTGCTCCAGAACCTGAGTGTTGTGTCTGCATCAGTTTTACAGATCTCATTCTCTTGAATTCAGACAGTTGATTCCTTGCCTCTCCGGCAGATGCACTCCGACTTCAAAGGAAGCTACCCAATTAGTCGACTCTTACGACATGCTTTTGGGGAGGCAGTGGGTCTATTTTTGTTTTCCCCACAATGGGGCCCCGGAACCCACACTGGGGACATTCATAATCTCTTAAAATCACCAATGGCATAATGAGGGATAATAGACTGCAATAGTTGTTGGGTATAGGTTATAATCTATGGAGAACGACAGATAACAAATCTGTATACAAAAAAGATGAATGGCAGTCGACCACAAGGCAGAACAAGAAGACAGTGGGGAGACTAGAAAGTTTACTGATGAATGGAGGAAGGTGATATCTGCAGCAGTCAACATCAATGGTGCGGAATATTGAGGGGGTTGTTAGGTATTCTAAAGTAGCATCATTTATATTGCAATCAAGAGTAGATTCCACGTATACTTGATTAGACAGAAGTAAATATCACCACTTTGCATGCAGGCCATACATAGGTCTTGTCAAATTAGCCTTTCATGCTGAATGAAATAGCAAGAACAGCAGACAGGTGTTTTTTTTCTTGTTTTATTCTGTTTGTCTTTGCGTTAATTTAAAGGTGGCTAGCCTTGTCAGGTCTGAGGGCTATTTTCATATTAATAGCACTGTTGGTCTTTTATAGACTGAGTCAAGAGAGTTACTGATAAATACCTCACCATGGTGAACTACCTCTCACAGGTTGCTTGTCATGGACTACCTCTCACAGGTTGCTTGTCATGGACTAGCTCTTACAGGTTGCTTGTCAACTTGTAGACTACTTGTAGACTATGGTCCACTAACTTTAACATGCTGCTTGTCAACTTGTAGACCAATGACTAACTCTCACATGTTGCTTGTCATGGACTACGTCTCACATGTTGCTTGTCAACTTGTAGACTATGGTCCACTACCTCTCACATGTTGCTTATCAACTTGTAGACTATGGTCCACTACCTCTCACATGTTGCTTGTCAACTTGTAGACTATGGTCTCCACTACCTCTCACATGTTGCTTGTCAACTTGTAGACTATGGTCCACTACCTCTCACATGTTGCTTGTCAACTTGTAGACTATGGTCAACTACCTCTCACATGTTGCTTATCAACTTGTAGACCATGGACTACCTCTCACATGTTGCTTGTCAACTTGTAGACCATGGACTACCTCTCACATGTTACCTGTCAACCTGTAGACCATGGTGAACTACCTCTCACATGTTGCTTGTCAACCTGTAGACCATGGTGGACTACCTCTTACATGTTGCTTGTCAACCTGTAGACTATGGTCCACTACCTCTCACATGTTGCTTGTCAACCTGTAGACTATGGTCCACTACCTCTTACATGTTGCTTGTCAACTTGTAGACTATGGTCAACTACCTCTCACATGTTGCTTGTCAACTTTTAGACCATGGACTACCTCTCACATGTTGCTTGTCAACTTTTAGACCATGGACTACCTCTCACATGTTGCTTGTCAACTTGTAGACCATGGACTACCTCTCACATGTTGCTTGTCAAACTTGTAGACCATGGACTACCTCTCACATGTTGCTTGTCTACCTGTAGACCATGGACTACCTCTCACATGTTGCTTGTCAACCTGTAGACCATGGACTACCTCTCACATGTTGCTTGTCTACCTGTAGACCATGGACTACCTCTCACATGTTGCTTGTCAACCTGTAGACCATGGACTACCTCTCACATGCTGCTTGTCAACTTGTAGACTATGGTCCACTACCTCTCACATGTTGCTTGTCAACTTGTAAACTATGGTCCACTACCTCTCACATGTTGCTTGTCAACTTGTAGACTATGGTCCACTACCTCTCACATGTTGCTTGTCAACCTGTAGACCATGGTCCACTACCTCTCACATGTTGCTTGTCAACTTGTAGACTATGGTCCACTACCTCTCACATGTTGCTTGTCAACTTGTAAACCATGGTCCACTACCTCTCACATGTTGCTTGTCAACTTGTAAACCATGGTCCACTACCTCTTACATGTTGCTTGTCAACTTGTAAACCATGGTCCACTACATGTTGCTTGTCAACTTGTAGACTATGGTCCACTACCTCTCACATGTTGCTTGTCAACTTGTAAACCATGGTCCACTACCTCTCACATGTTGCTTGTCAACTTGTAAACCATGGTCCACTACCTCTTACATGTTGCTTGTCAACTTGTAGACTATGGTCCACTACCTCTTACATGTTGCTTGTCAACTTGTAAACCATGGTCCACTACATGTTGCTTGTCAACTTGTAGACTATGGTCCACTACCTCTCACATGTTGCTTGTCAACTTGTAGACCATGGTCCACTACCTCTCACATGTTGCTTGTCAACTTGTAGACTATGGTCCACTACCTCTCACATGTTGCTTGTCAACTTGTAAACCATGGTCCACTACATGTTGCTTGTCAACTTGTAAACCATGGTCCACTACATGTTGCTTGTCAACTTGTAGACCATGGTCCACTACCTCTCACATGTTGCTTATCAACTTGTAGACTATGGTCCACTACCTCTCACATGTTGCTTGTCAACTTGTAGACTATGGTCTCCACTACCTCTCACATGTTGCTTGTCAACTTGTAGACTATGGTCCACTACCTCTCACATGTTGCTTGTCAACTTGTAGACTATGGTCAACTACCTCTCACATGTTGCTTATCAACTTGTAGACCATGGACTACCTCTCACATGTTGCTTGTCAACTTGTAGACCATGGACTACCTCTCACATGTTACCTGTCAACCTGTAGACCATGGTGAACTACCTCTCACATGTTGCTTGTCAACCTGTAGACCATGGTGGACTACCTCTTACATGTTGCTTGTCAACCTGTAGACTATGGTCCACTACCTCTCACATGTTGCTTGTCAACCTGTAGACTATGGTCCACTACCTCTTACATGTTGCTTGTCAACTTGTAGACTATGGTCAACTACCTCTCACATGTTGCTTGTCAACTTTTAGACCATGGACTACCTCTCACATGTTGCTTGTCAACTTTTAGACCATGGACTACCTCTCACATGTTGCTTGTCAACTTGTAGACCATGGACTACCTCTCACATGTTGCTTGTCAAACTTGTAGACCATGGACTACCTCTCACATGTTGCTTGTCTACCTGTAGACCATGGACTACCTCTCACATGTTGCTTGTCAACCTGTAGACCATGGACTACCTCTCACATGTTGCTTGTCTACCTGTAGACCATGGACTACCTCTCACATGTTGCTTGTCAACCTGTAGACCATGGACTACCTCTCACATGCTGCTTGTCAACTTGTAGACTATGGTCCACTACCTCTCACATGTTGCTTGTCAACTTGTAAACCATGGTCCACTACCTCTCACATGTTGCTTGTCAACTTGTAGACTATGGTCCACTACCTCTCACATGTTGCTTGTCAACCTGTAGACCATGGTCCACTACCTCTCACATGTTGCTTGTCAACTTGTAGACTATGGTCCACTACCTCTCACATGTTGCTTGTCAACTTGTAAACCATGGTCCACTACCTCTCACATGTTGCTTGTCAACTTGTAAACCATGGTCCACTACCTCTTACATGTTGCTTGTCAACTTGTAAACCATGGTCCACTACATGTTGCTTGTCAACTTGTAGACTATGGTCCACTACCTCTCACATGTTGCTTGTCAACTTGTAAACCATGGTCCACTACCTCTCACATGTTGCTTGTCAACTTGTAAACCATGGTCCACTACCTCTTACATGTTGCTTGTCAACTTGTAGACTATGGTCCACTACCTCTTACATGTTGCTTGTCAACTTGTAAACCATGGTCCACTACATGTTGCTTGTCAACTTGTAAACCATGGTCCACTACATGTTGCTTGTCAACTTGTAGACCATGGTCCACTACCTCTCACATGTTGCTTGTCAACTTGTAGACTATGGTCCACTACCTCTCACATGTTGCTTGTCAACTTGTAAACCATGGTCCACTACATGTTGCTTGTCAACTTGTAAACCATGGTCCACTACATGTTGCTTGTCAACTTATAAACCATGGTCCACTACATGTTGCTTGTCAACTTGTAGACCATGGTCCACTACCTCTTACATGTTGCTTGTCAACTTGTAAACCATGGTCCACTACCTCTCACATGTTGCTTGTCAACTTGTAAACCATGGTCCACTACCTCTCACATGTTGCTTGTCAACTTGTAGACTATGGTCCACTACCTCTCACATGTTGCTTGTCAACTTGTAAACCTTGGTCCACTACCTCTTACATGTTGCTTGTCAACTTGTAAACCATGGTCCACTACCTCTTACATGTTGCTTGTCAACTTGTAAACCATGGTCCACTACCTCTCACATGTTGCTTGTCAACTTGTAAACCATGGTCCACTACCTCTTACATGTTGCTTGTCAACTTGTAAACCATGGTCCACTACCTCTCACATGTTGCTTGTCAACCTGTAGACTATGGTCCACTACCTCTCACATGTTGCTTGTCAAGTTGTAGACCATGGTGGACTACCTCTCACATGTTGCTTGTCAACTTGTAAACCATGGTCCACTACCTCTCACATGTTGCTTGTCAACTTGTAAACCATGGACTACCTCTCACATGTTGCTTGTCAACTTGTAAACCATGGTCCACTACCTCTCACATGTTGCTTGTCAACTTGTAAACCATGGTCCACTACATGTTGCTTGTCAACTTGTAGACTATGGTCCACTACCTCTCACATGTTGCTTGTCAACTTGTAGACCATGGTCCACTACCTCTCACATGTTGCTTGTCAACTTGTAGACTATGGTCCACTACCCCTCACATGTTGCTTGTCAAGTTGTAGACCATGGTCCACTACCTCTCACATGTTGATCGTCAACTTGTAGACTATGGTCCACTACCTCTCACATGTTGCTTGTCAAGTTGTAGACCTTGGTGGACTACCTCTCACATGCTGCTTGTCAACTTGTAGAGCATGGACTACCTCTCACATGTTGCTTGTCAACTTTTAGACCATGGACTACCTCTCACATGTTGCTTGTCAACTTGTAGACCATGGACTACCTCTCACATGTTGCTTGTCATCTTGTAGATCATGGACTACCTCTCACATGTTGCTTGTCAACTTGTAGACCATGGACTACCTCTCACATGTTGCTTGTCATCTTGTAGATCATGGTCAGCACATTGATCCCCCTCATTGTAATATTTATTATCAAGATTGTTTGTGCTGAATTAAAAAGCAAAGACAGCAGACATGTTACTTCTATATATTTGTCTTTGTCCTGGTTTAGAGAGAGATTTCTGTTAATGTTGAGATAATTTGTTTTGACAGATTGTCTACTAGCCGTGAACATGTTGAAAGTTCTGAACGTAGTCTGTCGGTAAGTTTCTTTTAAGTTAATTAATTGTAAATGTTGAACCCCAATAGTCATAAAATATAATTTTAAAATGAGTGAAGGGACCGTTTTCATGCCAGTGTTATGTCAGACATATTATATTAGATGATTTTTATAGACCAGTCAGCATTCGATAAGTGATGGGGTTGTCATGCTGACCCCCTTTACTTCCCAGGACTATTTGGTATCAGTTTTAAGCTGGATTAAACTGGCAGGCAGATCAAATTTTTTAGATCTGACCCAAGTTGGATTTAAGCTCAAGACCTTCGGGCTAGCAAGCAAGCATCTAGCCTATATGTCACCATGGTTGCTTATAAAATATACAACTATGCTATCATACATGTTCTGTGTTTTTATCATTGGCTATTAGACCATCCATTTCTTTATCTGGTATAAGGGGGTTGCATTAGCACAATCGATAGGAGACTCGCTTTCAAATCCAGCTGCGATTCGCTGCAGCCAAGGGCTGGTGTTCGAAACCGGGCGGTCTTGTGGGGGGCTCACTCAGCCTGTAGGAAATGGGTACCAGACTTAACACTTTGGGGTAAATGCGGGAATATCGCTGTAGCTATGGAGCTGTGTGCGGACGGCAACACAGGCAGACAGTTTCTTATCAGCTGTCTGTACTGGTGGCAGAGCACTTATGGTTTATAACCGTGTGCAATGATGCTGGTTCACATGTACCTACCTACCTTTTACCTTTTTTTTAAATCTGGTATTTTATTGACACTTTGCAGACATTACTTTTTCATCATGCATGCTGCTCTTTTCTGCTTCTTTTGCTTATTGTTCTTGCTTATCCCACATCAGGTCTACACCTTCTGTCATCATCACCCTATTATGTGTGTAAAACCTAAACAGAAATTTCAAGGGATAGAAAAATCAATTTGTTAAAAAATGTGTGGTAACTGAGGATTCAAATCAATTCATTCCTGCTGAAATCATTTTTAAAATCATGTTAACCAAGTGTTAAGCTAGTTTGTGTTAATGAGGTTTTACTGCGTTAGAATTAAAAAGTTGTAACTTGATTTAAAAAAACAATTTTGTATTTTGTTCAGTATATTGTAGTTTCAAATTTTGTTCAGGCTTTTTTTTTTTTACTAGTAGCTGTTTCTTGGCCAATGTGTATCATTCCTTTGTTTCCCTGACATTCAGAGTTGTATATTGAAATGGATAAACTAATCTGTAGATTCATTTTTTTGTCTTCAGTGTCTTCTGCCTTTCTAACCCCAATAGAGCATAGGCCCTCAACCAAATAATGCTAAGTTGTTCTATCCTTTGCTATCACATGCAGCTCTCCCCATGTCCTCCACATCTTCTAAACTTCTCTCTAGCTGCCTTCTCCATGTTTTTTGGTCTTTCTTTGTTCCTATGTCCCTGTGGGTTCAAGTGCAAAGACATTCTAGTTATATTGTTCACTGGTTTTTCTCAACGTGTGTCCTATTTAACACCAGCGTCTTTTCTTTACCTCTTAGTCCCTGGGAACTTGCTTAGTTCTTTCCCAAAGCTCTACAGCAGTGACTCTATCATACCATTTAATTCCCTTGATTCTGCACATGCACCAGTTAATTGTTTGTAGTTATTATGCCTTAGTTATCTATGTTTCCGCTCCATACAACAGTATTGATTTGACATAGTTAAAATTTCAAGCTTAGTATTTTTCTTTTGACCTCCACACATTCCCTAGTTCTAAAAAAGCTCCTCTTGCCGTTTTTTTTAAATCTCCAGACTTCTGCTTTTGCCTTTCTATCCCCCAATCTCCAGTCTTCTGCTTCTGCCTTTCTATCCCCCAATCTCCAGACTTCTGCTTCTGCCTTTCTATCCCCCAATCTCTAGACTTCTGCTTCTGCCTTTCTATCCCCCAATCTCCAGTCTAATGCACCATAAATAAATGTCGGAAACCTTCTTAAACCCTTCATACCTGAATCATTGCTCATTTGAAACTAAATGATTGGTCTAAAACCCTTTCACTCTGTAAAACTTTTCATGAATTACCTTTTTTTAAATTTGTTTACCAATAAATACATTTTTATAATTTTCTATAAATCTGCCCTAAGAAACTAGTGGGAGAGAAGCAGCCATAACACAAGAGTCTTGGTCAGTTTTAATTTCAGGGGGTTAAAACCTATGATCATTGAGCAGACAGGTAAGCCTGCTAGCTATTGCTACATCGTAGCTGCCAATCAGTCAATCACCATGTCCTTTACAGAATGTTGCTCTCTTCACAGCCCACCTGAGTCTTTCTCTAGCTGATTCTCTAGCTGTGTGCTTTTATAACTAATATATCTTTCATGTCCTATGTCCACTGTCATGGAGGTTGGCTTTGCCTCATTTTTCAAAAACTATACCCATGGCACTTGACATGTCCCAAATACCCCAGCTTTCATGAGAGGATGCTGTCCATGAGCCAGTTAATATTTGGTCATGCAGGATGTCAATTTGGTCATGCAGGATGTCAGTTTTTTCTTCTTGGTGAATATTCCAATCTTTCTATAGCATTTCATTTCAAAAGCTTCAATTTTCAAGCTTCTAATTCTTTTCTTAGGTCATTTTGTGCAGGTTTTAAAAAAAATGAAATTTAATACTAAATGCAAGAGTAGCAAAGAAATAACTGCTTTCTTTCTCATTGACAAAGAAGTTTTGTTGAAACAGCCACATCGAGCTAAGCATCATAAATTTATGTCACAATCACCCAAAGGACTTAATTTTTATCACAAATAGCTCAAATTTGTGTGAATATAATTGTTTTTTTGCTTCTCCACTGGGAACATATTATTGATGTGATTATTAGGAATTAATAAGGTATTAATGAGTTGTTTGGCAAATTTATTCAGGTTGAAATACAAAGGCAAGTAGGAAAACAACGCCTGATCAATGGAGAAATGAGCATCACAAGATTAGAGTTTCTGCAGCTGGATAAAAGGTGTCGACAATGGAAAGCCTGGCTGAGTGCACATGATATGAATGAGGATTTCCTTGACAAACTACTAGAGTAAGCTGTTTGACTGGACTCTTCCCACCTGTTCTATTGCTTGCAAGGTTGTGTCTGTGTATAATTAAGATTGTTTTAATAGTCAGATTCAGTGAGCATGATCAAGATCCAGATTGGCAAAGTCTGACTGGCAAAGTCTGACTGGACCCAGATGACAGAAATCCCACCTCAAGAAACTATTATGGCTGGACACACGGGGTAAATGGAAATGAAAGAGCAGAGACTGACTGTGTCTGCAGTTGTTAGTGGAGGAAGTATTGACAGGGCAGACAAACTGAATGCATTTCAGAGATTATACAAAGTCAAAAGATGTCAAACTATTTGCAGGGCAAAGAAAGAAAATGTGCCTGTCAACTGCTGCTGGATGTGGTGAGCATGGAGATACTGATGGCTGTGCTGCATCGGAGGACAGAGCACTAATAGGTTGGACCCCTTAACAAGGATGTCAATACAGATATGTTAATTAAAAAGTGGCACTGGCATTTTTCTAAGCTGCAAAAGCAAGAAATCATGACTAGAAATGACTAAGAAGAGCTGCTAAAGTAACAAGATAAAAAATTAAAAATTAGAAAATGACTCAAACCTGTTCTGCAGTTCATTGAAAAGTTGTTAAGCTGTCTGCCTCACGCTCTGAAGAACATGGGTTTGTTTCATGACTACTTTGTTCTGTTCAGAGAGCAATTTTTACTTAGACTCCTGCAGATCATAGGAGCTATGGTGTTCCTGTTTTGTGTGTTCCTGTTTTGTGTGTTCCTGTTTTGTGTGTTCCTGTGTTGTGTGTTCCTGTGTTGTGTGTTACTGTGTTGTGTGTTACTGTGTTGTGTGTTACTGTGTTGTGTGTTACTGTGTTGTGTGTTACTGTGTTGTGTGTTACTGTGTTGTGTGTTACTGTGTTGTGTGTTACTGTGTTGTGTGTTACTGTGTTGTGTGTTACTGTGTTGTGTGTTACTGTGTTGTGTGTTACTGTGTTGTGTGTTACTGTGTTGTGTGTTACTGTGTTGTGTGTTACTGTGTTGTGTGTTACTGTGTTGTGTGTTACTGTGTGTTGTGGTGTGTGTTGTGTGTGTTGTGTGTGTTGTGTGTGTGTGTGTTGTGTGTGTGTGTGTGTTGTGTGTGTTGTGTGTGTTGTGTGTGTGTTGTGTTGTGTGTGTTGTGTTGTGTGTGTGTTGTGTTGTGTGTGTGTTGTGTTGTGTGTGTGGTGTTGTGTGTGTGGTGTTGTGTGTGTGGTGTGTGTGTGTGTGTGGTGTGTGTGGTGTGTGTGTTGTGTGTGTGTGTTGTGTGTTGTGTGTGTTGTGTGTTGTGTGTTGTGTGTGTGTGTTGTGTGTGTGTTGTGTGTTGTGTGTGTGTGTTATGGGTTGTGTGTGTTATGGGTTGTGTGTGTGTTGTGTAATGCTGAAACTATCTGTGGATAGGCTAAAATCCTGCGCTATGAAGTCGATCTTCAACTTTGACTTTTTAACTCTTGGACTTAAATTTTACTGTATGACATAATAGATGGTTTTGCTGTATGATAATGCCCTGGTTCAGATGCCTCAGAGAGCCATGTTGAAAATGAATGCACCTAGAGAAGGCGAAGACCCTGCAAAACAAAACACACCATAAAGAACATCAGAGGAATACCTTTCCCCCCCCCCCCCCCCCCACCCCCCCCCCCCCACCATCTTCCCAAACATGTGTTACTGGAAGAGAACAGTAGACCCACCGACTCTCAAACTCCTTCTGCTTCCAGTCAACTCCCCTAACATTTGTTTCCTAGAATGCCATTTTCTTAAACCCATGGCTCCCCATGCGGATGTTGACTAACAGACATCGCCCCTATTATCACTTTTACTCCTTTTGCCTTGTGATGTTTTAACTATCTCTTAGTTGATTTTCTCAGTGCACATCGGATAAGTCCATAAGCAACTTGGATCCCATCTTAAGGATTTCCCCCCCCCCCCCCCAGTGTGTGGAAACCGATAATACCAGTCCTGTGTTGGTTTACTATTCTTCTTTGGCTGCTTGTATAGTGTTCCTGTTTGGCGACACCTGTTTTGACCTCAGAAATAACTTGGTCACTTCATGTCCAAACATGTATTAGCTAAAGTAACTTACAAAATTATGAGTTTAAGTGGTCAGGGATCAGAGTCACCAGCAAGGGTTCACTCCTATCAGATATGCAGAACACTAAGCATGTTAAACTTGTAACCTTTCCTCCTGTCTCTTGAGTTTCTAGTTCTAGGGGTAGTATTTTAATACATCAAGAGCACCCATGGTGGCATAGTGATGTGTGCATCTGCCTGTCAGGGCAGTGATACTGGATAATGCCAAGAGGTCAAACATAACTGACTAATATGTATGCTAACATTTCAGTTTGCATCCGTCTGTATGGCTGGTCGATTGTGATCGCTCAGGAGCTGAGTCACATCTGCAAGGAAAGCCTGATGGAACTTTTTTGATTCGTCCCAAGGAAGATGGTGAAACAACACATGTATTATCCATCGTGTAAGTAGCTTTTTTAAACACTTGTAAAGTTCTTGTACAGTACCCCATCTAGGAGCCATGGAACTGTAGTGGCTTGATGCTTACCTGCAGGCCCAGATGTCTTGGATTCAAATCTAGTCAAATTTCAAAATTCAACTTTCTGGGAAATAAGAGGTTGATGTAATATTGACATCACTGAGTGATCAGTCTGTAAAAAATATGAGTCTGGTATCAGCTGCCTAGTTCATTAAGGGCATGAAAAGGGTGCTTTTAATTTTAATTTTTAAGACTTGTGGTACCATCTGTCTTGTTTGCTGCATTTTTATAAAACCTGTATATATTTACTGTTTTCAGGACATTTTTTTCTGGGGTTTGGAGGGCACTAATTTAAAACCAGATTGGTTTACTGCAACATGACAAAGCTAAAACCTCCTGAAGAAAAAACTATTGGCTGTATTGTGACATGTAATATATCAATTAAAGAGAAATGAATGTAGAATACATCTAAACTATTACAATAAACATTCAAGGATGTTGGACACACGTGTTTTACATGTGAAGTTTTGCACTTACTTTTCTACTTGATCAACAGTTTCTAAGAATTTACATGCCTTCTCTGTCCAGCTATGCATCAGCTAGTCTTTATTTCAAACGGTTAATTTACTTTGAATTATCTGACCATT
The DNA here is from genome assembly GCA_905116865.2 of Candidula unifasciata. Lineage (NCBI taxonomy): Eukaryota > Metazoa > Mollusca > Gastropoda > Stylommatophora > Geomitridae > Candidula > Candidula unifasciata. The sequence continues at coordinate 91,128 of CAJHNH020007690.1, forward strand.
TTTGTACGACATGTTAAATTTCACAACTGAATTCCGGACACAGCTGATCGAAACAGATCTGATTTGAAATACTGTATTCAGCTTCATCCTAACATATTATAGGAAATAGGTTTAGCACTTGCACTATTAATCATATCAAGACTGTCATCTACACAGATGGGTCCGTGAAGCGCGGATCAAGGTCAGCATGGGCATACACAGCGCAAAGAAGGGGGAAAACAATACATGAGGACAGCGGCGCTTACCAGACAACCACGTCAAGCATGACCATGGAAATAGCCGCTGCTTCTAGAGCTTTAGCATGGGTATCCGAGCAAACCGCCACACAAGCAGTAATTGTCTCAGACTCAATGAATATGCTTCAGAAAATAGCAACAGGCAGTATGCGCTCTGAATGGATAGAAAGCATTCGGAAATCGCACTTAACTTCCGTAACCTGGATCTACACACCGGGTCATGCGGGCGTAAAGGGAAATGAGCGAGCGGACCAAACTGGCAAGCACAGCACTAATGATTGCGGGAAAAAAGCATGGACAGAGCAGATATCGTTAACGCTGTACGTACTGGGCTAGTGGATAATATCGAATCCCTGACACTAACACGATTGCGTGACATGGGAGTTAAGCATGGTGAAGCACGTCTTTGCCGTCTGCGAGGCCGAGAAAGGAGACAATATAACCAGCTTCTCATGGGGACAATTAGTAGAAGTACTTTGGAGTGGCTGCTGCTTCGGAGGACTGCGCACGCATGGGTATGCCCAATGTGCAGTGACGTCGATTGTGATAACAAAACACAAAATAACATTTTGTAGGAAGTCGGCATTCCGAAACCCAAGTTCAAGGTGTCTCCTTCGTGCCAAAGAACTGCATGGCTGTTGGGTGAACAGTCGTTAACGAAGGCAGTCAGGTCGTTGTAGGGGCGACGAAGGCAGTCAGGTCGTTGTAGGGGCGACGCCTGCTGGTGGATGTAATGTCCTAAGTCCCTTTCCCAGCTAATAGTGAGGGTACTGCTGGGGTGACCATTTGTTAACCCCTCACATAATGCTTCAAGTCACAGTGGACACTAGGCACGACCACTTTTTTAATTTTTTTTTTTAGCCGTGGCAGTTCTGCCAGGCGGTGGCCGTTGCATTTTTGCTCCATTTGTAGACTGGAAGGATATAGTTTCGTCACCCAGCTTCTGAGTTGAGTGCATGGTGTGACACTGTGAGCTACGAGTGTTTTTCGTTGGCACAGGAGCGGAGCAACAATGGGGTGACCCGTTTGCTATGATGCTGAAACTAGGATTACCAGATTACCAGATATCAAGACTGTCACTATCTGGCTGAGATTTGATGACAGCAGCAGTGTGGACAGTTCTAAACCTTTGTCCTTTTCATTTGGTCAAAATCACATTTAAATTGTATCACACTGAATTAATCAAAAACAACTTAAAATTATACCTATTGCCTCATCACGCTTGGAAATGATACAAATTAATTTTTATAGCAAACAAAACAGTTCAGGTTTTGGCAAGGGATCAACATCATGACACACAGTGACCATGAACTGTGTGACCAACTGACATAACACCTGTAAGACTCATCTTGGATGAAAAAGCTCCTCTCTTCCAGTTTGTAATTTATTTTGGGAGCTTAACCTAGAAATGTAACGTGCAGAAAAGTCACCATCTTTGAAAAATGTAATAAGCGGCTTCTGGCAGTAAATATACTCAGAAATTAAAACATTTCTGCCAAGATTCCACTGTTGCAGTCTGGAACATGGAAGCTCTGCCTTATTCTTCAGTCGATTCAGATCTCTTACAAGATCATAAAGCACTCTGAGTTAAGTGTGGTTTAATGGATATAGTTTGTTCAAAATTTGGGTCGCTTGAGGTTGGTTGTTCCTGACCACTGGTGTCATCAGTGAAATCAGCTGAAAATTTTTCTGTCTTAACTCTTTTCAGTCTGTCATGGTCCTAGCAGTCTGCTGGTGTTTAGAATGGCAATACTACTTAACAAAGGGGGTCAAATATACAACTGTTGCAGGGAACAAATCTTAGTTCTTCAGTCTCTCACTAAATACAAGATACAAAAACATAGCATGATTGGTGCAGGTGAATAAAACCCATGATTGGTTAAAAAAAATTTAGTTGCGTATCCTTTACAGGACGCTGCAGAACCAATCCCAGCATTGTTTGGCTGTTATGGTGGTTTTACTAAGCCATTGCTTACTGAACAGTCAGCTCTTTGTACCACTTTCGAAACCAATGCAAGACAAATCATCCGCAGCTGAGATCAAAACTGGCACCCTGCCATTACAAAACTCCTTCACAATGCCTAAGCCACAGATGTTATGATATGAAAAGTAAACCTTTTCATGTCTATTGAAAGGCAAACCTTTTTGTGCAACTTTTAGCTAGGTTTAGATTGGTCAACGAATCATCATGGCACTAGGGCAGTAACCGATAGTTGCTTTTGTTCTTCTAACTCAAGCCTGAGTCTGAAATCTCAGCGCAGTGCATGAACTCTTTAGCACCGGTGAGAATCCTTAAAATACTTTGGGTAGATTTTAAACACCAAATGTTGCCCAGGCAGCACCGTTGGGCTACTCTTTTCAATTTCCTACTGCCAAGGGACTGCCAAGGGATATTGTATGTGCACAATACACATGGGCATCCGGTCTTACTACCCAGAGACCAGTGGAAATTATTAAGTCCACGTGAAAAGATTCCATCCTTCACAGGGGCTTGAACCTGGGACCTCCAGCACTTGAGGCGGATGCCACACCCTGAGACAATTTTGATAATTTAGTTGCAGCTTTATATTCTAAATTTCAAATGATCATAATTGACATTAGTGCACATTGAGCATTCCTAACCTAAAATACAATAATGAATGTATGAAGTAGAATTTTGAAATGAACAAGATTTAAAAAATTTTTACCAGATTTTTTAAAATTTTATTTCAGGCATCAAAGGATAACTCATCACTGTCGAATTCTTCGTTTCGAAGACGGCATTGGTTTTTCTCGTCAAACCCTCCCTTTTGAAGATCTTCAACAACTGGTTCAATATAACAGTTATAAATCACTATCTGAGCACAATCCTCAGCTGGATGTTTGTTTACTGTATCCTGTACATATGCACGAACCATCAGAGGTGGCAACATAATATAGCCAAGACACTAGCATTGTCAATGATACCTTGCTTCTTTCAGACAGTTCCTCATTATGATCCATTCTGTATTTCTATTTTTGGTAAGTAAACTAGAATTAATAAAATACTGCTACCTACAAAAAAGGAAGACTGCCAGACAAACACATGTGTGGAACCTAGTGAAATAAAATGACTTCTTCTGCTTTCAGAATTGCTGATTCCAGTGTTGTGATTTTCTGCATCATAAATGACAACCAAATTTGTAGTGGAGAGTGCAGCTATGAAACTGAAAAGAGTTGTTTTTTATGGCACTGGTGATAACCAAAGATAAGGCTGCAGATGTACAAAAAGTACAATGTGATTTGCTCTAAAGCATACATTTGAATTAATCTGTTAAAATATTAAGAACTGATGCACTAAGCATCATTGATAACAGCTGATGCACTAAGCATCATTGATAAGAGCTGATGCACTAAGCATCATTGATAAGAGCTGATGCACTAAGCATCATTGATAAGAGCTGATGCACTAAGCATCATTGATAAGAGCTGATGCACTAAGCATCATTGATAAGAGCTGATGCACTAAGCATCATTGATAAGAGCTGATGCACTAAGCATCATTGATAACAGCTGATGCACTAAGCATCATTGATAACAGCTGATGCACTAAGCATCATTGATAAGAGCTGATGCACTAAGCATCATTGATAAGAGCTGATGCACTAAGCATCATTGATAAGAGCTGATGCACTAAGCATCATTGACAAGAGCTGATGCACTAAGCATCATTGATAACAGCTGATGCACCAAGCATCATTGATAAGAGTTGATGCACTAAGCAGAAGGCATGGAATATTCAAGTCATTCTTGACACTTAATACAGATCACTTTACTAATATCTGTGTACTTATTGTGAGCAAGCATTCCCTGGATTGTGACCGAAGTTTGTAATATAAAACTGGTGCTTGTTTGGTGTTTGTGTGGATTATTTTTATGTTAAATTGCCCATTTGTTCTACAATCTTTAATAAACTTAATCTGCATTTGAATTCAATGATGTAGTTGATTGAACATATCAATTTTTTTTTAAAATAAATGATCTTTAACATAAAAAAAATGAATTGTGATAATAGCTTGTCCTGCTACTGCAGTACTGTAGAATGTATAATACTTGAAAGGACACTCATTTATTAGGTTAGCTATTTCCAGTCCCAGACAATTGTTGCTATAATTGAGTCTTGTGTATTGGAGAGTACACATCTGTACCACTACACGATGATAGAAGAGTAGAACTAGTTAATGTGTAAAGAATGGTGTACGGTTTTATAAATTCATAGTTTATAAAGAGAAGAAACAATCAGAAAATCATCAAACATGGGAAATAAAACGATTAAGGTAATGCCCAAAAGAAACCCTAAAATTAATATTGACAAGAGAGACCAAAAAAGCCGGAATAAATTTATTCCATGATTGAACAGGATATAATGTAATGGAGGAAAAGACTGCGAGCCCTATGTGACATAATGACACAGCAGGATATAATGTAACGGAGGAATAGGCTGCGAGCCCTATGTGACATGACACAACAGGATATAATGTAACGGAGGAAAAGACTGCGAGCCTTATGTGACATGACACAACAGGAAGAACAGACTGCGAGCCCTATGTGACATGACACAACAGGATATAATGTAACGGAGGAAAAGACTGCGAGCCCTATGTGACATAATGACACAACAGGATATAATGTAACGGAGGAACAGACTGCGAGCCCTATGTGATATTATGACACAACAGGATATAATGTAACGGAGGAACAGACTGCGAGCCCTATGTGATATGACACAACAGGATATAATGTAACGGAGGAACAGACTGCGAGCCCTATGTGATATGATGACACAACAGGATATAATGTAACGGAGGAACAGACTGCGAGCCCTATGTGATATGATGACACAACAGGATATAATGTAACGGAGGAACAGACTGCGAGCCCTATGTGATATGATGACACAACAGGATATAATGTAACGGAGGAAAAGACTGCGAGCCCTATGTGATATGATGACACAACAGGATATAATGTAACGGAGGAACAGACTGCGAGCCCTATGTGATATGATGACACAACAGGATATAATGTAACGGAGGAACAGACTGCGAGCCCTATGTGACATAATGACACAACAGGATAATGAATAGTATATAGTGTGAAAACAAAACATGTTAGTAATGTATACAGTAAGCATAAAGTGTAATAGAAGAATGGAATACATGTTTAGGAATGTATACAGTATATAAAGGGTAATATAATTTGTTTTGATATGTACTTTATAAAGTAACCAATGGGTAGTGATTGGTCAGGTACTGAAAGAGTACAAATAAACTGATTTTTTCCTCTGGGGGTCATTTTTGAGATTCAAATTATCAGATTATAGGTCATAAGTGATAAAACAATCGTGTCATTTACTTGGTTAGACTACTCAAAATATTGTTTACTGTGTGATAACTTGTGCATTTGAGCCCAGTGATGTTTTACAGACTACTGTGTCTGTTGTCCAAAGTACATTTGTCTTTCAAGTGATGTCTAAATCGAAATATGAGTTTCATGTTACATTGGGTGTCTAACATGGGTCATTCTTTTGTATCAAAACATTTTGGTTTTTCTGTTCTATGTATGATAAACCAAGAAGCTTTCATACAGATTTCCTTTCCAATGCTTGCATTGTTTTGGTTAAGGCAGACATTTTAGTCATATTTAAATGTTCATATTTAAATGTTCTGTATTTCTTCTTCTTTGTGTTTACCAGCTGTACACTCTGGGGGAAAGTTCTGGTTGCTCGTCCATTACTAAACTGCAGTCCTGCTCCAGAACCTGAGTGTTGCGTGTGCATCAGTTTTACAGATCTCATTCTCTTGAATACAGACTGTTGGTTCCTTGCCTCTCTGGCAGATGCACTCCGACTTCAAAGGAAGCTCCCAAATTAGTCGACTCTTACGACATGCTTTTGGGGAGGCAGTGGGTCTATTCTTGTTTTCCCCACAATGGGGCCCCGGAACCCACATGGGGGTGTTCTGGATTTGAAATTAGTTAAAATTTATGTTGACCACCACATTTCCTAGTGCTATCAAACTTATTTGGCTCTATACCATTACCCTTACATCCCTTTATGGGTATGCTGACAATATCCATCAGTGTGATGACTATCTGTCAGTGGGTATAACAGATATGTATTATTTTGTTTAACCTCTGTAAGCTGGGTCGACCTCAAAATCAAGATCAATCTTTAAAATAAAATACATCACCATGAATTTCTTCAGCTATAGAAAATTGTGATCGTTTCAGTCCTTTAAAATATTTTTGGCAGTCTGCTGATTTCAAACCAGTTTTGTGCCTTTTATACCCAAAATGTGACACTTCTAACGCACCAGCTACAAACATTGATGGAAAGCCCCAGTTGTTAATCATCCACTTTTGAATGGTTTTTTTTAAAATCTTGTTCCTGGACTTGCTTGTTGCATGCACATGTTTCAGTTCTGGCATGTCTGTGTGTAGTTAGTTCCTTGCCTCTTGTGCACTTGTAAACTTTGGATTCATTTTTTTCTATAATTTTTCTATACATACTGTTCACATACACACACAACCGCAAAGTTGTCCTATGGGGCCTTCTGCTACTCAAATGCAGCACATAGCTACTCAAAGGAACAATATAACTGCGACTGTTTTTTTTTTTTTTTTTTTTTTTTTTTTTTTTTAAACATTGACCATTGGTCAATTGCAATGGACTTCATGGTTGCATGACTAAGGCTTGTCCAGTCAGTCAAATACTGTATCTCTTTCTTGGTCTGCCTCTTCCCCTCTTCTGAGCCCTATAGTATTGTTCTTATAGTATTTTTGAGAGTACATTAGATCTTATATTACACACACATATGTACACTTGCTATGTTGGTTATCTCACAGGTAACTATCATTGCAATGGGTTTAAACGTGTATTATAATTCCATAAAATTGGCTTATATGTTATTTTGATTTTGTTGGACCGGGGAATAGTTGGTTAGAATGAGCGAAGGCCCAGCAGTTCACAAAGGCATCAGTATTCGCTGTGACATAACCCTCCTTATGCAGAATCTCATCTGCAGTTCCAGAAGTGCGTCTGTTACCAAATGTAGATTTTGTTCAGTCACATTTGTTAGATTTTACTTGTTTGGTTAGCCTGTTGCCTGAACTCATTCAGTACCTTTTCTTAACTTCTTACCACATATAGTTGCACACTAACGTGCTCTGCTCCATTTACTTAACTTTCTCTCTGTTTTTATTAATTCTCATCCAAACATTTTTACTTCAAGCAAAAACTTCCTGAGAAATAACTGGTGAGGGGAAATATTTGTTGCGTATCCTTTACAGGATGTTGCAGAACCAACCCCAACAGCCCCTGGCTGTTGTGTGGTTTTTCTAGGCAAATTTACATCCAGTTGTTTGCCATTGCTTTCTGGACAGTCCACTTTCTTGATACCACTGTCGAAACCTACACAAGACGCATGGCCCGCAGCTGGGATCGAATCCGGCATCCTGGCATTACGAAGCATTTGCATGACAGCTACACAGAGCTGACAGTGAGGGGAAAAAAAAGCCTAGATTTTAGTTGTATCTGCACTATTATAACATGACTTACTTAACTATTTATAGATCATTGGAATGTAAAAATTCAGTAACTTCTGACAAGGAAATATATATCCGTAAAATTGTTCTGTGTGCACTGTCTAGATTCTTACTGTTATAAAAATATCAGGGAATGTGCACTTTTTTTGTTTGTTCCACAGTTGTTGTGAATATTTCTTTTGGCATGGGAAAGCAATGCTTAGTTTAAAAAACAATTTATTTGGCAATTGTTACCTATGCTGTAATTTTTAGAATTAGTTCATGTTCTTAGTTCTGTGTGAACATAAGAATATTGTGTTCATAGTTTTGTGGAAACATAATTTTGTGGTAATGTTTGGAATCTCATATTCCTGGTTATTCCTAGTTCTGTGTCAATTTATGAACATTTTATGTTAGTCCTATGTGAAAGCTGACAAATATTTCACTTGTTAGGAATATTTCATGTTCTTAGTTGTGTGAGCATTAAGATCATTTTCATAGTTTGTGTGTACAGTTCGGAGGAGCAGATGGATCACCAGTCGGTGAGATTGATGCAGGGGGGCAGTGACGAGATGTTCTGGCAGATGCTCGAGGCTCAGACAGATGTTTAATCAGAATGCTACTGGCACCGTTAGTATTGGAACTCTTTGCTGGCTGCTAAAGATGGCAATGGAGTGCTTATGAGAATGCCCCAAGTACTGTGAAGGTTCTTGAATCAAATCAAATCATAGTTTGCTGGGCTCTGGGGCAAAATGGTTAGCCATGTGACACCAAGGTCCCTGTGTTCATTTCATGAACTGTATTCTTCAGTTCATAAGTGCAGTTAGAACTTTCGGCATCATTACTGCTTTGTGCATCATTACTTCTTTGTGCATCATTACTGCTTTGTGCAATGCTCTTGGCAGGGGGCAAACTACAAGGTCCAACTATTAAGTAATGAGACTAATTCCATAAAAATTTAAACAGTTGAAGATATAACCTGTATTTTACCCAAAGTAAGCCCCTTGTGCAGAATACAGCAAGTGGCACCATCTAACAAACACTGGAACGACCTCCGTAGTTCTTAATGTTGTTATGGCCCTTTGGATGTCATCAATATCGTTAAAGAAGCTTCTTTTTAATCGTAACTTAAATTTTGGGAATAGAAAATAATAATAAAGGCAGACAAATCGGGAGAATAGGGTGGAAGGCTGAGAACACACTTGTCTTGGGGGCAAAAAATTCTTGTTTTGATGTCTCTTGGGTACTAAACCCGCTGTTTTTGGTCATCAGTCAACGAATGGGGTACAAATGGGCAATCAACTTATTTCTAACCAAAACCTTGCGCTAAAATGTTATGAATGGTCTCTCTATTAACACCAGATTCATCTGCCATCATCCTCACAGTTAAACAATGATCTTCTTGCATCCGTTCTGACTTTTGCAATGAGTTCATCATTATGAACATAAATTTGGCATCCAGGTCTAAGTGCATTAGTAATTATTTCCACACCATTGTTGAATCTTGAATACCACCTGAGAATTTGTGCACAAGATAATTACCCCCATAAACTTGTTGCATCATTTCAGCTGTTTCAGTGGTGCTTTTTCTGAGTTTTAAAAAGAATTTAACGTTAGATTTTTGCTCCGTGCTGATTACGTAACACTGCGCCTTCGACTAGGTCCACAAAATGATGGCTTGTTTCCTTAACGAGCAGGGATAAAAATTTGCCAGATCATAGATGGTTTCCTCTTTAGATTCCATGCTTTGCTTCATAGATAACATTCTTGTCTTAGCCATCATAAAATCAGTCTCATTACCTAATTGTCAAAAATTGTATTTTGCAGAGGGAGGTGGTCCTCTCTCTACTTCCGGAATGCCTTGTAGAGTCAGGGCAAATAGACCCTTTTGTTCGCTTTATGTGTATTGTACTTTTCAGTATCTCTATTTCCACAGCCCATCTTCTGCTTGGTCAACCTCTGACTTTGTTGTTGTATCTGTATAGAATTGCTCTGTGGTGCTCGGTCTTTTGCAGTTTTGTTACATAACCAAATCATTTGATCTGTTGCCTAATTGAGTTAGTAGTGGTTTTGTGCTGACATATCTCATTTCTGTCATGACTATTTTTCATGTCTTCTGAAGACAGTGTCAATGTTTGATACTGATAGCACAGCGTTGGTAAGAATATTGTGGTGAAATTGACCTTCTCAAGGATAAACATTAGAATCTTAATTGTTATAGTTTGGTGTGAACAGTAAGGAATATTCTATGCTCATACTTCTAAATGAACATGCTAGGATTTATGTTCATACTTTGTTTTGAATGTTAGGAATATAATAATAATAAACATGCGTGAGAACATTAGAAAAGTCATATTCATAGCATGTATGAACCCTCAAATGGCACACATTTGGCAGATAATGTTATCTTGTTTGGATTGACTGATTGTGGAATGTATCATTCATTGACAATATCACTGGTTTGTTAAAGACAGTTTAAAGTTCATGCATGTACATTGCTTGTATGTCTATTTATACAAGTATTGTGCCTTTTCCAGTGACATTGCTGTTGTATCTGCTACAGTACTGACTAAAAAAAAATGGCAAAACTATTTTATCAATTTCTATACATTTAATACTGTGAAAATTGTTTTGTACTGTAAAATAAAAGTTCATACTGTGTACATTGATTCATACGGTGCAAAATTGTTCATATTATTAAATGGTACGTAATGTTACATACTGTGTATGTAGTGCATACTTTTCAGTATCTTTTAATGTTCACATATTTGTATTTTTTCAAGTTTTTCTTAATCCCCATAAATTATACTCACCTCCCCCCCCCCCCCCCCCCCCACACTTCCCCCAGGATGGACGCACCCACACTCAAATTCCTCCCTTATCTCTCTGCTTTACAGCTGTGGCTTAGCTTGAAACCAAAGTTACCAGTTATAGCTGACTGTAAAGACTTGCCTTGTGTTAAGGGAAGAGTTGGAAACAAAGATGTGATGTTATGGTTTTTAGTATGCTTGAAATGTGGTTTATGAGTAATACCATGTGTAGCTGACTGGGAAAGCACTAACTCACACACAAATGATTACTCATCTGAAAGTCCAGATTTCTTGGGATATGATCAGGAAATTGGGTCACATCTTGACAGTGGGCAGACAGGTAAGGGCAGACCAGGAGGGATGTTAGATGGCTGGAATCATGGAATGCAAGATCTGATGATATGCGATATGTGAAACATAAGGCCAATAAACATTGATTGTCAAATGACAGGGACTATTGAACACTTGACCAGTATAACCTGTTTTGGTGCCATCTTTGCTAGTGCATTTTGCATTTTTTATGCAGCTACTGCTTGAAGCCAACTAAATAAATTATGTTTGAATCTCAAATGCATTGAAAACTAACATAACAGGTTTCCTAATTGCTATCAAACCACTTCTTTCAATGTTACTCATATCTACTGCTTTGTTTACCATTTAGATTTTGTCTTTGTTCATGCAAGAACTTATTTTGTTCAGCATTCACATTGTGACTAGAAAATGGCAATGGAATCAATACTTATAATGCAAATGATTTTGTACAATATCAGTTTGACCAATGGTTAACTAAGCTAAAACTCTATCTTGTTGTGCTTCATACTTTTACCAAACCATATATGTTCACAATTATGCTACTGCTTTAGTATTGTTGTTTCCCTGCTGTTTTTTTTTCATGTTTCATAAATGAGCTTAAAGCATTATGATAAAACAAAATTGATCTAAACGAGAAGTAAAACTAGTCTATTTTTCAATAAAACTGTCACAAATAACATTTCAATAGAACTATCCCAAATGATAAAATGTATCCTTTATGACAGAAGAAAGATTAGTATCCAAAATACAAGGACAATATTGGGACTAAAAATACACATCTTTCTTGAGGTCGGTCAGTTATCCATCCACACTTTTAAAAAAATACTTGCTGGAGACTGTCCTCACTAGATGTCCTCATTAGAATGATGTAAACTTTTTTTTTTCACACTTTTCTTTCTAGTATAAAGGTCATAGATGAAACAGTTTTCTATGATGTTAGTTTAACCTGAAAATTGTAATGTATTTTCTGTAATCTGAAAAAGTGCCCTGTATTCTATTTTGCTGAACGTGGTGGTGGTGGGGAGGGGGGGGGGGGGGGGAGGACCTGTAACTTCATTCCTTGCTGTTTAATTATTTAGTGTTGATAATAGAATAGGTTAACTAAAGTTGTGTACTTAGTATATAAATTAGTTTTTAGTCAATAGGGTAACTTTTATTGCTCTTATATCATCATGCTGTTGTGCCATTATATATCACATAGGGCTCCCTTGTTCAACCCTTTCTATCTTTGACCTTTCCTTTTTTCCCTCAGTGTAGCTGCTAGTCAACCAGAAATGCAAAAATAACCCAAGTTGTCTTACAAGTAGAACTTAACTATGTCCAACTGAAAGGAACTGCAATAGTCACTGATACTATACATCTTGTTCAAAGACATTACACTACTGACCCCAGCTAGGCAAAGTGGAAGGAAGGTTTTACTCTTGTTTGACCAGACAGAAGGCTGCAAAGCTTTTTTTTTTTTATAACAAAAACTCGAGCAGTTAGAATAGAAAGTGTCATTTCATTTGTCATTTAAACTTAAGAGATTATCTTCCTTCGGAGAAATACGTCACCAGTGCTTCATGATTCTAGATCCTAAAAGAGAAAAACATTTGTGTTAAACTTACAGTTGAATATACATTTTTGAAGTTTGCTATTAACATTCGTCTTCTAACAGCTATAAGTAGTAGTAAATTATTTGTGTTCATTTATCTTCTTTATAACATTTTCATTTCTTCACAAAAGCTTTATATAACATTTTCATTTCTTCACAAAAGCTACATATAACATTTTCATTTCTTCACAAAAGCTTTATATAACATTTTCATTTCTTCACAAAAGCTTTATATAACATTTTCATTTCTTCACAAAAGCTTTATATAACATTTTCATTTCTTCACAAAAGCTTTATATAACATTTTCATTTCTTCACAAAAGCTACATATAACATTTTCATTTCTTCACAAAAGCTTTATATAACATTTTCATTTCTTCACAAAAGCTTTATATAACATTTTCATTTCTTCACAAAAGCTACAAACTGTAGCAAGTTCAAATTTTTTTAGGCTTACAGTACTTTCTTCTTTTCAAATAGTCATATAACAAAGATAGTGATTTTGTTTGTGGTCATATTTTGTTTGTTACCAAACTTATTGGCACAGCCATATATTGTAGGTACATTATGTAAACAGAAATATCAAAATGAAATACTTTGTAATGAAAATTGTGAGATTTTGTAAAAGTGATGTATACTTTTTTTTAGTGTTATTACATCATATCATAGAAATACCATAGTGGCTGAACTTTTCAGTTTTCAGGTAATTTTGTTTGTGACCAAACTTCATTAAACATTTGATTTGTTCCTTGTTTGGCTTAAGATACTTGTCATCTGTATTCTGACTGGTTTAAAAACTCTACTTTGAGTCAGACCTATTGGATGGTATTTTGTATTTTTGTGACAAATCATTAATAAAAAGCAACAATTTCAGTGTTCTGTTTTTATGTGTATTTGTTTTTCGTGAATTCATTCTGTGTAACTATAACCAGTGTTTAGTAACCCAGTGATTTTAAGGAGCTGTTATCCAGATGAAAATCATGAGCGAATCCTCGATGTTCAATTCCCATTCAACCACACTACATTCTGTGGTTACAAACTTCTATATGGACAGAAGCTGTAACTAAATGGGAACCAACTACAGCATATGTATGGTATGCTCAAGTATAATAGATGGCAGTGACAGTCCTGGGAAGTATGTTTTCACTTTGTTTTGAAACTGACTGGCACCTACAAGAAAAGAAAGCTGGTGATCCATTGATGTACGGTGGAAAGAGCAAGAGGATAGCCATCCTCTAGTCCAGTGGTTGAGAGGTCCTGGATTCCAGCGCCAGTAAAGGCTGGAACTTAATTTCACGTGGACTTCTAGTACATTTCTCTGGGTAGTATCGGACACCGGCGTGTATTGTTGCGCATGTAAACACGTACGCACGCACACACACACCACACACACACACCACACACACACCACACACCACACACACACACCACACACACACACACACACCACACGCGCACGCACCACACGCGCACGCACCACACGCGCACGCACACACAGCGCACGCACACACACACGCACGCACGCGCACACCGCGCACACGCACGCACGCACGCGCGCACACGCACACACACACGCGCACGCACACACACGCACGCGCACGCACGCACGCGCACGCACGCACGCACGCACGCACGCACGCACGCACACACACACACACACACACACACATACACACACACATACACACACATACACACACATACACACACATACACACACATACACACATATACACACATATACACACATATACACACATATATACACATACACATACACACACCCCCCCCCCCCCCCCCCCCCCCTTGGCAGTTGGAAATCAAAAATTGCTTAACGGTGCTGTCAGGCAAAAGTTAAGTTAATCTACCTACAAGTATTTCAAGATTATTGCCGGTGCTACATAGTTTGTGCACTGCGCTGAGATTCTTTGAACTCCGGCTTGAGTTACAAGTAGAACAGAGCACTGATGGGTAACTACTCTTGTGCCGTGGTTTAAACAGTAGTTTCAACCCTTTTCAAGTGGTTCTCCTTTGAGTGTATAGGAAGAGCCCCATTACAGGTGTACTGTTAAAAGAACATGGCGAAAAATAAGTTCACAATTCAGTGTCAAATAACAAAAGGAACAAATCAATTGGTAATTTAGTTGAAAGTGAAAACATATTACACCACAGCAGGCAGGCTTTAGAAAGTTCTACTCTACGGAAGACATACCTCTCCCAAGAAATGGAGGATGCTTTTCAAGATAAGAAACTGGTACTCGCGGTATGGATAGATTTAAGGAAAGCTTTTGACAAGGTTTGGAAGGAGGGGCTTTTGAAGAAATTGAGAAACTATAAAGTAAATGGGGGAAAATGTACAATTGGGTTACAGCATATCTACATAACAGAAGAGCCCAGGTAAGAATAGATGGTTTCAACTATTTCCTGCGTGTTTGGTAGCGTAGTTGTTAACAATTCTGTCTCTCATGCAGGTGACCCGCGTTCGATTCCCCGCTAGGTGATATAATTTTTTTAGCCCCTAACTGGGCGGCTGGCACGTTGTGTTGTGGGTTATGGCTAGGCTGCGATATCTACGCCTTTTTTTGTTTTGGGGTTTACAGCTAGCCTATGTAATCTGTATTCTACTGCGACAAGGCGTCCCTCAAGGTGGTGTCCTGACGCCCACACTTTTCCTCTTATTTATCAACGATCTGGTTACTGAAATACCAAATGGAATCAAAATGGCAATGTATGCTGACGACCTGGTACTGTGGTGCACCGATGAACATGCAACGATAGTCACATGAACACTACCACAGGCTACATATGCACTTGAGGCATGGGCGAATAGAAGGTGGGTCAGCATCATTACAGATAAATGAAGCACCACACTCTCCCCAAAGCAAAAAGCGGGCATCATCAAAATAAACGGAATACCTCTAAGAGATGATAAAGAGCCCACGTACCTCGGAGTCACATTTGATGACAGGTTGACATGGAGAAAACATAACAAGGCAGCGATCAAAGCCAGGATGAAGACAGCCATACCAAGAAAACTAAGTGGAACCACATGGGGAGCCAGTGGGAAAATACTCAATAAAGTATACAAGCAGAGCATACTTCCACACTTGGAATATGGGTCAACTGCATGGTGTTCAACATCCAGTACCACATTAAAGGAGTTGGACAAAGTGCAAAATCAAGCACTCAGAGTCATCACAGAAGGGATGAAATCAACCCCCATATTAGAAATGGAGAAAGCTGGGAAAACACAGGCACTGCGAGAACGCAGAGATACAAAGTTGCAAATACAAGCTGAAAAGTTCCTCAGTATGCCAGATCACCCCATGAAAAATAGATTTCAGAACCTAGCCTTGGGACGGTTAAAAAGAAACAGCTTTATACATCAGGCAAAAAAAGAATATGTAGACAAACTGCTGACCTTCCAGAAATTGGTTGTCCACTTAACAGTATTCCAGAACAAACCCCATGGAGAGAGAAATGCAAACTAACAGTACCAATCAAGACAAATGTGAAAGGAGTATTTGACAAGAAAGAACAAGATAGTGTACAACGCAGAATGGTCCCCCTCCGTTATATTGATAAAGAATACCCACAAGAACAATTGGTCAGAGTCTATACAGATGGGTCCGCAGAAAGTGCAGTTAGAAATGGTGGTGCTGGAGTGTACATCGAATTCCCAGATGGTACTAGGGATAAGTCCAGCGTACCAACCGGAAAGTACTGCCATAAGTATGATGCAGAAACTCAGGCTATCAAGACATCAACAGAGAAACTGCTAAATATCAATCTTGGCTCACAGTATGTGGTAATGCTGACAGATGCAAAATCAGTACTTGAAGCACTCCAGTCTAGGAAATTGCTATTTAAACTTAACGCCCTGGGATAGAAGAAGTTAAAGTACCAACAGCCTGGTAGTGAAAGAGTTGAGTTCAGCACAAAATCACAACATTCAGGTCAGCTACCTTAAATGACAACCCACGGTTAAAAGTTTGTAGGGTGAAGAGAACATTGTGTTGCTGAGACTCAACTCTTGACCTAGAGATTTACCAGCAGCACAGACGAGTAACATCTCCTGTGGGTGGCGTCTCGCAGCAAGATTCTACCCATGTACATCCTCTGTCAACCATCAGTGTCGTCGCCATCGCAATGAGGTACACCAAGATAGCAACCATCAATCGGCTGGTTAAGCCCAAATGTCTGACAAAAATAGATGCCACGGCACACGAGCAAGCTCAAAATCCGACCATCATAAATCGTATTGATTGGGGAAACGTCCAAATGTCCACATCCCAAGATCCCACTCGCCCGAGTGTTGGGACCAAACAGATAAAGACATGTCTGACGCATGATTCTCCATTCTGTCGTGCTAACAGCATGCTAAAGATGACAATCGTGAGATGAAAAAGATTGTACCTATTCGTATGGTCACAAAAGTTCAGAATTTACGTGCTGCTCGCCGATGATCTCCGGAGGGCGCAGCCTGTGTCGAGCGGGAAGCCTTATACGGTTGTGAGGTTAAGCAGTTATTTGCAGGACGTTACGATTCCTTGGGTGAGCCTAGAACCAGTGGGTCATGTGTCGGCTCTGCATTAATGGAAGCCTCCTTGGATGGCGGGAAATGCCCATGATCAACCCTTGCCTTCCCTTGAGGGCTAACCGTTCCACACAGGGCTGTCGTCCCAAAGGAGGTACTACGGGGCAACACATGTGGAGAAAGGGACAAAGAGGATACCACACAAATAAAGTAACATCTCGACCCACACAAAACAATGGCCACAGTCATCCTAGAAATAGGTCTGACGTCTTCCCTCGAGGTCGGAGTACATCTGCCCGTGAGGCAAGGAACGACAAAAGCCAGTAAAACGTTTGTCCACGCAAAACTCAGGTCCAGGTAAAAGCCAAAAGTTCAAGCGGTAAAGTCCTCGGAAGTGAAAGCTTTCGGGGTGATTTTAATCCCATCACTCACCAAATGCAGAATAGTCTTAAAATATAGGACTGACCCTATATGCCCAATACTCCCGAAGGCGTGAAAAAGAGTCTACTTACTATTCATTCACTCATCCATTCTCCTGGCTTTCCAGCCTAGTCGATAGCGCGTTGGACGCCAGATGACAATCCCCGTGTGTGTCCGGTCTAAGGTTCGAGACGGGGGATGATAGAAAGCCGTATATTCCCCAGATTAACGGTGTACGTGGCACCGACACTGAAGAGCTTTGATACTCACGACACTCAGCCAAATCAGTTATGCTCAAGGCTTCTGGATAAAAAAAAATGCATTCATTCACACATGGAGTGCCTAAAGAATAAGGATTAGTGTGTTAGTGTGTTAGTAACAATTGTAAGTAAAAGATAAAGTCCCTTTTCCGAGCCTTTAGGCGTATTGGGCATATGACGCTAGACCTATATTTATAGACCAATCGGTACTGCGTGGTGATGTGGCCAACATCACGGCGACCGACTTTACTTCCAGTGACTTTTGCCTAGTATCCACTCAAGGTTGGGTTGACGTAGGAGCCAATGTCATTATTTTAAAGCCCGGCTCCGCCAGGATCCGAACCCACGACCTTCTGATTAGCAGGCGAGAGTACAACTGTAAGTAAAGAACTTACCACGCCCTAATGCGTATTGGTATCTAGGACTATACCTATATTTTATAGATCGACGGGCACTCTGGCGTTGGATAGGACACACGTTGAAAAAAAACAACAACTGAGAACGATATAACTAGAATGCCTCTGCAGTGGAACCCACAGGGGGCATATAAAAAAAGGAAGACTAAACGCGTGCGTGCGCACACACACACACACACGCACGCACACACACACACATACACACATGGAGAAGGGAGCTAGAGAGTGAAGTTAAAAGATGGAAAGGATTTAAGGAAAGCTGCACGCGATAGCAAAGGATAGAACGACTTGGCGTGAGTTGGTTGAGGGCTTATGCTCCATTGGGGGTTAGAAAGGCAGAAGAAGAATCGACACTCGGCGTGTGATGTCTACCACAATTGTAGTGGCTTTTTTTTAACCCCACCGCTCATTCACAACACCGTGCAAAGACGTGATACTTTTGCATAACACAGAGAGTTAAGTTCACGTATTCATTGCTGTGTACAGACTTCGGTGTGTGAGCTTGGTTGAAATGGGGAAATAATTATGTGAACACCGTATCACGAAGAATGACAAGCAAGAAACTAAAGGAAGTCGTGAGCGAGTTCAGGTCACAGTTCACTAAAGATACCCTCTTTGGCTAGGAATCATTTATTAAACTCCCGGCACTTAACTGCAGCATTCACTATACGCGGCAAGCAGACTCATTAGTTCGGCGTCCTTCAACACAAAGTGTTAAGAATGGCCGAAAAACCATCCCCGGTAAAAGGATCACCAAGGAAGTGCGTAAAGAAGAAGGATGCAACATCACCACAAGGTGCTTCGGCCTCTTCTGATGACAAGAATCTGCCTGACATGTCGAAAACTTTATTGCATGAGGATACAGATGAATTCGTTGAGGTACGCCACCCGACCGGCGATTTTCGTGCATGTCCGTTTTCCCCGCTGGATATGCCATTACGATCGGAACAAAGGGAAAGAGAATCGACAGCGCCGAATCTAGTTGAGAGCTACTCCCCTGTGCCGCGGTTACCATCTACTCCAACAGCTGCTACACCAATACCCTCATCTGCAGGTCGTTACGATCCAAATTCGCCCTTCTCAGAGGGCGTTACCAGCCCCAGTCTGTCGCACGCTTCCCGACAACTGGAGTTTTCTTCACATCCTCCACCGATTCCTCAAAGGACATACCTACAAAACATTTCAAGGGCTGGTTATCGTGGTGAGTACCTTATATGTCTGTGGTCACTTAGAAAATGTGAAAGGTGCATGGTGACTGCATGGTTGCATATATGCAATGTGGGTGATAACTGAAAATGGGAAGTGTGTATAACCCAGTAAAGTATGTACATTTTCAGAACGTATGACGTATGTCATTTAAGTCTGTCGTCTATTAGTTATTCAAAATATGAATTGGATAACCATTCAGAATATGTGAAGAATCTATTTGCCTGTCAAAATTTCAAGTGCCAAGTTGTCATTCAAAATCTAAGTGTCAAGTCCCTACGAATAGCCGTTAATCCCTCAAAATCTGATCATTAGCCTCTGTCTGGTGTCCATTAGCCACAGAAAATATGTCCACCGTAGTCATTCAGAAAACTATGTAATATCAACTAGTCATTTGACTTTGGCTGTCATTTAAACATTGCTGTCATTAAACTGCTGCCGTTTAACAGCTTATTTAACCTCGACTGTCATTTAACATCTTGTTTAACCACGACTGTCATTTAACATCTTATTTAACCACGACTGTCATTTAACATCTTATTTAACCACGACAGTCATTTAACTATGGCTGTCTTTTAACCATGGCTGTCATTAAACTTTGGCTGTCATTCAAACATCTGTTATTAAAGTATGGCTGTCATTTAGCTGCTGCCATTTAAACATGGCTGTCTTTTAACCATGGCTGTCTTACTTTGGCTGTCATTTAAACATAGCTGTTACTGAAGCATATGTCATTCAGTTGCTATAATTTAACCATGGCTGTCTTTTAGCCATAGCTGTATTTTAACCATGGCTGTCATTTAACTGTGGCTGTCATTTAAACATGGCTGTTATTAAATTGATGTCTTTTAACAAGTCATTACACAATGGCTGTCATTTAACTGCTGCCATTTAACCATGTCTGTCATTTAACCGTGATTGTCATTTAACTGTGACTGTCATTTAACCGTGACTGTCATTTAACCGGGACTGTCATTTAACCGTGACTGTCATTTAACCGTGACTGTCATTTAACCGTGACTGTCATTTAACTATGGCTGTCATTTAAATATGGCTGTCTTTTAGCCATGGCTGTATTTTAACCATGGCTGTCATTTAACTTTGGCTGTCATTTAAACATGGCTGTCATTAATTGATATCATTTAACAAGTCATTACACAATGGCTGTCATGTAACTGCTGTCATTTAACATAGCTGTTATTTAACCGTGACTGTCATTTAACCATGGCTGTCATTTAACCATGGCTGTCATTTAACTGCTTTCGTTTAACCGTGACTGTCATTTACCCATGGCTGTAATTTAACTGCTGTCATTTAAACTCGGCTCATTTAACCATGGCTGTCATTTAACTGCTGTCATTTAAACACGGCTTTCATTTAACTGCTGTCAAACACAGCTGTCAGTTAACGACTGTAATTTAAATGTAGTCATTTAACTGCTGTCATATAACTATGGCTGTCGTTTAATTGTTGTCATTCATCTGCTGTATTTTAGCCATGGCTGTCATTTAACTGCTGTCATTTAACAAGTTATTAAACCATGGCTGTTATGTAACTGCTGTCATTTAACCACGACCGTCATGTAACTGAAGTCATTTAACTGCTGTCATATGACTATGGCTGTCATTTTACTGTTATCTGCTGTCATTTAACAATGCTGTCATTTAACTTTCGTTATTTAACAACTCATTTAACCATGGTTGTCATTTATCTGCTGTCTTTGAATAACTCATTTACCCACGGCTGTTATTTAAATCATTTAACCATGACCGTAATAACTCATTTAACCATGGCTGTTATTTAATTGCTGACATTTAACCATGGCTGTTAATTGCTGACATTTAACCATGGCTGTTATTTAATTGCTGACATTTAACCATGGCTGTTATTTAATTGCTGACATTTAACCATGGCTGTTATTTAATTGCTGACATTTAACCATGGCTGTTATTAAACAGCTGACATTTAACCATGGCTGTTATTTAATTGCTGACATTTAACCATGGCTGTTATTTTTTAATCATGGCTGTTATTTTTTAATCATGGCTGTTATTTTTTAATCATGGCTGCCATTTAATCATGGCTGTCATTTAACTGCTGTCATTTAACTGCTGTCATTTAACTGCTGTCATTTAACTGCTGTCATTTAACTGCTGTCATTTAACTGCTGTCATTTAACCATGGCTGTCATTTAACAGCTGCCATTTAACCATGGCTGCCATTTAACCATGGCTGCCATTTAACCATGGCTGCCATTTAACCATGGCTGCCATTTAACTGCTGTCACTTAACTGCTGTCATTTAACTGCTGTCATTTAACCATGGCTGTCATTTAACAGCTGCTATTTAACCATGGCTGCCATTTAACCATGGCTGCCATTTAACTGCTGTCACTTAACTGCTGTCACTTAACTGCTGTCTTTTAACTGCTGTCTTTTAACTGCTGTCTAACTGCTGTCATTTCACTGCTGTCATTTCACTGCTGTCATTTCACTGCTGTCATTTTACTGCTGTCATTTCACTGCTGTCATTTCACTGCTGTCATTTCACTGCTGTCATTTCACTGCTGTCATTTCACTGCTGTCATTTCACTGCTGTCATTTCACTGCTGTCATTTAACTGCTGTCAGTTAACTGCTGTCAGTTAACTGCTGTCAGTTAACTGCTGTCAGTTAACTGCTGTCAATTAACTGCTGTCAATTAACTGCTGTCAATTAACTGCTGTCAATTAACTGCTGTCAATTAACTGCTGTCAATTAACTGCTGTCAATTAACTGCTGTCAATTAACTGCTGTCATTTAACTGCTGTCATTTAACTGCTGTCATTTAACTGCTTTCATTTACCATCTCATTTAACCAAAGTTGTCGTTTAACTCATTTAACCATGTTGGTTATGTTACTGCTAGCTCATGCTCCTTCTTCATCACGGCGTACTGTGTTCCTTGCTGCTGTGATTATTTCGTGTTATATGTTGCTGCAAGCTCTACCTGCTGCCTTGTCATCACGGCTGTGCTGTCAGTTACTTGCTGCTGTGATTATTTCGTGTTATATGTTGCTGCAAGCTCTACCTGCTGCCTTGTCATCACGGCTGTGCTGTCAGTTACTTGCTGCTGTGATTACTTCGTATCTATACGTTGCTGCAAGCTCTACCTGCTGCCTTGTCTTCATCACGGCGGTGCTATCAATTACTTGCTGCTGTGACTGATTTGTTGCTGTTCCGACAATTGAGTAATGAGACTGATTTTATCATAGCCAAGACAAACATGTCATCTATGAAGCAAAGAATGGAATATAAAGAAGCACATTCATCTATTATCTGGTAACTTTTTATCGCCGCTCGATGAGCAGACAATAAACAAGTCGCCATTTTGTTGACATAGTCAGAGGTGCATTGTTACATAATCAGCACGGAGCAAAAAGCTAACAATAAATTATTTTTAAAACTCAGAAAAAGTGCCGTTGAAACAGTTGATGCAACAGGTTTATGGGGATAATTGTTTTTCTCGTGCACACGTTTTCAAGAGGTATTCACTATTCAAAAGTGGTGTGGAAATGATTACTAATGCACCTAGACCTGGACGCGAAATTGCTGTTCGTGATGATGTGATGAACTCATTGCAAAAGTCAGAACAGATATAAGAAGGTCGTTTTACTGTGGGGACAATGGCAGATGAATATGGTGTTAATAGAGACCATTAATAACGTTTTAGTGCAAGATTTCGGGAAAAAAAAAAAATTGCTTGCCGGTTTGCACCACATTCGTTTTCTGATAACCAAAAACATCAGCGGGTTACGTACCCAAGAGACATCCCCCACACAAGAATTTTTGGCCCCAAAACAAGTGTGTTCTCAGCCTTCCACCATATTCCCCAGATATGTCTCTCTGTGACTATTTCTATTCCCAAAATTAAAGTTACGATTGAAAGGACGCTTCTTAAACGATATTGACATCCAAAGGGCCGTAACATCGAATTTAGGGGCCATAACAACAGAACTACAGAGGTCATTCCAGTGTTTGTTAGATCGTGCCACGCTGTATCAATGCACAAGAGGCTTACTTTGAACCAGATACTGGTAATATCTTCAGCTGTTGTTTATTTTAAATTTCTATGGAGTTAGTATCATTACTTAATTGTCGGACCTTGTATGTTGCTACTAGCTCTACATGTTGCCTTGTCTTTATCACGGCTGTGCTTTGTTACATGCTGCTGTCTATTTGTTGCTGTTATATATTTAACCATCTTGCGAGAAGCAAATCTTCGTTGTTTGAAACCCTTCTCTGGCTCTTGCCAGGGACCGCAAAATAGCCTGGCCATAAATATGGTCTAATGGCTGAACGCGGTTTCTGGACCTCTCCACGGTTGGTCCTCATCCGCAAGGTGGCACTTTGTGTCATCGGGTGTTTATCGCTTGTGATGTCATGGTCGGGAAAAAGAAGATATATGTTGCTACTGGCTCTATATGTTTCTTTGTATTGTTCACGGCTGCTGGAATGCGTGAGAAGTCTTTTAAATACAGCTTTAAAAACCAGTTTTCGAAAGCCTTTTATTTCCTCATAATTTGCATCCAGTCAGTCAGTCATTGTAAAAATTTAGGTCGTTTTCAATCCATTGAAAGTGCTTGTAGTAAACCTGATTATTTAAATTAATAAACATGTTAATTTTCCGATGATGTAAGCTAAAAACTCGGAAACTACTGAACCGATTGCTTTCAAATTTGCACACAACGTTGCCTTTGACTCCAAGCGTGATTTTCGTGTGTAAGAAAATCGCACAAAAAACGAAAGACGTAGCTCCCGCAACGGCCAAATCATTATTTGTTTCGTTGCAGGCCCGGATTTTTTATTTATTTATTTTTTTTTTTTTTTTTGTGATCGGCCATATTTGACTGCTGAACTCTTATTTAACTTTGCATTATTATATAATTTCCTACTGAAGAACATAGACTGCAAGACCACATTAACAGGTTAAACTCAGCATGTAGTAAATACAACATGAAGATCAATGTAAACAAAACCGAAACAATGCAAGTTAGTAGACATTCTGCCCCACTACACATACAGCTGAATGGTTCTGCCCAGAATCAAGTTAGGGAGTTTAAGGGGTCACTACACGGCATTTTCTTCCCCAATTTATGACAAAAATATCACTTTTTCAATATGTTCATTTTTGTAATGTTCGGCATTCGTAGAATAGAATACACACAAAATTTTTGTCATTGGTAAACAATTTAGCATTGAAAAGTTAATACTAAAGACACCAACCCATGCACTTTTTTAAGATTAAAAAAAAAGTTTAAAAGTCACTTTTCTAACAATTCTATTTTTCTGTTTGTTGTGTGTTGGATCTCCTAAAATCTCAGCTAATATAAAGACTAGAGACGTGAAATTTGGTGTGGATACTCCTAACACCATATTAAAAGGTCAGGTCTGTTTGAAATTACAGTTTATTAAATTTCTTTTCGACATTTTTGAATTTTTTAAAATTTTATTATTCTAAAAAAAATATTTAGGAACATCTTTAAAGTAAATAAACTAGACCTGACCCTAAACATAGGTTAAACGTTAATGAATCGATCATCAGTTTTTCAATAGCTCTGTTTGTTTTTGAAATTTTAGCTAAGTACATGTTGTTTTTGCATCAAAATGGCGGCTGTTGCCATGGCAACTGTTTTTTTTCCTCACACTTGAAGTCTACAAATGTATCAACATACATCCCTACAAATGACCATTATACAATAATTGGTCTAACATTGTAAGTAAAAAAAAAAAATTTTTTTCTGTAGTGACCCCTTAAATAACTTGGAAGTATGATCACAGAAGATGGTAGAATTGACAGAGAAATAGAAACCGGATGTCAGAAAGCAAGCGCACTTATATACCAATTGTCACCATTATTAAGACATCCAAGCATAACTATGAGTACAAAGAGACAGATTATTAATAGCATATTTATTCCAACATTAAGCTACCAGTGCCAAACATGGACACTATCTAAAGCCCATATACACAAAATTACCACCTGCGAGATGAGGCGCCTGAGAAATGCAGCCAACCTTTCCATACGAGATCGAGTGAATAATGAAACTATCAGGCAAATTGTGGGAACGACACCTTGTACTAGATTCATCGAGAAACAGCAGATCAAGTGGTTTGGCCATCTCGTTAGAATGTAAGATCAAATACCATCACAAGCACTACATCTCAGATCAACTACAAGAGCAAGAGGACGGCCACGGAAAACATGGATCAACAACATTAAAGACACTATACGCCTTCACGGCATGACAATAGCCAGTGGCAGCCAACGTGCACTGGATCGCAAATTAGTCCTCCCCATGTCGCTTAACGGCAGAAGTGGTTTATGATGATGATAATAATATAATTTCATTTCCACTATTTCATTGAGTGTTTGGTAGCGTGGTTGTAAACTATTCTGCCTCATGTAGGTGACCCGCGTTCGATTCCCCTCTTTGTGATATAATTTTTTTTAGCCCCTAACTGGGCGGCTGGCACGCTGTGTTGTAGGTTATGGCTAGGCTGCGATATCTACGCATTTTTCGGTTTTGGGGTTTACAGCTAGCCTGCGACAGCGGCGACGTGATGCTCAATGGTCATGTCACGGGTAATCTTCTTTCGCCCTCGAGAGGGCCGTTGGCACGTTGTTGTGGTTTACAGGTAGGCTGCGATATCCGACCTAAACTCTTCAGTCGTCGGTAAAGTTGTATGTATGTCATCCTTCACTCGGGTGACCGGTGATCGATTCACTGCTGGGTGATAGTTCTTTTTCCCCTAAAAGGGTGGTTGCCACGTTGTGTTGTGGTTTACAGCTAGGCTGCGATATCTGCGCCTTTCGCGCAAAGACATCCGATTTCAGTTAAGTCCTAATTAGCCTCCCCGCGACGCTTCTCGATCATATCATAAAACTATTCGGCGATGGCAGAAACTGTTAACTAAGACGGCTTACAGTCCAGTTTAGTTTGGGTGGACACGGATGCCAAGGTCACTTAAAAATCGTTCCCTCGGAGAGTGAGAGATGACTGGTGCGGGGTATTTTTCTCCCCTATTCTTGAGTATAGTGTACTTTTCACTGTGGGTTCCATCACTGGTTACGTGATATAGGTTTTTTTTCCCTATGTCTGGGGCAAAATCAAACTAAATAGTCCGTGGCGACAGCATGCGGCGCTAACTCCTTTTTTCTACACCGACCTACACTGACTGTAGTGACGGTTTTTGTTGTTGTTGTGATGGCGGTGGTGGTTGTGGCTGCAGTAGTACTGGTACTGGATGGGTGATGTGGTAGCTGTTACACTGGCTATATTTACTTCTCTGTACAAGTTAATGCTACCTTTTTAAGTCTGGGTAGACACGGATGCAAAGCTCAATATAGGTACAATATGACTTCCCCATCCTTCAGAGAAGATATTATTGGGGAATGGGGGAGGGGGGGGGGGTGTTTATGCCAGATACAGTTAGCTGAGAGAGCTTAGATTATTATTTTAAAGTTCTCATTTCTTAACTATTTCTATTTTAATAATTTCGCCAGGTGATGATTTGTCAATCTTTCGATTTTAAAGTTTTCATTTCTTAACTATTTCTATTTTAATAATTTCGCCATGGATGATTTTTCAGTCCTTTTCAGGGCTACTTGGTGGCAAGCAATGTTAAGCTATTCTGTATGGCGCAAATAAGTCACAATTATAACCAAAAGCTCCCCCGTTAGGTATGGTCGTTGAACGTGAGGATTTTATTGCTTTGGCTCAAAATTGGATCGAATCGGATCACCCACTGGCGCATAACAGGACAGTTCGACTTTACCTGCTGTGGCTTTCCCTATAGAGTTTCGCGATTTCCAGTTTTATATAGACCTCCTTTGTCGCTTATAGCACACATGCTAATTGTTTGCCTAATTACTTTATTCCAGATTTATATCTGTAGAGCTTTTCCAAGTATGTCAAACTGTTCAGCTGCTAATTCTTTCATATACCAAATGTCATTTCCCTACCTTTGTTCTCTTGTTATTTAAGCATAAACTCCCTCCCCCCTTTCCCCCCTCAACATTACACTTGGAATGCCTAAATTGTTCTGTAATGTTCAGAAATGAGTGATCAAACGGATGCAAACGGACGAGAGCTTGGTCCATTAACAAAGCAAGTTTTCTTAGTAAGAATGGACATAGGCTTTCAAATATGGAAAGTTGTCCTTCTAAAATGGAAATTTGGCCCAGTAAGATGGAATGTTACCCCAGTAAGATGGAATGTTATCCAAGTAAGATGGAATGTTATCCAAGTAAGATGGGATGTTATCCAAGTAAGATGGGATGTTACCCAAGAAAGATGGGATGTTACCCAAGAAAGATGGGATGTTACCCAAGAAAGATGGGATGTTACCCAAGAAAGATGGGATGTTACCCAAGAAAGATGGGATGTTACCCAAGAAAGATGGGATGTTACCCAAGAAAGATGGGATGTTACCCAAGAAAGATGGGATGTTACCCAAGAAAGATGGGATGTTACCCAAGAAAGATGGGATGTTACCCAAGAAAGATGGAATGTTACCCAAGAAAGATGGGATGTTACCCAAGAAAGATGGGATGTTACCCAAGAAAGATGGGATGTTACCCAAGAAAGATGGGATGTTACCCAAGAAAGATGGGATGTTACCCAAGAAAGATGGGATGTTACCCAAGAAAGATGGGATGTTACCCAAGAAAGATGGGATGTTACCCAAGAAAGATGGGATGTTACCCAAGTAAGATGGAATGTTACCCAAGTAAGATGGAATGTTTGCCCAGTAAGATAAGCCCTGTATTGTAATGTGTATATATCCGATCTCAACGTTTGCAGAAGAACAAGCTCCAGATGTGACGGCAAGACAGCGTGTCCCAACAATCGTTGCCAGGTGTGTGGAACTAGTGGAATCATGGTGCTCTGAACACCGTGAGTATTGTTTCTTTGCTGCATGTTCTGTTTAAAATTGTTTTATATAGTTCTATCAGTAGTCCCCCCCCCCCCGTCTTCCCCCTCCCCCTCTCCAGCTCCCCTCTTCCCTCTCTTCCCCCTCCCCCTCTTACCCCGCTCTCTTCCCCCTCTCCCTCCTCTTCCCCTCCCCCTTTCCCCTCTTCCTCTTCCCTCTCTCCACCCATCATCCAACTGTGACCCAACGACCTGGATAATAGGCAGTAATCTTGACAATGCTACCAACTATAAACTTGGAGAATTGGGGAGGGGAGGGAGGGGGGGGGGAGAGTCTAATTAGACTGAAGCGAGATCCATGAGAAAACACCGGACTTATCGAAGCCAGTTTAGAAATGAAGTGGGGTTATGATATCTCTAGATTTAGCAGATTTCCTAACATCAGTGATTTCCAGGGAGTTGCGACCTCTTCACAGGGGCACCTCGAAATATTCGAGAAAACATGATTTCTTTTTAAATGTTTTACATACATAGTCATACTTTTACTTAGGTTAGGGCGCTGTGGAAAAAAATAATTGGAAGAACAAAACAAAACGCCACGACAAAGAAGTTTTGGAAGCACTGCCTCACACACTGTTGGAAAAAGATACTGAACATCAACTGGCGTGGCAGAGTTCCAGATACTAAAGCATTCGATAGAACTGGCATTCTCAGCATCGATACCATCCTTATGCCGTCAAGATTCAATGGACAGGCCACGACCAGCTCCAGCTGACAGACCGTGCTGCTGACGTCACCGGGTCGGGCAAACGATGCGTTCACGCAGCGGTACTCTAACTGGGTGCTGAGCGTAAGCCAGGGGGTGCCGCGGCAATAAAGAAACGTCGTCTAAAAATGGAAATTATTAAAGAAAGCAAGTAGATACATACAATTTAAAATGTCTTCCCACGCCACTGTCGAAAATACTTTACTTCGTGTTTGAGAGCCGCTGCCTTAACGCATCGTTAGCCTGACCTGGTGACGTCAGCAGCACCAACCGTCAGTTGGAGCCGATCGTGGACAGACCACTTAGTTCGTATGCCAGACCACCGGCTTCCAAACATGTTTTGTGGTGGCAAGAAGGTTGACGATCTAAGTGACCAGAGACACACACACACAATTTACGCTTCAAGGACACGCTAAAGATGTCACCCAAAACCTTCAAATCAATATAAACACTTAGAGGCTGCGGTACAAGACCGCACTATATGCCGAACATCTATCCGAAAACGTGCATTAACTTGCTAAGCATTTCGAAAAAGAGCAGGTAACGCGAAGACGAGAGTTGCCGTGGCGTATGCGGCTAGACGCCCGCCTGTGAATCGGAAGGTCGTGGGTTCTCGTTCTGACGGAGTCGGACGTTTTTCCCCCTTTAAAAATGACCTAGACTCCCAGATCGACTCAGCAGTGAGTGGTTACCAGGCGCAGTCCTATGAAGTAAAGGCGGCTGGCGTGGTGTTTACCACATCACCCACCAAGTGCCGATTGGTCTATAAAAATATAAGTCTAGCCCTATATTCACAATACGCCTAAAGGCGTGGAAAAGGATCTTTGTTTTAGTATTCAGAACCCGAGTTTTTAACCTTAGGCTAAGATGGATATTATGGATATTGCAACCTTTCGGCCTTGATTCCATTGTAAATACCGTAAAATCTGCCTACCCCAGGGATCGAACCCTGACAACAAGGAGTTCGTCACCCGGTCTCCGCGCAATCCGGTTTAGCCAACTACGCTTGAGAGCCGGGCAAAAAGATCTTTAACAGCGATGACAGACAACTACAGACTATTCCCTGCCCTCACTGGCCTAGACTCTTTCAGGTCCGTATTGGGCTTAAGTCACGGACTCGCAGTCAATTGCAGTTTTATGAGGGATGAAAGAATGGGTGATCTTTATCAATGGCCGGACAATATTTTTCCTAGAAAATCATTGAAGTAGTTCGACCATGTATCTAGGCTGGCGCTTCTTTGTCTGTCGTCTCGCTGTTACCAGGTTGTAGCCCAGTGTCGTGGTTTACTGGGCTGCTAACGGACAGATCATGATGCGCAATGATGTAATATCCGTGTAAGTTCCCGGGCCTCATGGGCCAGTGAAGGGAGGCGACTCACCGTGCGGGGACTATTCCTGAGGCGACTATATATATATATATATATATATATATATATATATATATATATATATATATATATATATATATATATATACACACGCACACACACACTCATACATTATAATTTTACCTTTGTGAAAGATAATTACTGGCACATGTGAATGGTAGAGGGGAAAGGGGAAGATAATTTGAGAATTCCAGTTCAAAACGTTAAGACAACCGAATTTCCGGTGTGTCTCTCCCCCCCCCCCCCTTTCTTTTCCCTTGTTTGTGTACTGGGAAGTGGTTCCACTGCTGGCTCGGCGACTGGCGTTTTCATAAAATAACGATCCAGAGGCAAGTCTTTTTCTTTTGTTTCCGAAAATGGGACATCCCATTTTTATTTACAATACCCACTGCTCTACTAGTCAGTTTTGTTAGGGTGTAGCCAACTTGTGCTCTGATACCTCCATCAACAAACTGCATATCTGGTGGCGACTGTTGGCTCTGGCGCCTCTAGCGACTACCATTTGAATTTACCTAATGCGCAGATTTCTGGCTTGTTCCGGGACTGTTTGTTCACTAGTCTTTCAAATGGGGCAGTGGGGGACATTTCATTTGAATTTTCCTGGCACAGGAACAGAGCAAGTATGGGAAAACCCGATTGCAGTGAGTCTGAGACCTCGACTAAGACCTATCAAATCCACCGCATCCTCACTGACCTTCAAGCCCAAACTCTTGCCAGTGGTCACTATCTCCATTACTTGCTACACCTGTCTACTCGAAGTCTACCAGGCACACAACCTGGTCACAAATCACACGTTTGCAAAGCGCATCCTCCTCACTGACCTTCAAGCTCAAACTCTTGCCAGTGGTCACTATCTCCATTACTTGCTACACCTGTCTACTCGAAGTCTACCAGGCACACAACCTGGTCACAAATCACATGTTTGCAAAGCGCATCCTCCTCACTGACCTTCAAGCTCAAACTCTTGCCAGTGGTCACTATCTCGATTACTTCCTACATCTGTCTACTCGAAGTCTATCAGGCACACAACCTCGTTACAAATCACGTGTTCGCAAAGCAAAACATGGCACCAAATCCATGTTTGTGCAATCGTCTGCTGACGCTTTGTTCGCTGGTCGAGTCTAAATTGTTCGGAAATTGTGTTCGTGGACCGATTGTTCAAAACTAGTATTAATATTACTTTTATTATTAAACACTTAAACAATTCTTAGGTCTTTTGAGACCCCACCACATACAGAGGAAATGTAAGTTAGCTGAGGCTTTACCTATCGTATTTTTGCGTTCACGCCGATTGTGGCACATAACAGCCATGCTGGCATGAACAACTGATCAGAAGCAAAACTACCACGAGGTTTAGGTATTGTTTTATGAACAGAAATAAATAGCGAAGTGTTCAAATTTTGACCAAGTGTATTTAATTTTACATTCTCAGTGGCCCAGTCAATAACAGTCTACAACCATTACGGAGATAAAAAAGAGGTTCAACAAATGGATGCATTGTTTGCTAAAGGTAAACTGAATGTACATATTATTTTAAACTGACCTTTTTGTTGCCCTACAACTCAGCCCTATGTGTTCTAGGTAGTTGCGTATCTTTTACATGACGTTGCAGAACTAACCCCATCTTTTGTTGTGTGTGGCTTTTGCGGTTTTTTAATGCAAATTTTATGTTCAGTAGTTTGCCATTGCTAACTTGTTACCATATACCCTCTCTTCTTAACAGAGCGGCAAGTAATTCAGGCTTAGCTGAAATCGAATGTGTTTCGAAAGCTGCAGATATCACAGCTTAACTGTAAACCACAAAAAATTATCACCCGTCATTTTAAGGGGCGAACGCAGATGGCCAGATTGCTAGCAAGCATTGACCTGTGTGTTCCGCCACTCATAGTAATTTTCAGAATTATTAAAAAAAAAAAAAAAAAGCTGGTTGAGGATGGGGTGTGTGGGGGAGGGGGTGGGGTCAGTGGGGATAGGTGCCCCCCTCACCCATTTTTTCTGCACACCACAGAACGCTATGGGTAAGCATAACTAGATACACTGCATGAACTTTGAGGGCCGTTTCCAAGTCGCAGTGACTAACCGCATGGCCTGAACTGCAAGCGCGCTTTCCTAGTTGCAGTGACCAACCACACAGCATAAACTGTAGGAGCCATTTCATAGTTGCAGTGACCAACCACACAGCATAAACTGTAGGAGCCATTTCATAGTTGCAGTGACCAACCACACAGCATAAACTGTAGGAGCCATTTCCTAGTTGCAGTGACCAACCACACAGCATAAACTGTAGGAGCCATTTCCTAGTTGCAGTGACCAACCACACAGCATAAACTGTAGGAGCCATTTCATAGTTGCAGTGACTAAACCACAAGGCCTGACCTCTAAGGACCATTTCATAGTTGCAGTGACTAAACCACAAGGCCTGACCTCTAAGGGACATTTAATAGTTGCAGTGACTAAACCACAAGGCCTGACCTCTAAGGGACATTTCATAGTTGCAGTGACTAAACCACAAGGCCTGACCTCTAAGGGACATTTCATAGTTGCAGTGACTAAACCACAAGGCCTGACCTCTAAGGGACATTTCATAGTTGCAGTGACTAAACCACAAGGCCTGACAAGGACCATTTCATAGTTGCAGTGACTAAACCACAAGGCCTGACCTCTAAGGGACATTTCATAGTTGCAGTGACTAAACCACAAGGCCTGACCACTAAGGGCTTTCCTAATTGAAATGACTAAAAAAAAAAAAATCCTCTTTTGAGCCGTAGTTTGCCAGCGAGATCGCCAGACTTCTTTTTCGGCAGTTTTCTTTTCGGCTTTATTTCGTTCTGGTCCTCAGTTGGTCGGACTGTCGGACATTGTCTTCCCAGTGGGTCCTTGGGGTCTGGATTTCCTAGTACTTGGCCTCCACATGCCTGTCGTGGTGACCGATTATCTCCCTTAGTTCGCACATGTCCAAACCGTCGTAACTTTGACCTATAAACCAGTGTTCAGCTTTAATAAGTGAATATAAATGTTTGTATACTTTGGTTTACAAGCATGACAGTGTGTATAATATGGTTTACAAACATGACAATGTGTGTATAATATGGTTTACAAACATGACAGAATGACTGACTTTCTACCCCACCAGGACATCACACAAGCGATAAACACCCGATGACACATAGTGCCACCATAACGATGAGGATCACCGTGGAGAGGTCCCAGAAACCGCGTTCAGACAATTGGCCATATTGATGGCCTGCCTATATTGCGGCCCCTGGCAAAAGCCAGAGTGGGGCTTCAAATAACAAAAAATTACGTCCTAAGGAGGGCGTAAGGGATATATAATATGGTTTACAAACATTACAATGTGTGTATAATAGGGTTTACAAACATGACAATGTGTGTATAATAGGGTTTACAAACATTACAATGTGTGTATAATAGGGTTTACAAACATGACAATGTGTGTATAATAGGGTTTACAAACATGACAATGTGTGTATAATAGGGTTTACAAACATGACAATGTGTGTATAATAGGGTTTACAAACATGACAATGTGTATATAATATAGTTTACAAACATGACAATGTGTGTATAATAGGGTTTACAAACATGACAATGTGTGTATAATAGGGTTTACAAACATGACAATGTGTGTATAATAGGGTTTACAAACATGACAATGTGTGTATAATAGGGTTTACAAACATGACAATGTGTGTATAATAGGCTTTACAAACATGACAATGTGTGTATAATAGGCTTTACAAACATGATGATGTATATAAAATATAGTTTACAAACATGACAATGTGTGTATAATAGGGTTTACAAACATGACAGTGTGTATATAATATAGCTTACAAACATGACAATGTGTGTATAATAGGGTTTACAAACATGACAATGTGTATATAATATAGTTTACAAACATGACAATGTGTGTATAATAGGGTTTACAAACATGACAATGTGTGTATAATTTGGATACAAACATGACAATGTGTGTATACTTTGCATACAAACTTTGCAATGTGTGTGTAATTTGGTTTACATACATGACAATGTGTGTATAATTTGGTTTACAAACATGGCTGTGTGTGGATAATTGTGTTCACAAACAGGACAGTGTGTGTATAATTTAGTCTACAGACATGACGGTGTGTGGATAATGTGGTCTACAGACATGACATTGTGTGGATAATTGTTTACAAACATGACAATATGTGTATGTGGTCTACAGACATGACAGTGTTTGAATAATTGTTTACAAATATTACAATGTGTGTATAATTTGGATGCAAACAAGACATCGTGTGTATAATTTGGTTTACAAACATGGCAATGTGTGTATAATTTGGTCCACAGACATGACAGTGTATGTATAATTTTGTATACAAACATGACAGTGTGTGTATAATTTGGTCTACAGACATGTTAGTGTGTGTATAATTTGGCCTACAGACATGAGTGTGTATAATTTGTCTACAATCATGACAGTGTGTGTGTGTTAAATGGTTTACGAACAAGACACTGTATAATTTGGTCTACAGACATGACAGTGTGTGTATAATTTGGTCTACAAACATGACAGTGTGTGTGTTAAATGGTTTACAAACAAGACACTGTATAATTTGGTCTACAGACATGACAGTGTGTATAATTTGGTCTACAAACATGACAGTGTGTGTATAATTTGGTCTACATTCATGACAGTGTGTGTATTAATTTGTTCTACAAACATGACAGTGTGTGTATAATTTAGTCTACAGACATGACGGTGTGTGGATAATGTGGTCTACAGACATGACATTGTGTGGATAATTGTTTACAAACATGACAATATGTGTATGTGGTCTACAGACATGACAGTGTTTGAATAATTGTTTACAAATATTACAATGTGTGTATAATTTGGATGCAAACAAGACATCGTGTGTATAATTTGGTTTACAAACATGGCAATGTGTGTATAATTTGGTCTACAGACATGACAGTGTATGTATAATTTTGTATACAAACATGACAGTGTGTTTATAATTTGGTTTACAGACATGACAGTGTGTGTATAATTTGGTCTACAAACATGACAGTGTGTGCGTAAGTGTGTGTGTATACTTTGATCTACAAACAGGACAGTGTACAGTGTATAATTTGGTCTAAAAACATGACAGTGTGTGTATAATATGGTTTACAAACATGACAGTGAGTGTAAAAAATGGTTTACAAACATGACAGTGTGTAAAAAAAATGGTTTACAAACATGACAGTGTGTAAAAAAAAATGGTTTACAAACATGACAGCGTGTGTAAAAAATAGTTTACAAACATGACAGCGTGTGGATAATATGGTTTACAAACCTGACAGTGTGTATATAATGGTTTACAAACCTGACAGTGTGTGTATAATGTTTTATAAACATAAGTGTGTGTATAATGTGGTTTACAAACCTGACAATGTATGTATAATTTGGTTTACAGACATGAGTGTGTATAATTTGGTTTACAGACTTGAAAGTGTGTGTATAAGTTGGTCTACAGACATGACAGTGTGTGTATAATTTGGTCTACAAACATGACAGTGTGTGTATAATTTGATCTTCAAACATGACAGTGTGTGTCTAATTTGATCTACAAACATGACAGTGTGGGTATATTATGGTTTACAAACATGACTGTGAGTAAAAAAAATGGTTTACAAACATGACAGTGTGAGTAAAAAATGGTTTACAAACATGACAGCGTGTGTATAATATGGTTTACAAACATGACAGTGTGTGTATATAATGGTTTACAAACCTGACAGTGTATGTGTGTTTTTTTTTACAAACATGACAGTGTGTGTATAATTTGGTTTACAAACATGACAAGGTGTGTATAATTTGGTTTATAAACATGACAAGGTGAGTGTAATTTGATTTGCAAACATGACAATGTGTGTATAATTTGGTTTACAAACATGACAAGAGAGGTTAAAAAACAAACATTTCAGGACGTGCTGATGACATACAGTGGGCATCGACACCGGCTCTTGCAGGCGAGGCTGAGGCTGGCCAGACAAGCCGAAGATTTTTTTCTGTAAACTCCATCATTGATGTTCTAATGGGGTACCTATGGCAGATGCCCAACCCTGTCATTCCGTATGAGATGTATGACTTGTTTATTGATTTTATGCACAATGGACGTAAGTGAACCAAATCAGTTTTATTTCATTTAGTTTTATAAATATCTTAACTCTTTGAGTCCCAGAGTGTTTAGCATCACAGGCCCATGGGGTAGTAAAGAGAGAGATAAAATCGACGCAACATGCGTACAATGCGCTTCTAGGTTGAAACCTGTGAACGTATGATGCGCTCCTTGGGACTCAAAGAGTTAATGTAAGTTTTTTTTTTAAATGATCATTTCTAACGTCAGAGGTGCAACGAACGTTCTTTTGAATGTGTCATCTGATTTTTGGGCGTGAGCCCATCTTTTTTTTTAAAATTTAGTCATAGAAATAGAATAACCGAATCGTGTTTCTGCCCTTGGGATAATTTTCATATCTGAAATATATCTCTATGCAGTGCAGTGTCTAGATTTACAAAAGTGAAGAATAAATCTAGGCTGACAAAAATCAGTTTCCTTTTTGTTCCTGGGAATTTTAGTGTAACGGGCAATGAACGAGCGGACACAGACTTGTAAGTGATGCTTACTCGGTAAAAGGACTAACAATGGACGGGGCTGATAAACTGAATGCCCTCAGAAAGTCGGCTCGATTAAACGAATCAATGTTTGTGAATCTGCAACACTGATGAGACTACACGAACATAACATCAAAAGGGGGTAAAGCCAGACAACAGCGCTACAAAGGAGCCCAAAGAAAAATAGTAAACCAACACAGAACATAGGCCACTACACGCTGAGGGAGATACTGAAGGTGGGATTTGAGCACTTATGGACGGAATAGTTCGATGTGCGTTGATAATCAGTCAACTAACAAAGATTATGTGAGTGAACGAAGTCTTTCTGTAGTTAATGAAATTTAAAAAAAAATGCAAGTTTTTTAAATATTTATTTTGTTGTTGCTTGCCATCGTTTCCATATCTGCATTTTATTTCACATTTAGTCTAGTTTCGCAGAAACGGCAGTTACATAAATCGTCTTTCCACTTTTATTGAAATGAAGCGATGCGAAATAAGTTTATGAATGCTCTTTATTTGGCTGTTCTTGTCCTTAGTTTAGAATCGTCCTGTATCCGAAGTTTCCCGTCTAAGCTGTACTGACTTTGGGACAGTTGAGTGTTAAGTGATAGTTCGGGGCATTTCCATCAGCTGTTTCTTCACTTTCAACTGCCAATGAGTTCCAATTCTTATGGTGCCAGAAGTTTGTCCTGGTTTCTTTCTCCAGAGTGTCGTATTGACCAAATGCAATGGTCACTTCTAGCTGTACCATTCTCTACAGACTTGACTTATTCGTGCCTCTGCATTGTTCACTTGGCATTGTTCACTCGCTCTCAAAAGACCTTGATCGCATCTAGCTTATAATGAAGGGCGAGAATGAAGGGCCCAATCAAATTGATACTCTCGGTGACGACTATGCTAGCCCCCGGACTCAGATACTCGCCCAACGTCCGGGCTGGCTCTGTACATGTGGAAAGAGCTTCACGGGGTTGCATGGTCTGAGAACGCATGCCGGAAGAATGAAATGCGAGGGTGCTCCACGCAGTAAACGCCGTCGCAAAACTACTACTCCTGTGGTAGTTTCTGAGTCGTCAGGGAACGACGGGCAGGGTGAACCCCACTCGCCTGGAGAGGCCCATGACGTCGACTGCGGAGGAGCACCTTTGATGATTTCTGAGGAAGTGCGTTCCAAGATCAGGTTTCCACCTGCGAGCGATAAGGTGGTGTGGTGTAAGTTGGAGGCTACATTATGTGAGGTACTTAAGCAAGATTTCGTTAGGCGACAAGCTTACAAAATTTGGTGATGTTATATATGAACACTGCTCCCGCGAGTTCGGGACAGTGCAGAAGGCACAGCCGGGTGCCAAGCAGAATACTAGCAGGAGGCAGAGGGACATTCTGAAGTGTCGGGCAGACAAGAATGCCCTCAGAAAACGGTTCAAAGCCGCTACAGGCAGCGAACGGGAGGGGCTGTATGAAGTCTGGTTGCATTTAAAGAACAGACACAGTGCCCTCTGTCGCGCCGAGCGTTTCTGTAACAACAGACAGAGAACCAAAAGGGAGCGAGAGAAATTCTTTAGGGACCCGTATCAGTTTGCCCGAGGTCTATTCGAGGAACCGAAGTCTGGGACTCTGGTTGTCAGTCAGGAAGAGCTTGAGTTACATCTACGCAAGATGTACTCTGACAAAAAGAGGAGAGAGCCTCTCGATGACAATCCAGAGATCCTTAGCGGTCTCAAACAGCCTTTGGTGCCGAAGGTACCATTTAAAATACCTCCTCTTTGGTCTGAGGTTGAGGAAGTTGTGAAAAAGGCCAGCGGCAAGTCTGCCCCAAGTACGAACGGTGTCCCGTACGTTTTTTACAAGCGCTGCCCGAAAATCCTAAAAATGCTTCGTCTTGTTGAGACAAGCGTGGATCCGCAATCACATATGTCCAGAGTGGCAAAAGGCAAATGGGGTCTACATTCCCAAAGAGCAGGACTCGAAGTCTTTCACAATTTAGGCCTATCTCGCTGTTGAATGTCGAGGGTAAGATATTCTTCTCGGTCATGGCTCGCCGGCTCACACAGTATCTGATGGCTAACAAGTACATAGACACGAGTGTTCAGAAGGGTGGTATTCCAGGCGTTCCTGGGTGCCTTGAACACGCGACCATGATTTTGGAGGCTATCCAGAGAGCCAAGCATGAGAGAACCGAATTGCACGTTATATGGTTGGACTTGGCCAACGCCAACGGGGCAGTCCCCCATAGGCTACTGTGGCGAGCCCTTCGCATGTTTCACGTACCGGCACAGATCAATCAAATGATCGAGCAATATTTCTCTAAGTTGCGCTTCTCTACCTCGACGTTTACCACGAGGTGGACTGAGTTGCAGATTGGGATAGCTATGGGCTGTACGATCTCACCCATACTGTTTGTCATGGCAATACAGATCATGTTAGACGGGGCGGCCGGCTACGGACTGGGCCTTCAAATAGGCGATCACTGGATGCCGCCACTACGCGCATTTATGGATGACACGACTATTATAACGAGCATCGAGGAGTCTGCCCGCACGATCCTGGAAAGATTGGACGCGGTGGTCCAATGGAGCGGAATGCAGTTCAAACCGCAGAAGTCGAGAAGTCTGTCAATCCATAAGGGCAAGGTGTCGGCAACCAGTTTTACGGTGGCAAAGAACAAGATCCCCACGGTTCTGGAGGAACTGGTGAAGAGCCTCGGTCGCGTTT
Source organism: Candidula unifasciata (assembly GCA_905116865.2). Classification (NCBI taxonomy): domain Eukaryota; kingdom Metazoa; phylum Mollusca; class Gastropoda; order Stylommatophora; family Geomitridae; genus Candidula; species Candidula unifasciata. The sequence continues at coordinate 130,906 of CAJHNH020007690.1, forward strand.
ACGATTCGAAGTTATCTGATAGAGCGGAAGTCCGGCGAATAGACGAGTCACTGGCTACAGGCCTGCTCGCGATCGAGCGATGCAGGCTGGTCGGGAAATTCAAGGTATGGTGTCTCCAATTCATGTTGATTCCTAAGCTCCTATGGCCACTGTTAGTCTACGAGGTGACGATGACTGCAGTGGAAACCATGGAGAGGAAAATCAACACAGCCTTGAGAAAGTGGATTGGGGCACCGCCTTGTCTGACCGACGGGGCTCTGTATTGCAAGCAGGCTAAGCTGGTACTCCCGTTCAAATCGATAACCGAAGAGTTTAAAGTCGGCAAGGTAAGACTCGCCATGCTCTTGCGCGAGTGACCCAAATGTCATCGCTGTCTAGCCCACTCTAAAGACTGGCCAGAAGTGGAGAGTCCTCGATGCGATAGAATCTGCCCAGAATGAATAAAATTGAAGCAGATAATGGGATACACTCAAACCCACCGTCGAGGCCTAGGGCACGGGAAGGTCAATTGGTGGTCAAAGGGATCAGCCAAAGAGCGCCGAGACATGGTAATACAAACGGTGAGGGACAACGAAAACGAGGTTCGGGTCCAGAAAGTAGCCCAGCAGTCGCAGCAGGGCCATTGGGTCAGCCTGGAGAGCGCATTGCCAAGAATACTCACATGGGGTGAGATCTGGCGGATGACCCCGTTAAGACAGCAATATCGTTCGTTCGGCGTACGATGGTGTTAACATGGTTAAATGGTCTGCGACTAACGATCCGACTTGCCCGTTGTGTAAAGCGAAGCAGACTCTAGAACACGTCCTGTCCGCGTGCAGGAAAGCCCTATGTCAAGGCCGATATACCTGGCGACACAACAAGGTGCTAAAAGAGTTAGCAGCGTTGTTGACCAGGCTAGTATAAGGGCTAACGCCAGAGCCAGTTCTACCATTGTCCCCATTCGTTTCCTCAAGGCTGGACAGATTCCAAAAGGTAAGGTCAACCAAAACGCATTCGCTCCATCTGTGCTAGACTCTGCGAGGGACTGGTTACTGGCGGTTGATCTGCCGGGCCATGAAAGGTACCCCGAGTTGATCCGGAAGACCGGCCTGCGACCTGACATAGTTCTCCACTCTGCGCAAAAACGGCAGCTCATCCTGATTGAGTTGACCGTCCCGTTTAAGTCGCGTATGGAAGAGAATCACACGTATAAGTTCGAGAAATAGTGATTTAGCAGCCGTTCTGAGGAGAAACGAGGCGTACACAGTACGGGTCTTTGCCGTCCAAGTGGGAGCGAGAGGCCTCGTTTCCACTTTGCTCTACAATGTGGTAATGAACAGAAACGAACACTTAAAAAACTGGCCGAGGCAGCCGAAAGGGCCTCGAGCTGGCTTTGGACGCAACGCAACAACGTAGGGGACGGGCCTCGGTGAGCTGGTCCGGGTCTCTAGGGAAAACAGTTTCTCACCCTTTGAAAGTCCATCGTGTCCGAATTGTCTGCCAGTGATCCTCTGACACCTGCTAATAAAGTCCAACATGTGTCCGGTAAACCAATCGTAAGCTTGTCGCTCGGTCGTCCAGGCACGCTGACTGTTCTAATTTGGCTGCCGCGACTTCTTCTTATCTCACAGTACCTTCTGCAAACCACCAAGTCGTCTTGTCTCTATCCGAAAGAAAAACACCATCCGGTAATTTCGTGCAGCAGGGAACCAGCCCTGAGCTTCATGAACTCAGGTGGGCCCACCTCCGAAAGCGTCTAGGAATCGTGGGCCGAAACGCTCGTTGACGAGGATAATTTCTACTGACGACTGGTAGATCCCTGCTGTACTTGCTCCCTGTGAGTTTATTCCTATCCTATAATGCAATAATTCGCCACCTTCTGGCACATAATCCACCAGTCTGTTTGCTGCCTGTTTAGTCCTGCATGCTGGGAAGAAAATATCAAAAGAACGCCAACCACCCGGGACCTCTGAAGCCTTTTCAGTATTAATGACAGCACTCAGCTGAGTACACCAGCCATTTAGTTTCTCCACTTTTTCCTCTAGCTCTTGAACTGTCCGCTGCTTGCTATCTCTGCAATGAATATATTCAAAAATGGCATCTGCAAGTGTCAGTATTCCCCCCCCCCCCCCCCCCCCCACCAGTTGCTTCTGTTTTGTTATCATGCTCGTATAAATATTAGTGAGTGAAATTGCACATTCCTGTTGTCATTCCGGTGAGATACTGCAGGAAGGAGACCCATGTATGGAGGCTAATGTAAGGAGACTAATGTATGGAGGCCCATGTATGGAAGCTTATGTATGGAAGCTTATGTATGGAGGCCCATGTATGGAGGCCCATGTATGGAGGCTACATGTATGGAGGCTACATGTATGGAGGCTACATGTATGGAGGCTACATGTATGGAGGCTACATGTATGGAGGCTACATGTATGGAGGCTACATGTATGGAGGCTACATGTATGGAGGCTACATGTATGGAGGCTACATGTATGGAGGCTACATGTATGGAGGCTACATGTATGGAGGCTACATGTATGGAGGCTACATGTATGGAGGCTACATGTATGGAGACCCATGAATGGAGACCCATGTATCAGAAGAAGGGCAACCTTACAGGCATACAGGTCAACTGCTACTCAGTTAACTAGCCAGAGACAGACCCTCTTCTTTATCAGGGTGGACATAAGGACAGCGTATCTAACTCTGCTGTAGGCATCATGATCAAATGCCGCCCCTATCATCTTTCTTTTCTGGAATCCCTCAAATTAAATGCAAGGAGGCCACATTTGACCCGGGATCTTTCCCTGCCCAGTAACTGTCTAGAGCAGTGGCGCTCAACTTTCGTAAAGCCACGACCCTTTGTTAGTTCTTCGTGCTTTGGCGACCCCCAAAAAAATATTTTCATTGCTATCTCATAACTTCAATGAATGTGTTTTGCGATGGTCTTTGGCGACCCTTGAGAAAGGGTCATTCGACCCAAAAAGGGTCGCAACCCCTGTGAAAGGGTCATTCGACCCAAAAAGGGTCGCAACCCCTGAGAAAGGGTCATTCGACACAAAAAGGGTCACAACACCTGAGAAAGGGTCATTTGACCCAAAAAGGGTCACAACCCCTGAGAAATGGTCATTCGACACAAAAAGGGTCGCAACCCCTGAGAAAGGGTCATTCGACCCAAAAAGGGTCGCAACCCCTGAGAAAGGGTCATTCGACCCAAAAAGGGTCGCAACCCCTGAGAAAGGGTCATTCGACCCAAAAAGGGTCGCAACCCCTGAGAAAGAGTCATTCGACCCAAAATGGTCGCAACCCCTGAGAAAGGGTCATTCGACCCAAAAAGGGTCGCAACCCCTGAGAAAGGGTCAATCGACACAAAGGGTCGCAACCCCTGAGAAAGGGTCAATCGACACAAAAAGGGTCGCAACCCCTGAGAAAGGGTCATTTGACACAAAAAGGGTCGCAGCCCCTGAGAAAGGGTCATTCGACCCAAAAAGGGTCGCAGCCCCTGAGAAAGAGTCATTCGACCCAAAAAGGGTCGCAACCCCTGAGAAAGGGTTATTCGACGCAAAAAGGGTCGCAACCCCTGAGAAAGGGTTATTCGACCCAAAAAGGGTCGCAACCCCTGAGAAAGGGTCATTCGACCCAAAAAGGGTCGCAACCCCTGAGAAAGGGTCATTTGACCCAAAAAGAGCTTCAACACCTGAGAAAGGGTCATTCGACCCAAAAAGGGTCGCAACCCCTGAGAAAGTCATTCGACCCAAAAAGGGTCACAACCCCTGAGAAAGGGTCATTCGACCCGAAAAGGGTCGCAACCCCTGAGAAAGGGTCAATCAACCCAAAAAGGGTCGCAACCCCTGAGAAAGGGTCAATCGACACAAAGGGTCGCAACCCCTGAGAAAGGGTCATTCGACACAAAAAGGGTCGCAACCCCTGAGAAAGGGTCATTCGACACAAAAAGGGTCGCAACCCCTGAGAAAGGGTCATTCGACCCAAAAAGGGTCGCAACCCCTGAGAAAGGGTCATTCCACCCAAAAAGGGTCGCAACCCCTGAGAAAGGGTCATTCCACCCAAAAAGGGTCGTGACCCACAGGTTTAAAAACCGTTGACTTAATCTAGGCCTTATATCTTCGGGAGTGGCGCGGGATTTGGAGCTTTTTCCTGTATACAAAAAAATTCTGCAGTAGCAACTATCTTTGCCAGTACCTTGCCCCACAATAACCATACTTATTAGCCATTCGGCCCATTGTTATGTTCTTACTTAAACAAGGTTTATTTACCCCAGTTTTCTTTGTAACTGCGCCCCTATAACCGTACCCTATTTCCTCAGTTCTAACCGATCCGATATGTTAATGTTAATTATTGGTCAGTACAACACTTGAGATGAGACGTGTAAGAAATATGACGGGAAAACAAGTCACCAGTGAACGAAGATCAAAGACAGGCACAGTACTGATGAATTTCATAGAGCATCAAAGAATCAAATAATTTGGTCATCTGGTTAGAAGAGGGAATCAACCAGCAACTCAAGCTTACAACATAACAGCAGGCTACATAACAAGAGGCGGACCCCAAAAAAAAACACAAAAAAAACCTGGGTAGATGGGGCAGACTATAGACAAGCAATACGACATGAACACCACCTACGCAACCAGCAAAAGGCAGGAAACTGCAGGAAACTATATATAACCTCTCTGCGACATTTTACGTAGTAAGCAGTAGGACAAAAGTTACAGTAATTATTGGTTACTTGTCACACACGCATATACGCTCTTAATATGTTGAGCTATTGGTGTCTTCATATTGAACTAATGGTGTCTTCATATTGAACTAATGGTGTCTTCACAGATGTTATCAGCGCTGGACAGAGAAGGGACCATTTAAAAGATTTAGTGAACGACATGCCGGCTGATCACCAGAGTATATTGAGACTCCTGCTGGCACACATTTCCAGACTTCTAAGATGGCAGAGCGAATCGGGTTTTGCCAAACCATGTGACAATCTTATACTGGCATTCAGCAATGTCTTGATCAGGCCACCGTGGGAGAGAATACAGTGAGTATGTTAGTACAGTGCGAATCAATATCATGGCACACGGGTAGTAACCCATAAGTGCTCCGTTCTTCTTCTAACTCAAGTCCGAAGAAGCTCAGCACAGTGCACAGACTCTTTAGCACCAGCGAGGATCCTGAAATACTTTGGGTAGATTTTTGACTCCAAATTTTACCTGGGCAGAGCCGTAAGGCTACTCTTTTCGATTTCCAACTGCCAAGGGATCTTTTTTTAAACGTGCGCAACAATGCACAGGGGCGTCCGATCTCATTACCCAGAGACCCTGGGGAATAACTAGTATAACTAGTAGTTCAAGTCCACGTTAAAAAAATCCAGCCCTCACCAGGGATTGAACCCGGAACCTCTAACACTCGAGGCGGACACCATGCCTGGAAACCACACAGCCCCCCCCCCCCGCCCCTTGTGTTCATCTAATAGTCCTATGTTAGCACTGTTTTTTTTACACGCAGTTGATTTTTCTGTCCCTTGGAATCAAATCATCTTGGTAAGTAAAAAAAAAAAAAATTTTTCCGCGTCCCAATGCCTACTGGGCATATAGGGCTAGACCTAAATTTTATAGACCAACTAGCACTCGGTAGGTGATTTGGTCATTACGCCGTCCGATTTGCTTTCCAAAAGTGTACACAGTACCCACTTAAGGCCGACAACTTTAATTTTAACTTTTCGGCATCTACATTACTTCAACAGTTCTTTCGCAAGTTATAGCCGACTTTTCTTGGTTATTGCCGCACCCCCCCCCCCCCCCACTGACGTAATTTCACGACCGACCCCACCCCCCCCCCCGGGTGCCTCCGCACCCAGTTTGATAATCGCTGCCTTAACCCATCGTCAGTCCGACACGGTGACATCAGCAGTAGGCACGTCAGCGCCAGTTCAACCCGCAGCAACATTCACGGAATAGACTGCCTGGTTGCTCAACGCGGTTCTCTCGCTCCTGTCGCGCCAGTCCGTAAATTCACCCTCGCAAAGCAAGGTAAAGTTGCTGTCAGCGACCTCACAACCATCCCCCCCCCCCTACCTGCCTGGCAAGGTAAAGTTGCTGTCAGCGACCTCACAACAATCCCCCCTCCCTGCCTGGCAAGGTAAAGTTGCTGTCAGCGACCTCACAACCATCCCCCCTTCCTGCCTGGCAAGGTAAAGTTGCTGTCAGCGACCTCACAACCATCCCCCCTTCCTGCCTGGCAAGGTAAAGTTGCTGTCAGCGACCTCACAACCATCCCCCACTCCCTGCCTGGCAAGGTAAAGTTGCTGTCAGCGACCTCACAACCATCCCCCCTCCCTGCCTGGCAAGGTAAAGTTGCTGTCAGCGACCTCACAACAATCCTCCCCTCCCTGCCTGGCAAGGTAAAGTTGCTGTCAGCGACCTCACAACCATCCCCCCCTCCCCTCCCTGCCTGGCAAGGTAAAGTTGCTGTCAGCGACCTCACAACCATCCCCCCCCCCCCCTCCCTGCCTGGCAAGGTAAAGTTGCTGTCAGCGACCTCACAACAATCCCCCCCTCCCTGCCTGGCAAGGTAAAGTTGCTGTCAGCGACCTCACAACCATCCCCCCCTCCCCTCCCTGCCTGGCAAGGTAAAGTTGCTGTCAGCGACCTCACAACCATCCCCCCCCTCCCCTCCCTGCCTGGCAAGGTAAAGTTGCTGTCAGCGACCTCACAACAATCCCCCCCTCCCTGCCTGGCAAGGTAAAGTTGCTGTCAGCGACCTCACAACAATCCCCCCCTCCCTGCCTGGCAAGGTAAAGTTGCTGTCAGCGACCTCACAACCATCCCCCCCCCCCCCCCTGCCTGGCAAGGTAAAGTTGCTGTCAGCGACCTCACAACCATCCCCCCTCCCTGCCTGGCAAGGTAAAGTTGCTGTCAGCGACCTCACAACCACCCCCCCCCCCCTCCCTGCCTGGCAAGGTAAAGTTGCTGTCAGCGACCTCACAACCACCATCCCCCCCCCCTACCTGCCTGGCAAGGTAAAGTTGCTGTCAGCGACCTCACAACCACCCCCCCCCCTTCCCTGCCTGGCAAGGTAAAGTTGCTGTCAGCGACCTCACAACCATCCCCCCCCCTCCCTGCCTGGCAAGGTAAAGTTGCTGTCAGCGACCTCACAACCATCCCCCCCCCCCTACCTGCCTGGCAAGGTAAAGTTGCTGTCAGCGACCTCACAACAATCCCCCCCTCCCTGCCTGGCAAGGTAAAGTTGCTGTCAGCGACCTCACAACAATCCCCCCTCCCTGCCTGGCAAGGTAAAGTTGCTGTCAGCGACCTCACAACCATCCCCCCCTCCCTGCCTGGCAAGGTAGTTTCCCTCATTTAGGGTCTGCACAAACTCACCCATGTTTTAGGTCACCGGATACGAATTTGTTTATATGTGTACAGACAATACAATAACCAATAATCAAAACACCCACTTTAATGCAAGCATAATGTGAGCATGGTGAGCTCGTGAAATCGACCCCCCCCCCCTCGTTTTTACACCACCATGCAAATTATGTAAGCAAAATGGAGCTCAAGTGGCCTATACCTAGTTTATGAGCATAATAATACTGAGCTGAAAGTTAAAGCTTCACTGCGTTGACTATAGGAAGTTTTTAAGTCAGCAACATGTCGTTTACAGCAGTGCCGATAGAGGACATGTCATTACACTAAGTCAAGTCAAAGGAAATTAAAACTAGTACTAAAGTAGCCGTATCCAAGCCTTGGAAGTATTGGGCAGGTGGTGGTTTGCCTATTTTATAGACACATCAGTACTCGGTTAGTGATGTGGTTATCACACTGGCAGCCTTTACTTCCCATGTCTGTACCTGATAACCATTTAAGGCTGTGTCGATCGGGGAACCAAGGTCACTTTTGGAAATTGTCCGGCTCGGATCTGATCTGCACAGACGACCTTTGAATCCACAGGCGAGCATCTAGCCCAGGGGTCGTTAAACATGGCGCGCCGATCAGTGTTTACTGGCCCGCTAGGCTGTGTCAAACTACTATGTAATCTGCCCCTAAGCTCACCAAATGGTAAAACAAAATTGAAAAGGAAATCCAAATAAGCTTTGACCCTGCTAGTAAAACAGGCATTGCGGGCAAACACAAGACATTTTAAAACAATGCCTGTCGGCGGACATTAATAACATGGCGACGACCGCACTTATTCTCTGGTCGGCACGTTTATAGATCAAGAGGTACCCCTGTTTTTTTTTTTCTACATGGACTGCCTTTTTTCCACCAAACTGATTCTAAAAATGACATGCGGACCGAAATTAGTTGCACACCCGTAGACTAGCAGCTACACCAAGGCGGCTTATAAAAGTTGTACTAAACTAAACATATTTAGCTCTGTCAAATCAATGCTGCTGTGTGAAGCTGGAACAGGAATTTAACTACTAGTAAACTGCATTTGGACACAGAAGATAGAAATACTGACATTTTGAAAGATCTGAACATCAAGGAAGATTGGCCAATAAACAGCATCATGTCTCGGAAGCTGAAATATTTTGGTCATACCAAGCGCCACGACGGATTGGGAAAAAATAGCAGAAGGCATGGTATCATGGAGGGGCAGGAGCCGACCAATACGAAGATGGCCACAGGATATAAGTGACTCCTTGTTATGAAAGTACATGCGGCGGGAGAGCTAGCCAGAGTTTCTCTCAGGCAGACGTGAGAGCGACGTTCTGCAAAAGACCTGCTACATGATGATGAAACTGCATTCACTCATTCATGTTTTTTTTTTTAATTTGTTGCGTATCCTTTACAGGACGTTGCAGAACAAACCGCAGCATTTTTATGGCTATTATGGTTTTTTTTCAAGGCAAGTTTACGTCCATTAGTTTGCATTAACTAGTGCCTTCACATAATAGACTGAATAAAATGGTATGACAGAATCAATAATGTAGAAACATGGGAAAGAACTAAAATTGCACTGAATATGGAGGTGAAGAAAGGACGACGAGGTTGTATATAACCCATGTTAAGACGCAGCTCTCATGGGCACAGAACTAAAGATAGGCCAAACAAATCATGGAGGGGGCTAGTTGTAGTTAGTAAAGATAAAAATGGAAGGACATAAAATAAACTGAGTGAGATCGCAGAATAACAGTGTGGGATGAATTGGTGTGCATTTATTGATGGCTTATGCTCCACCAGGGACATAAAGGCAGAAGAGAATGCTTAATCTATCTCAGAAGCCTTCGGCATATGAACTGGAGATTCAGAAATACATTTTAATAAAGCAAATGTTGATGCTGAACAAGATAGTGTAATGTGGTTAAACAACCTGGCATTACTTTGAGTGGAGTAGTGGGGTATCGCGTTTGGAGGGGTGCATCGGCGGGAGTGAGATGTCGTTCAAAGATGTTTGTTCAAAACTCGTTTGTTGACTGTAATAAATGTTGTCTGCAGTGAATTAATGTGCAACATTAAAAACCACAACGATATTGTGCGAGAGTTGCTGCGAGAAGGGTGCTGGGGAGAGACCATACCAGAAATTCCCAAACGTGTGGCCAATCCAAATTCGCGTAAGTTCATCCACGGCCAGTTCCATAGATATCTGGAGCTGGCCGTGGTTCGTCTTTATATTAAACTTAAGTGTATAGCTTTAATCTGTGTATTCGACTCAAGTGTATTGTTTTCATATCTATGTAATAAACTGATGTATTGCTTTCATCTGTGTATTGAACTTAAAGTGGATTGCTGTCATCATCTTTGTACTGAACTCAGTTGTATTGCTTTCATATTTATGTATTAAACTGATGTATTGCTTTCATCTATGTATTGAACTTAAGTCTATTGCTCTCTTCTATGTATTGAACTTAAGTCTATTGCTTTCTTCTAAGTATTGAACTTAAGTCTATTGCTTTCTTCTATGTATTAAACTTAAGTCTATTGCTTTCTTCTATGTATTAAACTTAAGTCTATTGCTTTCTTCTATTTATTGAACTTAAGTCTATTGCTTTCTTCTATGTATTGAACTTAAGTCTATTGCTTTCTTCTATGTATTGAACTTAAGTCTATTGCTCTCTTCTATGTATTGAACTTAAGTCTATTGCTCTCTTCTATGTATTGAACTTAAGTCTATTGCTTTCTTCTATGTAGTGAACTCATTTATTGCTTTCTTCTATGTTTTGAACTAGTCTATTGCTTTCTTCTATGTATTGAACTAGTCTATTGCTTTCTTCTATGTATTGAACTAGTCTATTGCTTTCTTCTATGTATTGAACTAGTCTATTGCTTTCTTCTATGTATTGAACTAGTCTATTGCTCTCTTCTATGTATTGAACTTAAGTCTATTGCTTTCTTCTATGTATTGAACTCATTTATTGCTTTCTTCTATGTTTTGAACTAGTCTATTGCTTTCTTCTATGTATTGAACTAGTCTATTGCTTTCTTCTATGTATTGAACTAGTCTATTGCTTTCTTCTATGTATTGAACTAGTCTATTGCTTTCTTCAATGTATTGAACTTAAGTCTATTGCTTTCTTCTATGTATTGAACTTAAGTCTATTGCTTTCTTCTATGTATTGAACTAGTCTATTGCTTTCTTCTATGTATTGAACTAGTCTATTGCTTTCTTCTATGTATTGAACTAGTCTATTGCTTTCTTCTATGTATTGAACTAGTCTATTGCTTTCTTCTATGTACTGAACTTAAGTCTATTGCTTTCTTCTATGTATTGAACTAGTCTATTGCTTTCTTCTATGTATTGAACTTAAGTCTATTGCTTTCTTCTATGTATTGAACTAGTCTATTGCTTTCTTCTATTGAACTTAAGTCTATTGCTTTCTTCTATGTATTGAACTTAAGTCTATTGCTTTCTTCTATTTATTGAACTTAAGTCTATTGCTTTCTTCTATGTATTGAACTTAAGTCTATTGCTCTCTTCTATGTATTGAACTAGTCTATTGCTCTCTTCTATGTATTGAACTAGTCTATTGCTCTCTTCTATGTATTGAACTAGTCTATTGCTCTCTTCTATGTATTGAACTAGTCTATTGCTCTCTTCTATGTAGTGAACTTAAGTCTATTGCTCTCTTCTATGTATTGAACTAGTCTATTGCTTTCTTCTATGTAGTGAACTTAAGTCTATTGCTTTCTTCTATGTAGTGAACTTAAGTCTATTGTTTTCATTTTTGTATTGAACTTACGAGCATTGCTTTCCTTTCATCTTTTTATTGAACTTAACGAGTATTGCTTTCATGTCGTCTATGTATTGAACTTAGAATATTGCTTTCATTTCGTCTTTGTATTGAACATGTGTGTTGCTTTTTCATCTTTGTACTGAACTCGTGTATTGCTTTCATCTGTATTCTGATCTTAAGTGTATTGCTTTCATTTCCTCTTTGCATTGAATTTACGATTAATGCTTTCATTTTATCTATGTAATGAACTTATAAGCATTGCTTTCATCTTTGTATTGAACGTACAAGTAAAGCTTTCATTTCATCTTTATATTAAACTTACATGTATTGCTTTTATTTTTGTATTGAACTTATGTGTATTGCTTTTATTTTATTTTTGTATTGAACTTATGTGTATTGAGAGTTGCTTTCATAATGTGCAGTGTGTCCACGTTGTCCACAACGGATAAGGGCCAATATCTGGACTTTAATAGTGATAAATAGAAAATGGGATGGGATGAATTCAGTTACGAATATTAAATTTGACGAATTCAAGAGGTGTGAAGAAATACATTTCTGGGCAAACAGTTTCTTGGTTATAAACCAAAGAAGATGGCGCTATGTTGGACACATTCTGAGAGGAGTTCCATTTTTGTACTAACTTGAATGTATTGCTTTCATTTCAATTTTATATTGAACTAAGTGTATTGCTTCCATATGGTGCAGTGTGTCCACGTCACCATGGGTAATGGCCTATATTGTCCATATCTAGACTTGACAAGAGTACTGACATCCGGTTAAAATGGACGCTAGACAGCGGCGCTGTTCGGAGCGAAGGCACATTTTTTGCTTCTGCCGGACGGTGGCCGAAGTATTTTTGCTCCATTTGTAGACTGGATATAGTTTCGTCACCCAGCTTCTGAGTTGAATGCATGGCGTGACCCTGTGAGCTGCGGATTGCATTTGGAATGTTTTTTTCAACTGTGACCAACGTGGTGTGAATTGTAGATTCAGAAAATGGCGCGATGCCAGTCGTGCAATGCTGGCGGGACCCGTATTAAAATTGATCGCGCGGGCAATTGCTGATCTGTTGGCGACAAGTTCTGCTATCATCGATGATGAACTACATTTCTAATGTTGGACTGTTTGTGTTAGCACTTCGGATGGCTACCATATGCGTTAATGCGAGTGTATGCTAGATATGCTGAGACAGCAGTCTGTCAATCTTTTCACAAGGGACTGATAAACATTCTGGGTGTTTTTCGCTGGCACAGGAGCGGAGCAAAGATGGGGCGACCCGTTTGCTGTGAAGCTGAAACTAGGACTACCAGACTACCAGACTACCATATCTAGACTTTGCAAATATTCTTAAAATAAGATGCAATTCAAGAGGGTTAAAGAAATAAGGTCTGGGCAATCACTTGTATAAAGTTATAAGCCAGAAGATGCTTTATTGGACATTCTAGAAAAGTCGAACAATCACCAAACAGGTACTGAAACGGGAAAGCGGCACTGAAGAAATAGACATTCAAGAGAAACCCTAAGGTGAATATTGATAAAAGAAGCCCAAGGTACTGGACTAGATTCCATCCATATCAGCGATTGCACAGGATATAAAGGAATGGAGACTGCTAGCTGTGTGTGACAAATAATGGCACCTCTTGCCCAGGTAGATGTGATTATCTAAACAGCTGTCTGTGTGCGAAAAAGCAGTTGAAGTGCATGGGTGTTCATAGAAAAGGCGAATGGACAATTCTTAGTGTAACAACAACCTGGCACAGGATACCAAAATGTCTAGTTTGAGAATTGAGGTGGAGGCAGTCGCTGCTGGCTTTCACTGGATTGAGAACCAAGCTGCACACATTTTGTAGTTGTGACTCAAAGGGAGTTACCAAGGGATCTGAGAGATGCCCAACACTCAAGGAAAAGTTAGACTGCTACTGGTGCCATCAAACTCTTTCCGTCCTTCTGAAGATGGGAATGGAGCGCATATGGGAATGTCATGAGGGCTGTGGTGTCGATTCTCAATTCAACATTTGTCAAAGAAATAAGAGGCAGCCTTTGTGCAATGAATAAATAGGCCCAAAAATAGGGGCACATGAAAACACCACACGAAGGGAGCTAGAGAATGAAGTTAATAATGGTGTTTGGACTGTTGTGATTTGCATGTGAAATCAAAGAATAGGATGACTTGGCATGAGTTTGTTGACGAATATGCTCTGTTGAAGGAAGAAAGGCAGAAGTCTGGATGGCACTTTTAAAATTATTCAGCTATATAAATATATAAATTGCATTTCTAAGAAATCACATTATGTATTCGTCTATCACTCGCATGCGTACATTTTTTCCAGTATATTAGGAGGCTGCCACACAAGACTTTACAGTATGGCGAACATCTCTGAAGAGGGTTAGTGACTTGTGAGGTATCTAGAAAAAAAAAAGGTAGCTGAACAGCGAGGACAGGTTGAGACTCCTAAAACAGGCTCTTTAACCTACAGACAGCTCACTACCCTCATTGTTCTAGATATTTCTGGTCCCTTTTTGGGCTGATATGTCACTTTCGCACTCAGATTCAATTAGTTTCTTGATGGAAGGTAGTGGTCCTCACCACTTGTGATGAGCGAACATTTTGCCGTTTTCAATCAAATATAATCTATACACCATCAGAGCATTACTGACTCTTTCTTGTCATTCCACACAATATGGTACATGGCATTTACCTCAGTACCTTATCATTCATTTTTTGCTTACATCTTTATTCAATAGTCCGTGATGTATAGTCTGTGATGTGAGGTCAGATCTTAACTAAGACATGCTGAGAAAGAATAACATAGACATTTGTGAACTGACATTTAATTTTATTACAGCACCTCCAGAATCGAAAGCTGAAGGTCCATATGAGAGGCTGCAGGATGCCCCATGGTACTGGGGAGACATGTCAACTGAACTTCCAACGAAATTAATAAGGGACATGCCGAATGGTGCTTTCTTTGTCAGGAATTCAGCAACAACGGCTGGTGAATATACCTTGGTGCTGAGGTGAGTATATCCTGTTCTTTGCTGTGATGCTGAAAAGTTGCTCAGATAAAGGATTCTTAGAAAGGACCCTATGGGTTCTGAGGCTCACTTTGCAGGCGAAGAGGAGAGGGGGTAGATCCACTGGTTGTCTTAAAAGCATGGCAAAGGTGACTATATATATATAGGGTGTATCATTTGAAGTCAGTGCTTATAGGGTGTATCATCTGAAGTCACAGTGCTTATAGGGTGTATCATTTGAAGTCACAGTGCATATAGGGTGTATCATTTAAAGTCATAGTGCATCTGCGTGAGAGGTGAGAAGTCTGCATACAAATCAGCTAGATATGTTAAACTGATGTGTGTATACAACTCAAAAGTTTGGAGCAAGAATAAAGTCCAGAAGTGCACAAACAACCAGAGCTTTTATTATGGTCTTCCTCAGAAATCTGTGACCTGCTATTTTAGAGCTCCTCGATAGTGTTCTTGGAGTCTTTACTTGGATATGCGTGTATATTAAGAAATGAACATACAGAAAGATTGGCTAGTGCTGCATCAGTTGGTGGGGAACTGATTTATGACAAGCCGGCTCTTCTCAAGGCCCTTTGGAAGCAAGTAAATATTGCAAAAAGGGCAAGTAGATCGTTACTGTCTGTAGAGAATGGTTTATGGGGAGGATGGGTTAAATCTGGCCAACACAACATGAGAATGAAACTTACTGTTACCATCAGCATTTGAACTATTTTCTTGCTGCTGAAGATTGGGACACAATGCCTTTGGGAATGTCCGTGATGTGAGGTCAGATCTTAACTAAGACATGAGTTAGAACAACAGACATTTGTCTTGATGATGCTTTTGTTAGCACATTCATCTTTCCAGACAAAAATGTTATATCGTGCTGTGAGGAGGTATATGGCTCATAA
Source organism: Candidula unifasciata (assembly GCA_905116865.2). Taxonomy (NCBI): domain Eukaryota; kingdom Metazoa; phylum Mollusca; class Gastropoda; order Stylommatophora; family Geomitridae; genus Candidula; species Candidula unifasciata. The sequence continues at coordinate 145,990 of CAJHNH020007690.1, forward strand.
CACAAGGCGATGGTGAGTGTGACTAGCAAGAACCGCTTGTGATAAGTCTTCCAGAATTATAGCATGGATTTCAGGATCATTGTCATCATTTGTATTTCTTCTGATGCTCACCTCTTATCTTTTATACAATCATTTCTTCCTTTATTCTCATTCCCTTCGTCGTGTGGCCCTCCATGCTTATGTGCCGCTTCCACGCAATATGGTCCATGGCATTTTCTTCCCACAAGTCTACCTCAGGGCCGTACTAGAAGTCAGCCTCTTCTACCCATTCGTAAATCACCATAGATTACGTCTATCCTTTATTCTACAAGAGTGACAGTGTGACCCAGCCACCTGAGCTTTCATAGACTTGGCACTGGGAAACTATTGTAATACCTGCTATTTCCAGTAATACCTCAGTGTTTGTGATCTTGTCTTACTACTTAACACCAAGTATTCTTCTTAGGCATCGCATTAGAAACCCTTTTGCCATTTCTCCTGGTGCGAAAAAGCTGACCTTTCACTACCATAAAGTAGAGTGCTGAGAACACAAGCCTAAGTTTCTGTTTTGATCATGTGCTTTCGGAACTTTCAAATATTTTGTTAAATCTGCTCACTGTTATTGCTGCCTTACCTATCCTGATGTTGATTTCTTGGTCCAGCATAGTCCAGCTCCCAGATAGGTAAAATCTGGTCATGCTGTTTTTCCAGTATAGGTGATTTATATGCATAGATTCTTACCAAACATTTCTGTTTCAGAAATAATGACACTGTGAAATTAAGAATTTTTCATGGTGATGGCCGTTACGGATTTGCAAAGCCAGTGGAGTTTCCATCTGTAACCACGCTGATCAGCTGGTACCGGGGCCACACTTTGGAGCGATACAACAGCATATTAACTACCAAGCTAACAAATCCTGTCACCCGAACATTTTCTCTTGTAAGTTTTTTGTTGTTGCATGGCACTTTGTAACATCGGGTGTTTATCGCTTGTGTGATGTCCTGGTGGGGTAGAAAGTAGTCAGGTAGATCATCTTTCTGACTTGGAGGAAAGAAGCACTAAGCTCAGGTTAGTTGCGTATCCTTTACAGGACGTTGCAGAACCAACCCCAACAGCCCCTGTCTGTTGTGTGGGTTTTTCTAGGCAAATTTACGTACAGTAGTTTGCCATTGCTTTCTGGAAGATCTGCTTTCCTGATACCACTGTCGAAACCAACGCAAGGCCTGCAGCTGGGATCGAACCCGGCATCCCGGCATTACGAAGCGTTCGCATCGACTTAACCAACCATCTTCAAGAAGAGGAAAAAAATAAAGCAAGGGAATGAACATATTCCTGCAGACAGTCAGATTACTGTAAAAACATTAAAATTGTAGATAGAGCCACATTACAACTTGGTATTGATCAGGAAAAAAAGTGGTTTGGGAGAGGAAAAGGGGGGGGGGTGAGAGACCACATTATTTGGGGTGCCACATTTGAAACCTGTAATTGGGGGCACATTAAAACATGTAACTGTGGGCGAGGAGCACATTATTAAAACATGTAACTGGGGGAAGGGATCACATATTAAAACATATACCTGGTGGAGGGTAAACATATTAAAACATGTGCCCGGTGGAGGGTAAACATATTAAAACATGTAACTGGGGAAAATAAAGCACATATTAAAACATGTGCCTGGTGGAGGGGAAACATTAAAACATGTACTGGAGGAAATGAAGTAATATTAAAACATGTACTGGGGGAAAGGGATCACATATTAAAACATGTGCCTGGTGGAGGGTAAACATTAAAACATGTAACTGGGGAAAATAAAGCACATATTAAAACATGTGCCAGGTGGAGGGGAAATATTAAAACATGTACTAGGGTAAATGAAGCACATATTAAAACATGTGCCTGGTGGAGGGAAAACATTAAAACATTAACTGGGTGACATGAAGCACATATTAAAATATGTGCCTGGTGGAGGGGGAAACATATTTAAACATGTAACTGTGGGAAATTAAGCACAAATTAAAACATGTCTGGTGGAGGGGTAACATTAAAACATGTAAATGGGGGAAATAAAGCACAAATTAAAACATGTGCCTAGTGGAGGGGAAACATATTAAAACATGTAACTGGGGGGAAATGAAGCAATATTAAAACATGTGCCTAGTGGAGGGGAAACATTAAAACATGTAACTGGGGGGAAATGAAGCACAAATTAAAACATGTGCCTGGTGGAGGGGAAACATATTAAAACATGTAACTGGGGGGAAATGAAGCAATATTAAAACATGTGCCTAGTGGAGGGGAAACATATTAAAACATGTAACTGGGGGAAATGAAGCAATATTAAAACATGTGCCTAGTGGAGGGGAAACATATTAAAACATGTAACTGGGGGGAAATAAAGCACAAATTAAAACATGTGCCTAGTGGAGGGGAAACATATTAAAACATGTAACTGGGGGGAAATAAAGCACAAATTAAAACATGTGCCTAGTGGAGGGGAAACATATTAAAACATGTAACTGGGGGGAAATAAAGCACAAATTAAAACATGTGCCTGGTGGAGGGGAAACATATTAAAACATGTAACTGGGGGGAAATGAAGCAATTTTAAAACATGTGCCTGGTGTCTATACTTTTCCACCCACAACGGGGTCCAGAACCAACTTGGGGAGTAGCTCCTGTTCAAATTTGCAATGCAATGGCTTATACTCCTTACTACATACATATACTTTCTGGGATATACAGGAGTGCCAACGAATGAAAGAGCGGACTGATTTTCTAGCTAAAAAGAGCTATGGGAAGACTGTACTGGACAAGGGAGATATTCTGAAGACCACATGATGATTATTTATAAAAGACACAGGATAAGATGAAATAACGTGTGTAAGAATGTGTGAACCAGGAATTTAGTGTGGATCCGGCAAAGATCGGTGTATGAGAAGAAAACGTGTGTATAAGTTAGCATCTACATTATAAGACATTTGCTGTGGCTAATGGAGCATCTATGGGTATGCCTGGTGGCCTAGTCGATTTCTACAGCAGTAATCAGTCATAATTTCATCTTCCTGCTCCCTGGGCAGTTTTTCTGCGGAGATCATGCAAGATCTTGTTTGCTCTTTCAGTGTTGAACTGGTTTTAATTTCTAAGGTTTTCCTTGACACTGTCTCTGACTCTTTTGCATCATCTTATATGCTCTGTTATGAGTTTGTTTGTTGAAGGTTGTTCTTGAGGCCCTTTCTCTGTAGTTTGCATCATCTCCTCTGTGACTGCTGAACTAATTTTTTTATGGCTGTCTGTGGTAGTTGGTAGCATTGCAGTTGATAGCAGGGCACTATTAGATAATGAGTAGTCTTAATTTCTTCATGGCAAGAGTATCAAAAGTAAGAGGCACTCTGGAAATAAAAGTTGCTAAGAGCTGAAGACAAAGCCTAAAGCCACTTGTATGATAAAAACAAGGGAAAGCTGCCATATTATACCAAGAAACTTAACTATGGACGCCAAAAATAATAAAAAAAGATGGAAGTCCCCAGGCCAGGCATAAGAGTATTACAGTACTCATACTGGAATATTTGTCTATATCAAAGCACCACAGTGGATTTGAAAGTACACTAGAAAGAGGATATACTCAAGTAATAACGAAGATAGACAGGACACAATACACACCTTGGGTTGGAAAGTGCAAGAGGCAGGAAAGCTGGTGAGTTGCATTCAGGTGGGCTTTGATGAGATGTTCAGTAAAGGACCTGATATCCAATGTTTTTCTCCTCCACAATCTGTAGCTCTTCTAAGAGATCTCGTCTATTAAATTCTGCTCCCATATTTTAGGAAGGGTTAATCTTTAGCACTGCTAACATAACAGCTTTTCACTTAAAGGGTTTGGTTTGCTACAGGTAACATGTCAACAACTAAAGGTCAACACTTACGGGTAACATAATGTCAACAACTAAAGGTCAACATTTACAGGTAACATAATGTCAACAAAACAGTTTATCCCTACTCTAGTATTTTGGTACTCTAGGAAAGTATTTTGGTTAATACAGTCCTTATGTACTGTTAATGATGTATAGTTTACGTTGCATATTTCTTGTACTGTTGCATGTTTTCTCTCTGCAGGGTAAGGATAAACCACTCGGTAGCATCGCTGATGAAACAGAACAATTACTCAGGTTCTGGAAACACTCCAGGAAAGCACGAGCACTGTATTCACATCTCCAAGAGTGGTATAATTTTTATGAAATGGATGTATATTTTAAAAGCCAGGCCCATGACCTTTACGATTGTATGCTCAAATTGTTTGCACATCAGATTCGGCACTATCAGAGATATCCTGGAGCAAAGTCAGATCAAGAGATCACTAGGTGAGTTTTTGTTTTCCTTATTCCAGAAGTATGTTCCAAGTATTCCTAAAGGTGATCCAAGTATTTCTAACGGTGTTCCAAACGCAGTACTTTTTTACCTGCATTTTAATTAAAATCATTTTTTCAACGCCACTGTAATGCACTTCGGTGGGTGCCTGCACTTCGGTGGGTGCCTGCACTTCGGTGGGTGCCTGCACTTCGGTGGGTGCCTGCACTTCGGTGGGTGCCTGCACTTCGGTGGGTGCCTGCATCGGTTTTTTTTTAAAGGGAAAAAGCCCTGCTGTGCAAAGGTCTGTTTCAATTTTTCTAAGGATGATCTAAAGGTATGTTCCAAATATTCCATTGGGCAATCTAAGCGTATGTTTCAAGTTTCCCTAAGGCTGTTCTAAGGTATTTTTTTCCTTAATTAATCCAAAGGTATAGTCAGTTTTCCTAAATTTATCCAAAGCTATGTGTTTCAAGTTTTCTAAGGGATGATCAAGTTTGTTCCAAGTATTCCTAAGGGAGATCCAAAAGTATTTTCCAAGTTTTCGTGATGATTAAAAATTATGTTGCAAATTATCCTAAGGGTGATTTAAAGGTATGTTGCAAGTTTATTTTTCAAAGGGTGCACAGGAGAGAGTGGTGCGCGGGAGAGTGGTGCGCGGGAGAGTGGTGCGCGGGAGAGTGGTGCGCGGGAGAGTGGTGCGCGGGAGAGTGGTGCGCGGGAGAGTGGTGCGCGGGAGAGTGGTGCGCGGGAGAGTGGTGCGCGGGAGAGTGGTGCGCGGGAGAGTGGTGCGCGGGAGAGTGGTGCGCGGGAGAGTGGTGCGCGGGAGAGAGTGGGTGCGCGCGGGAGAGTGGTGCGCGGGAGAGTGGTGCGCGGGAGAGTGGTGCGCGGGAGAGTGGTGCGCGGGAGAGTGGTGCGCGGGAGAGTGGTGCGCGGGAGAGTGGTGCGCGGGAGAGTGGTGCGCGGGAGAGTGGTGCGCGGGAGAGTGAACTTCTTAGCAAGATGCATTGATGGGGAAGTGGTTGATCTGTCTTGTGCTCCGTATGTGGTGGGTTAGGTCTATGACTGTTTGGTGCTCCAAGTGCCCGTGTTTGACCCCTGGGAGCTGTTGCTGGAGTGGAGGAGTCTATGCTGTGTTTAATGCTTTTGACAGGAAAGCAGATTAATAAAGCTCCAGCCATGTGTGATGAAATTGCAATAAACTCAAAGCTTCTCACCTTCAACACATCTTTTAAACTTGTTTAGCATTAACTCTTTCGGTTCCAGACAGCTCCTCGCATCTTTGTTGATTCCATCTGACATACTTTTCTACATTTATTGTGACCCACCTAGTTGTTACATGAACCCACTTTGTCAGTGGTTCTCCCTCCCCCCACCCCTTTTCCTTCCATTCCATAGTTATTTAATTTCCTTAAATCTTAACATGTATTGTTGAATTAGGCAGCTACCTAGAGTAGAATGAGTTAATATAAAACCGAGTAAAGAGTCAACAGTTTGTCAGTTTAGATCATTTATTGCTCTTGCTGTCTGCAATAGCAGATACTCAATTAACCCTTTACATCTGAATTCTTAGTTCGAGTATCTTCGAACTCCTTCCAAACTTCCCCATGTGCAGTATCTTCTTAAAACAGAGTTCAAGCTGTAAAGCAAAATAATTAAAATTACCTAAATATGCCCAACAATAGATAAGCCATGAACAAAGAAATGTTTGAAATGTTTACTTATATTTTATTCTGCCTAGCTGTGAAAAACCATTTACCTCAGCCAGGTGTTGGAGGGAGATGTAAGGATTGTTTGCGCGCTTTTTCCAATGCAGTGTACAAATTGGTGTTCATTTCTGTTAGGTTTCTCTTGGTGATGTTGCTCCATTTCTTGCGTGGTCTTCCTCTTGCTCTGTGTTCATTACGTTTATTCAGCGTAGTTCTCTGTGGCACTTGGTACCAGGACATTCTCGTCTTGTGGTAAAACCATCTCATCGTTCTTTAATGAATTGTAAGACTGGTTTATTCCCAGTCTTCCTCTAATTTCTTTATTCTTGATTTTATCTCTTTTTGTCAAACGGCAGCTCTCATAAAACATGAATTGTGTAATAGCCAAAAGCATTAAACATAAATATGCAAGAAAGAAAAACTTTATATTCCAGTGTAAACTAGGAGTTGATTAGAATATTTCATATAAATTACTTCTATAATTAGTTTACATCAACAATGGACATCAGCAATGCAAGGTAGGTTAATGGTCTATACAGAATGTGTAAATAAAGATTCAATCTCTGCGTTTTCATATCAATTTTCTAACAGTTTTACAACTACGAGAATAAAAGCAGGGGTGAAAAGCCATACAACCATCTGAAAAGCCTCAAAAGAATACTTTTACAAGAAACCGAATCAGACAATGCATCTAAAGGTTATGGACTGTGAAACACAATGTTCTTATAAGACGCACAGTTACAAACCTGAAGTCTTAGGACACATTTTTGGACTCATCGAAGACACAAAGAGGGTAGAATGGAGAATGAGAAACAATGAAATTCATTTGTTTAAATCTCCGCTAAAAACGTGTAATGTAGGCTAAACAGACTGCATTGACTTCGGTATAACATTGAATTGCAGAAAAATGACAAAACCTGTTTATAAACAGATGAATGAACCACAAGGCAGAGCAACAGATGAATGAACCACAAGGCAGAGCAACAGATGAATGAACCACAAGGCAGAGCAAGAAGAGTGGATAGATTATATAAAGACTGACCTGCAAACACTTGGTGTCAACCGGAAACAGAATTAGAAATGGAGGGAGGTTATTTCCACAGCAATGAACCTCAAGGTCTTGGAATGCTGCAAGGAACCTTAATATTTAATGGACTCAGAAAGAGACAGATTCCACAATTATTGGATTAGCAGAGGCATAGTATTACCATCTTGTATGCAGGTCTTGTCAAAACAACCTTCCATAGTCAAGTCTTTTGCATTCTCTATACATTTGTGTTCATTTAGAGAATTGGTGGCCACTCTTATCAGGTCTGATGGCTACTTTGTTGTATTAGAAAAAAATAACTGATCATGGTGGGCTACCTCTCTCAGGTTGCTTGTCAACATGTCGACTGTGGTCAACGCATTAAGACTGTCTTAATATTTTGTTCATGCTGACTTAGACTCCCCACGAGGCTTCCAGGCCTCATTGTGGCGAAAACAGGAACTGACCCACTGCCTCTCCAGTAAGCATGTCATGGGGGTCAACTAAATGGGAGCTTTCTTTGAAGTTAGAGCAGTAGTTCCCAACCTTCCTAATGCCGCAACATTTTGATAGTTGCTCATGTTGTGGCGACATCCAACCATAGTTTTGTGCTACTTCATAACTTCCTAGAAGTTTTCCGATGGTCTTAGGCAACCCATGTGAAAGGGTCGTTTGACCCCAAAAACAGGGTTTATGACCCATAGGTTAAGAACCAACCGCTGAGTTAGAGTATACCTGCCAGAGTGACAAAGAAGTACCAACTGTACACAAACCAGTAAAACAGATGAAAACTCAAACCCTGATAAACACCAAAATCCAAATAGACAACCAGGACTTTCTTTTCACCAGAGCTTTTTGCCGGTGAGCAAAGAAGAAATGGATGGCAGTTTTTCTTTTTTTAATGGAGGGAAGGGGTGGGGGGGGGGGGGGGGGGGTATTTTTTCTCTATACTTGTGTCTTTGTTCATTTAGATTGATTTCTGTTAATATGATTTCTGTTAATATGATTTCTGTTAATATGATTTCTGTTAATATGATTTCTGTTAATATGATTTCTGTTAATATGATTTCTGTTAATATGATTTCTGTTAATATGATTTCTGTTAATATGATTTCTGTTAATACTGAGATAATCTGATTCTACAGATTGAGTTCTCTCCGTGACACTGTTGAGCGTTTGTACTATAAACTGTCGGTAAGTTGCAGCTGAGCTAATTAAATGCATGTATTGAACCAAAATTGTTATTTTGAATGTTGAATTAAGAATCGACATAGTACTCGGGAATCCCAATAAGCACTCCGTCCCCATCTTAAGCAGTAAACAGAGCCAAATTGCTATGGGTAAAGACCCTTTTCATGACCGTGCCGTGGCAGGCATATCATGCTGGAAGTTTTTATAGACCCGTTAACCCTCGATGATATGGTCCCCTTGCTGACCACCTTTACTTCCCAGGACTTTCCCTGGTCCCCATTTTAAGCTCGATCAACTTGAGAGCCAAGACCAGTTTTTAAAATCTGATGCAGATTTGAATCCAAGACTTTTGGCAGGCAGGCAAGCATGCACCTAGTTGATATGCCACTATGGCTGCCAAAAAAAACAACTTGCAATATATTTTTCTGTATTTTCATCTCTGAAGCTAACATTGGCTATCATGGCTTCATTTATCTGGATGACTTTGCATACTTTAGAGCCACTGTAGTGTAGTGGCTACATGCTCACCTGTGGATCGGAAGGTCGTGGTTCAAAGCCTTTTCACAAATGACCTTGCCTCCCAGGTCAGCCCAGCTTTTGGTGGGTACCAGGTATAGTCCTGGTAGGTGAATATGGCCAGTGAGATTTTGATCACATCACACACCTAGTGTTCATACTTCCTGCTTCTGTTGCCTACTGTTTTTGCCTCCCTCACATAAGGTTTTGTTTTTCTTGCCCCGCATATCTGACCAGCACTAGTGAAAGTATAATACAAAACCCTTGACCTATTAGGGTCGTGGAGGTGTAATAATGGAAGTACTAGCACATAAACCCCACCATCTTTCTCTGTCTTCTGCTTAATAAATTAAGATAACTTAGAAACTATATCTTGATTTTATAATTTCAGGTTCTTCTTTGCCCCCCTCTTCTTCGACTACCACCCAGTGTTTCTTGAAATAGTCTTTGCAATCGAATCATGTCTCAACACGTACCCAAATCAAACTAACTTTCGAAGTTTCACCACTGCCAAGGGAGGCTCCTGATGTCCCGCAAATTTGATTATTTTGTCTCTGACATTAGTTAGTTTTGTGTTCCTAATAAATAATTATTAAAATGCGTCTGTAGCATTTACATTCAAAAGCCTGAATCCTCCTTCCATTTCCACAGTAGTCCAACTCTCACACCCGTATAAGAAAAGAAGAAACTCCACAGGGGAGCATGTGCAGCAGGGATCTACCAATCGTCAGTAGAAGTAACCTCTCGTCGACAAATGTTTCGGCCCACGAGCTCCTAGATTCTCAGAGTGGGCCCACCTGAGTTCATGAAGCTCAGGGTTGGTTTCCCTGCTGCACGAACTCACCGGATGTTGTTTGGATAGTGACAAAACGAAATGGTGATTTTGCAGAAGGTATTGTGAGATAAGAAGTCGTCGCGGTAGCATAATTAAAGCAGTCTGCATACCTGGACGACCGAGCGGCAAGCTTACGATTGGCATACCAGACACATGTTGGACTTGTTAGCAGGTGGCAGAGGAACACTGGCAGACAATTCGGACACGATGGACTTTCAAGGGATGAGAAATTCTTTTCCGCTAGAGACCCGGACCAGCTCACCGAGGCCCGTCCCCTACGTTGTTTCGTTGCGTCCAGAGCCAGCTCGATGCCCTCTCAGCAACCACGCCCAGCTGTTTGTGTCCGTTTGCGTTCATTACCGCGCAATCCTAGTTCTTTAATCACTATGTAGAGTAAAGTGGAAACGAGACCTCTCGCTCCCACTTCGACGGCAAAGACACGTACTGTGTACGCCTCGTCTCTCCTCAGACCGCCGGCTGCTAAGAAAATAGACAAGATTAGTGATGTGTAAGTATTGAACTTGACTTCAATGCTGATTGTTCTCTTCCACATTATATTCAGCTGGGACATCGCGGCTGTTGCCATGTCAAATTTTGTCTTGATCTTTTTGGTACAGCTGCCATCGTTGCATATGTGGGAGCCAAGATATTTAAAGGTTTCAACTTCTAGTTTTTTCCCTTTTATCTGTATGTTGGCGGGTACTTGGTTATTGCAACTTTTTACCAGAATCTTGTTTTTCACTGCATTAATTGCCATGCCATATTTACCACACTCTAATTTTGTAGTAAGTTCTTGTTCTGCTCCGGAACCAGCTATGAGATCTATGCCATCTGCAAAACGTAAATGACGGTTGTCTTTCGCCAATGGATATAGATGTTTTATGATGTTCTAGCGTTTCTCTCATTATGTGTTCCAAATACAAATTGAAAAGGACAGGGGATAGTATGCAACTGTCTCACTCCATCATTGGTCTTGAAAAACTTGTCACTTTGAATGGGTACTGCACTGCTTGCATCTTTATAAAGTGCTTCAATGATGTCTATGATGTTCTTATCGAGGTTGAAATTTCGCATTATTTGCCAGAGCTCAGCATGCCACAGTCAAAACTATTAAAAAGTAGCGTGACACTTTTACTGCCTTTCTAGCCCCCCCCCCCCTCCCCCCCCCCCCCCATGGAGCATGGGCCCTCAACCAGCTCAAGCCGAGTCGTTCTATCCTTCGCTATTACATGCAGCCTCTCGCCATCTCAGATTCGCTCTCTAGCTCCTTTCTCCATAGGTTTTGGGCTCTCTTTATTTCTATACGCCTGTGGGTTAAAGTGCAAAGACATTCTAGTTAAATTGTTCTAACGTTTTCTCAGTGTCTTATCCAATGCCAGCGTCTTTTTTTTTTCACCTTTTGGTCTTTTTAAACTTCAGTTCTCCCAGAGCTCTACATTAGTGATTCTATCATAATATTAAAGTCCTTCTTTTCTGCACCAGTTAATGAATGTTTGTAGTTTATTATTAATTGCCTTGTGTTGTCCATGTTTCCACCCCATACAGCAAATATTAGAATTAAAATATTTGTTTTATTAATTTTTCCACTTCCATACATGACCTAGTGCTATGAAAGCTTCTCTTGCTTTTTGTATTCGTATTTTATTTCTATCAGTTCCCCTATCTTTATCTACATTACCGCCCAGATTAAAGTGAAAGAAAAAATGGGAAAAAAAACTTATCTCAAACCTACCGACTAAACTGCTAACATTCTGCGAATTCTACTAACAATCTAAAGATAGTAAAACACATCGCGTCAATACCAGTTGTGTTGTGCCTGTTCACAGCATGACTGCAATATCTACGCCTTTCGGCTAACACCTCCTTCTACGGGAATTTGTTCACCAGGTTAGCCTTCCTGGAACACCAGTATAACCATCATTCTGAACCGTTGTCCAGCAACTGTCATTCACACCAGTCGGTGAGTTAGGTTGGTCAAGCATTAGTGGTCATTTCAAAAAAAAACCTTGCGGCAAATCAGCATCTATCCTTACATAACAAACTCTAGTTAGCTTGTGTCTGTCAGCTAGTCACCATCAGATGCAGACAAATGCATAACCACTCAAACCATGACAAACCCTGTGTTTCGGTGCAGAGACTTCAGTTTTATATTGTTATCCCATTTGTGCAGTGTATTGTTTCCCCCAACTGGCCCATCCAAGTTAACGAGCTGCATGTTGTTTGGCACATTTATTTAGAGAAAAATACAAAAACGAATCGGGGAATGCCGTCTAGTCTGGGGAGACCTGAGCTCTGCAAGAGCAGAGGTCCGACAGCTGGTTGAATGTTGTGAACAGTGGAAAGAGTGGCTGATTGCACATGGAGTGAACGGGGCTTTTCTTGACAGCTTGACCGAGTAAGTTCATTGTTTAAACTCTTTTAATCTCTTTTTTTTTGTTGCTTTTTTTTTGGGGGGGGGGAGGGGGGGAGGGGGGGGTTGGGCTTGTTTAAAACAGATTATTGTAAAAAGTCACAGTGAGCACGTTTAAGGAGCTCCAAATGGATTGACAGCACCCAGATGACAAAAATCCCGCCTGAAGAAACTATCTTGGCTGGACACACTAGGGTGATCGAAAGTTAAAAAGCAGAGACTGTCTGTCTGCGGTAGTTAGTGGAGCAAGTATTGACAGGGCAGACGAACTGAATGTGCTTTAATTTATATGAAATGAGGACAAGCATGCAGAAGCCACTTGCAGGGCAAAGTTAGATGTGCCGATCAACTCCTACTGAGTACAGAGAGCATGAAAATAGTGATGGCTGCTGCATCAGGGCAGATCAAGAATGGGTCTGACCAATTAACTAGGATGTCGATACGGATAGCAAGTAACAAGTAAAAGGGAGCATTGGTATTTTGATCAGAAGCAACATGTTGAAGTCATCAGAGAACTTAAAACTACCAGATTAACAAGATATACATTTAAAAAAAAAAAAAAAAAAAAAAAAAAATTGACAATTACTGAAACCTGCAATTCATTACCAAGTGGTGAAGCCATTTTCCTAACGCTCTGAAGATTGTGGATTCATTTCATGGCTGTGTCCTTTGAGTCATAAATGCAGTCTTCTACAGAGATCCCTGGAGAACATCACCAGAGCGACGGTGTTCATATTTTGTGTGTCGCTATCGGCGGGCGGCTAGCCTTTCTGCAGACACAGCAAGTTAGAACCTGGGATAGAAGCTGGTGAAAATAAATTCATCCTCTCGACTTTTTAAATTTAACTTTAACTTTACCGAAGCACTACAGAATAAATAGTTTTGCAATCTTCTTTGGTCACTGGCTGTACGCTCAGGTAGAAAATCCTGGTTGTTCATCCATTTGGACTTTGGCTTTGTGCGTATAAGTTCTGCATGCACATCTGTTTTACTATCTTGTGTTTGCAGTTGTTTCTTGCTGCTCGGGCTGATGCACTGACTATGAAGGAGGTTCAGTTAGACTCTTATAACATGTTTTTGTGTGTTTGTGGGCAGTATGTGGGTCTTTTCTTTTCTCCACAAGGCACTGGAACCCAGTTTCACCATCTTATAATTCCCTGCTTCCAGATGCCTCAGAGAACCTTCTAAAATGTAATGCACCCAGAGCATGGAAGATCATGCACAAGATACAACAGCATAAAGAAGATTAGAGAAATGCGAACTTTTACAATACAGTAAACAAGTACACAGATGATGCTTACATCCCCTCCCTCACTCCCCCATTCCCCCCCCCCCCCCCACATTTTGAGGATACTGGAGAAATAAATAAATTTAAAAAAAAAAAAAGTAGAAAGGAACAATTAGTTGGTAACAAAAAAAGAGTAAAGGACCCTTTTCCATGCTTTTAAGCGCATAGGGCATATAGGGCTAGACCTATATTGTTATAGACCAGTCATGCCAGACAATTAGTTGGAGCTAATATAAATTGTCTGATAGTCTGTTTGGCCTTATTTTGGAAGTTTTCATTGATCTACCACTATTTGTAATGGGGAAAAAATAGATTGCTACATAGTCTAAGCAGAATTCATTTTGGCTGCATCATTTTGTTTGGAATAACGCTTTGATTTCTCCATCTAGCAAACATTTATTACACATTTTTTCAGCAATGTGGACCAGTGGACTTCCTGTGCTGGTTCCAGGGTCAACATTTTCGTGGGGGGGGGGGGGGGGGAAAACAGACCCATTGCTTCTTTAACTCTTTGGGTACCAAGCAACTCACCAAGCGTTTTTTTTTTTAAAGAATGATCCACTTTTCTATAAATAAATGCACTGGTCTCTCCATTTAGGTGTTAAACTAACCCACACTACTTCAGTTTTCACTTGAATTCCTTCTGCTTCAGGATGTTATAACTATCACTTTGTTAAAGCAACTTCGAAAAAGAGTTAAAGTGACAATTGTCAGTGATCTGAGAGTTCACAAGCAATGTTTAGCGGGAATCAGATGTGCAGAACATTAGGCATACGAAACCTTTAACCCTGAAACCCTGTTTTCTAGTTTTATGAGAAGATTAATACATCACCATGGAAATCAGATGTCTGAGAAGGACTCCAGGTGTGACCAGAAGAGAAAATCAGGAATATGGTCATAAGAGGACAAGTCAGTGCAGAACCGATCCTGAATTACATAACAAAGACAGCAAATCATTTTGGTAAGGCGTCTTTGCGATGCCATGCTAACTATGACAAAGAACAAGATGAAAAAGATAACACAAACTACATCAGTTTCGTAAGGTCGAAGTGACTAAAAAAGTAAGAAGCAGAACCCTATATCTCCAGTGACACCAGAAGTGGTAAAAGGAAGAGACATCATTACATCAAGAGGATCTATGGTCGCATAGCGGTTATTGGGCATTCCCATGAGTGCTTAGTCCTCCGATGCAGTGACCACTCCAAGGTATTTCTAATTGTTTCCTGGGAGGTTTGTTGTCTCCTGTCTCGGCCTTGAAGGCGGCACAGACTTGCTTCAACATGCTTTACTCTCATGTCACACAATTGTTACATGTTAGATTCATCATTATCCACTAGCCCAGTCCGTAGTTATTTTCTCTGTATTGGCACAGTAGTGAGTCTGCCTGCCTTTGTGGACAGTCCAGTAGGCACAAATTCCTAAAGAAGAAAAGATAAAGCCGAATTGACAAATGTTAATGTTAATATTTCAGTTTGGAGGAATCTGTATGGCTTGTCAGTTGTGACCACCCAGAAGCTGAGTCACTCCTGCAGGGAAAAACTGAAGGAACTTTCCTGATTCGATCACAGAAAGGGGAAGCATCACCTGCCACACAAGGGGAGGCATCGCCTGCCACACAAGGGGAGGCATCGCCTGCCACACAAGGGGAGGCATCGCCTGCCACACAAGGGGAGGCATCGCCTGCCACACAAGGGGAGGCATCGCCTGCCACACAAGGGGAGGCATCGCCTGCCACACAAGGGGAGGCATCGCCTGCCACACAAGGGGAGGCATCGCCTGCCACACAAGGGGAGGCATCGCTTGCCACACAAGGGGAGGCATCGCTTGCCACACAAGGGGAGGCATCGCCTGCCACACAAGGGGAGGCATCGCCTGCCACACAAGGGGAGGCATCGCCTGCCACACAAGGGGAGGCATCGCCTGCCACACAAGGGGAGGCATCGCCTGCCACACAAGGGGAGGCATCGCCTGCCACACAAGGGGAGGCATCGCCTGCCACACAAGGGGAGGCATCGCCTGCCACACAAGGGGAGGCATCGCCTGCCACACAAGGGGAGGCATCGCCTGCCACACAAGGGGAGGCATATGTATTATACGTAGTGTAAGCAACTTTTTTCTTTTTGAACATGCCTGTAAATTCTTGTATAATGCCATCTGTAAGCCATGGAGTTGTGGCTAAATGCCAATCTGCCAGCCCAAATGTCTTTGCTTCCAAAATACACTGAGTTTGATTTCAGGTAAAACTTTCTTTTAAGCAAAGGCGGTTATGTATACCACATCACTTACTGGGTGCTCACTGATCTGTACGCATTGACTAAAAGTGTGTATCCCATTGTCAGACGCAAGTTTTTGTTTAAATGCCCCACCCTGGCTGTTTGCCAGGGCCCTAATATAACCCAGTCTATAGTTGAACAGGGTTTCTGTGACATGTCCCCAGGTGATCATCTGAATGGTGGTACTTTGTGTCACCAGGTGTTTATCACTCTGCATGATGTACTGGTGGGGTTGAACGTCATCTATACATCAGATGCACAGATGCACAATTCACCACTTACATTGCAAGGGTCCTTTTTTTTTTTTTTTTAAATTATTTGGGCTTTAATCTTTTAAAAAAATCCTTGCTATGTTCTCAAGTAAACCCTGTCTAAACTAGTAAGATATTGTAAATATATTTTCTTTAGCTCATTTCCATTGTACTGCCAAGTGGCATAAAAGAAATACTCTTGCTACATCTTCTGTTCTCTAAAGCTTATCGTATCCCCCCCCCCCTTTTTTCCTCTTTCCAATTGATAAAGCAATTGTTAGCCATCATGAGGCACTAAATAGGGGGTGAATGCAATTGAGTTGGTAAGTGCTAAAAAAAAAAAATCAAATGTGACTAGAAAGCTCAATAGTCTTGAAGACAGCAATTCTCTTGGAGGGAGCGATTGTTTTGGAGGGAGCGATTGTTTTGGAGGGAGCGATTGTTTTGGAGGGAGCGATTGTTTTGGAGGGAGCGATTGTTTTGGAGGGAGCGATTGTTTTGGAGGGAGCGATTGTTATGGAGGGAGCGGTCTTGGAGGGAGGGGGTGGTCTTGGAGGGAGGGGGTGGTCTTGGAGGGAGCGATTGTTTTGGAGGGAGGGGGTGGTCTTGGAGGGAGCGATTGTTTTGGAGGGAGGGGGTGGTCTTGGAGGGAGCGATTGTTTTGGAGGGAGGGGGTGGTCTTGGAGGGAGCGATTGTTTTGGAGGGAGGGGGTGGTCTTGGAGGGAGCGATTGTTTTGGAGGGAGCAATTGTTTTGGAGGGAGGGGGTGGTCTTGGAGGGAGGGGGTGGTCTTGGAGGGAGGGGTGGTCTTGGAGGGAGGGGGTGGTCTTGGAGGGAGGGGGTGGTCTTGGAGGGAGGGGGTGGTCTTGGAGGGAGGGGGTGGTCTTGGAGGGAGGGGGTGGTCTTGGAGGGAGGGGGTGGTCTTGGAGGGAGGGGGTGGTCTTGGAGGGAGGGGGTGCCCTTGGAAGGGAGGGGGTGCCCTTGGAGTATATTTTTAATTTGAATATGTCAAATGTTTGACGCTGTTATTAATAGAAGAGAAAATTCAGCACTTCTTGTAATTACAAAGACAGTTTTGTAAAATAATTCTTTACTTACCAGAGTTTTGCATCTTCAAGAGCAAGGGCTGAGTGGTCTTGAGGTATGGCGTCCACTTCGAGTGATGGAGGACCTGGGTTCAGGCCCTGGTGAAGGCAGAGATTTTTTTTTTTTTTCACGCGGACTTTTAATTTTTCCTAGTCTCTGGGTAGTAAGATTGACGCCTTCTCTTGTATTCCAGAATAGTTTTAAGCATTAAAAACTAGCACAGAACAGTAAGGAAATGAATGTGTGGGACACGTGATTGACACAGTGTTGTTTGGGCAAATCAGAACTTCTCAATACTCTTTAAGTTGCTTGGGCCTAAAAAAGTTCAACTAAATGTTTTAGTATGCAGCAAGATCACCTTCTTTGAAAAGGACTGTATTTAGCAACTTCTGGTGGTTACTTTACACAGAAATTCTTCAATGTTGGTAGGAGATTCCACTGTTGTAGTCTAGAACACAGAAGACCTGCCTCATTCTTCAGTATATTGAGATCTTTTCCAAGATCATAATGTGGATGTAATTTTCTCAATTTGGGTCTCATGAGATTGATTATTCCTGACCACCAGTGCCTTCAACAGTGAAAGGAGCTGAAAAATGATTCTGACACTTTGAGAGCTGGTAGGTCAACAACATATGGCACTGGATGTATTGCAGGGGGATGTTTTTGTATATCAGGAGTCCAATCTTTCTTCTTTGATATGCCTTTGTCACTTGGAGGGGCCACGCAAAGTAAGTTGTCGTGATTATCATTGGGCTCACTCAAGATAAATCAGAATGCAAAAAAAAAAAAAAAAAAAAGATTGCCCTTTGCCACTCAACCAGTTTACTCGTCATAAATCAGGTGCCGTCTCCACAGTGAAGGTTGGCTGCAGTGGATCACCACATTCTCTGTCTTGGTTGTACTTTCTGACTGCTACATGTCCATATCTTGATATTGTCATCCCACTTGTATTATTGCTTACCTCTTGCTCTCTTGCCTTCCTTTCCCTCCACTAAGGTTTTTAAGTCTTTTAATGTAGCCAGAGTATTTCAATTGTTTTTAAAAAAATATTTTCAGTAATCTTTTCATTTGTAGCCTTTCCAGAACCTCCATACTGGATTGTTTTTGTTTCCATGAAATACAACCTATTCTTCTGTATACCCACATCTCCAGAGACTCAATTTGATTTTCTAGTTGCTTGTTCATTGTCCAAGTTTCTGCACCACATAGCAGAGTGTACATAACAGTAAACGATTTTCATTTTTTTCGTGTATTTTTCTCTCAGAAACATGTGCATCTTACTGAAGACAGCTTTAGCCATTCCTATTCTTTTGTTTCATCTCTTCCATCATCTGTTACTTTGTGTCAACCAGTTTAAGATGTCTGGTGCTCAGCTCTCATCTTGGTCTCCTATTCTGCAGCCAAAATACAAACTGAATGCCTCAACTTTTTCAGCCTAAGGTCCTAGCTAATGTCCAGAAAATTTAGAATGGCAGTGCTAAAACTCGTGGATATACAATTTCCGAAGGGGTCAAATGTACAACCCCTGAACGGTCAGCTCTCGGTACCACTGTCTACAATTTGATTATTACACACGAATAATACCCAGTCATGCACAATACGTTTTTGGGAACAGAAATTTTTTTTTTTCCTGGTAAAACGGAAACGTTTTGTCACAAATAAAAACAAATTATAGCATTGTTCAGATCTCTTGGAAATTTCAAACTATACTTTTAATGATAGATTTGCTAACTGATGGCAAAATTTTAAAGATGTGTATATATACAATAGTCAAACAATCATAGGTAGGATGGCATCATAAGTTTCTAGTAAGTTACAGTGTACCTGGTCAAATTACCATTCACTATTTTCTTGTCCTTTTATCTTCAGCACACACAATTAAAATATTGTCATTTCTGGTTGTTGAATAGTTATCTGAAGTGTTTTCAGGTCAAGAACTTGAAAAAAAGTTATACTGAAATGCAAACATTTTCACAAATGTAACTTTAATTGCAGCTTTGTATTCTAAATTACAAATGAATGTATAAAGTTATTATTTTAAAAATATTTCAGGTATCAAGGGAGTATTTATCACAGTCCAATTCTGCAGTGTGCTGATGGCTATAGTTTGCCTCTTCCAGCCAACACCCGCACTTTCAGAGAGCTTCAAGATCTTGTTGTATACTACAATTTTAATACATTATCTGAGCACAATCCTGAGCTGGAAGTTTGTTTACTATATCCTGTGCAAATGCACAATCCTGTGCAAATGCACGAGCCATCAGGGGCGGCAGCATAATTATAACATTAGACATTAGCATTGTCAATTTCTTGCCTCTTTCAGTTCCTCATTATGACCTATTCTGTATTTGTACTTTTTGGTAAGTTACACTAGGATACATAAAATTCTGCTGCCTGCAATAACGGAAGACTGCCTTGCAAACAGCCGTGATGCTTTTCACATGTGGAACCTAGGGAAATAAAATGGCTTCTTCCACTTTCAGAATGTCTGATTCCACTGTTAAGATTTTCTGCCACATGAATCACATGAAAGATGACTTTGTAGTTGAGTGGAACTGTTAAAGTGATACCAGTTGTTCTTTACTGCCGTGATGACAACCAAAGATAAGGCTGTAGATGAACAAAAACCAGCGTGATTCACTCTAAAACCTGCACTTGAATTGATTTGTTAAAATAC
This sequence comes from Candidula unifasciata, assembly GCA_905116865.2. Classification (NCBI taxonomy): domain Eukaryota; kingdom Metazoa; phylum Mollusca; class Gastropoda; order Stylommatophora; family Geomitridae; genus Candidula; species Candidula unifasciata. Next base: position 165,574 of record CAJHNH020007690.1, read on the forward strand.
ACATACCATTGGTAACCGATTCACTAACAAGAAAGCATGGAAAGTTCAAGTCATTCTTGAAACTGTTAATACAGATTACTTTGCCAACATCTGTGTACTTATTGTGAGCAAGCATTCCCAGGATTGTCACTGAAGTTTGTAATATAAAACTGGTACTTTTTGTGTGTGTATATGTGTATTTTGGAGTTTGAGTTTCTAAAAATATCTTTGATAATAAAGTTAATTGTGCATTTGAACTCAGTTGTGCGGTATGCCTTTAAACATATCACTTTCTCTTTCAAACAGATTTTCATTCAGTATAAATATATGAGATAAAGGCTTGAGTCCTCCAACTGCAGTACTATAGATTGTATACTTGAGACAACATATTAGGATAACTCTTTCAGGCTGCAGACCGATGTTAATATAAAAATGTAGTGACTGACTGTGTATAGCAGAGTACACATCTGTAACAATGCATGATTGTGGAGTAGAAGCAGTTTAAGGTGTAAAGAATAATGGGGTACAATTGTAGAAATGCATAGTATATAAATAATAGAAGAAACAATTTTAGAAACTAGATACAATTTTAAAAACTAAAGTAATAGAAGAATGGTTTACAATATGTTTAGGAATTTATACAGTGTATTATAAGAATTGAATACAGTGTTTAGGAATGTTTACAGCATAAATTGTAACAGAAGGAGTTACAATTTGTTTGGGAATGTATACCGTATATGGTGTAATAGAAGAATGGAGTACATTAAGACAGTATATAGTAATAGAAGAATGAATTACAATAATATGTTTAAGAATGTTTATAGTGTAATAGAAGGAAAAAAGTGCAAAATGTTTTAAAATGTATGAAGTGTAATAGAAGAATGGAATACAATGTTTAAGAATGTATATAGTGTAAAAGAAAAATGGAATGTATATAGTGTAATAGAAAAATGGAAAAATGTTTAAGAATGTATGTAGTGTAATAGAAAAATGGAATACAATATGTTTAAGAATGTATGTAGTGTAAAAGAAGAATGGAATACAATGTTTAAGATCATATCAGGATATAGTGTAATAGAAGAATGGGGTTAAGATTGTATACAGGATATAGTGTAATAGAAAAATGGGATGTAATGTTTAGAAAAATATACAGTATATAAAGTAACCAATGTGTAGTGTGTTGTCAGGTACTAATAGAGTAAATGAAAATTGATTTTGTTCTGTAATTTCGAGATTCAAATTATTGGTCATAAGTGATACTTTGAACAATTGCAATTTACTTGGTTAGACAGACTACTTGAAATAGTATTTACTAATGTGTGATCTTCTTCTTCACTTCCTCTTTTACCGCTGTGGGTGTCGAGGGAGATATAAGGTTCTGTTTCTAGCTCTTCTGGCTGCCTCGACCATAGGCACATCGTGCTGTTGTAGAGTTTCTCTGATGTTATCCTTCCATCTTGTCTTGGTCTACCCCGTGCTCTACGACCTTCTTCTCTTTCCATGTATGCTTTGTATGGTATGGTGTCACAAGGCATTCTCTCTAAGTGGGCAAACCATTTCACTTGCTGTCTTTGTATGTAATCCAGAATTGGTTCTGTGCCGACTTGTTCTCTTATGATCTCATTCCTGATCTTATCTCTTATGGTCACTCCTACAGCCCTTCTCAGACATCTCATTTCCGTGGTTACTAATTTTCTTTTATGGTTTGTTGTGAGTGACCATGTCTGGCACTGGTAGCACAGAGTTGGAATAAATATGCTTTGAATAAGATGTCTCTTTGTGCTGATTGGGATTGTCTTATGCTGTAATGTGTGATAACTAGTGCATTTGAGCCCAGTGTTTACAGATTTGTGACTTTCATCCATATTACATGTCTTTCAAGTGATGTCTAAATATGTATGAAATTTTCATGATCTACTATTAGCTGTTACATTGACCGTCTTATAACATGTCATTTTTCTGTATCAAACATTTTGGTTCTTCTGTGTGTAACCGTTAATACAGTAAGCAATTTTTTTATTGAAGGGCCAATTTGCTGTCATTTTATTGCTATGCTTTCATTTGCTGCTTTGATTTTTCAATGGAGCATAGGACTTCAGCTGATCCAAGTCATCCTATTATTTTTCAATGGAGCATAGGACTTCAGCGGATTCGAGTCATCCTATAATTTGTGCAGTTTACCTCACAACCTTACTTTTTCACCTCTAGTTCCTCTCTGCATGTTTAGTTTGCTATTATTCTTTTGACCCTGGGGTTCCAGTGCAAAGTTATATATTGTCAGGTTTTCTATTATATAGGTCCAATGCATCTTCTCCTCACCTCGTGATTCACTGTAATTTTAGTTCATGAGTCTTTTTTTTTTTTTTTAAACTCCTGGTATGCCTTATGGCATGTATAGATGTCTAGAACGGGTCCTTCTATTTGATTTGTGTATAGTACTTTTGACAGTCTGATTATTTGTGCTGTCTATATCTTCTGTGGTCAACCTCTGGCACTGTTACCGCTGTATCTGCATAACATTGCTTTCTGTGGCACCCTGCCCAAACAAAGCCAGTCTTGTTACATGGCCAATCCATTTGCTCTGCTGTCTAGCTATGTTCAGTATTGGTTCTGTGCCAACTCTCCTCCTTCCGAAGTCAATCTTTCCTCATTACACCTAGTATAGTACGTAAACATTTCATTTTTGTTGTGACTATGGTTCTATCATTGTATTTAATGCTCTCCATTCACAGGCAATCAGTAAACTGAAGTTAAACTATTTTAGTCACTCGTGTTACAGCTCCATATGGCAGTTATTGATTTAACATGCCTCTTAGTCCCATGACTAGCGGCAGCTGCTTCTATCTGATCAGTTTTCGCCACCTCTTATCAGCATGGTGCAATGAGCTTTACATTTGAGTCATGTCCCGTCATCAAAATTGTGTATAAAGGCCTTTCTTGATCTCTTCTTCCCCTCTACTTAGCCCTGTAGTATCATTTTGGAGAGGCTTGATCATGTATTACATGTTTGTAGCTTTTTTTTCTCTTTTCACTGTTAAAAGAGCTACATAGTTGCTAATAGGTTAAGATGAAATTAATTTGTAATGTCATATGTGTATAATAAAACAAGAACCTTTCAGAAAGATCTCCTTTCCAATGCTTGTATTTAGCTTGGTTATTAAGGTAGATGTTTTTCATACTACAATGTTCTGGATTGATATTAGTTTAAATTTTTGTTGACTACCACATTTTCTAGTTCTTAAAAAACCTTTATTTTATGGATCTATACCATCATTTCAATAGGGTATTCTGACAATAACCGTCAACACAATTGGCTATCTCAGTGGGTATGACAGATATGTATTATTCTGTTTAATCTAAGCAACCTGGGTCAACCTCGAAATCAAGATCAGTTTCGAAAAACAAATACCATAATTTTCTTAAGATACAGCAAATTGCAACTGTTTCAATCCTTTAAAATTTTAGTCTGCTGATTTCAACCTGATTTGTACTCATTTTTATTTAGCCACACCCAACTTTCTTTTATGCCATATTACCTGGAAGGTGACACTTCTAACCCACCAGCAACAAACACTGATGGAAAGTCCTGGTTAATCATCCCCTTTTTGTATTTTTTTTTTCGAATTGTTCCTGGACTGACTTGCATGTTGCATGCACATATTGTACAGTTCTGGCTTGTCTTTGTGTAGACAGCTGGTTCCTTGCCTCACGTGCATATGTACTTACACTTTTAAGGTGACGTCGTTTCTTTCTATATACTGTACATAAGCATGCATGTGAAAACACATGCACACACGCGCATGAACACACACACGCGCGTGTTATCTGATGGCCCTTTACTGCTCAAAAAAGGAAACACATGGTTACTTAGTCCTTTTTTTGAGCCTAGGGTAAATGTCATAGCTCTCTGGTGGTGTATAGAAAATGTTTCTTGGGTTGCCTCTTCTCCTTCCCCTCTACTGAGCCATGTAGTATTTGTTCTTGAGTCCATTAGATCTTATTACAGGTAATATGTACACTTGCTATGTTGGTTATTCACAGGTAGCTATCATTGCAGTGAGTTTAAACATAATTCTATAAAACTAACATATGTTAAATTTTTTTTTAAACTGGGTGATAATTTGGAGAAGAATGAGCGAAGGCCCAGCACTTTACAAAGCCATCATTATCTGCTATAAGACATAACCTCTTTCTCGTGCAGAATCTCATCTGCAGTTCCAGAAGTGCATCTGTTATCAAATGTAAATTTTGTTTAGTCACATTTGTTAGGCTGAATTTGTTTCAATAGCCTGCATAGCTCATTCAGTACCAAGGAACTCATCTGTGATTGCTTGTATATGTTCGTTTCTTAACTTTTCTTACCACATTTAGTTAGTTGCACTCTAACCCTCTCTGCTGCAGTTACTCAACTCTTTCTCTCTTAGTGTTATTTTCATTCATTCTCATCCAAACATTTTTACTTCAAGTAAAAACTTCCTGAGAAATAATGGGTTAAAAAAAAGGTGTCTTCTGAAGACAGTGTCAATGTTTGATGCTGATAGCAGTGTTTTTAAATATTGAAAACCTGATTCAATGAAAAGGATCTTTTGAAAGATAAACATTAATCTTAATTTTCTTAGTTCTGTGTGAACATGTAAGGAATATTCCATGCTTGTAGTTCTAAATGAAAATGCTAGGATTTATGTTTATACTTTATTTTGAATGTTATAATCATACTTCTGCATGAGAGAACATATTAGGAAAATCATTTTCATATCACCCTCAAATGACATATTTGGCAGATAATGTTATCTTGTTTGGATTGACCAATTGTGAAATGTATCAAATGAAGATATCACTGGTTTATTAAAGACAGTTTAGAGTTTATGAATGTACATTGCTTGTATGTCTATTTATACAAGTATTGTGCCTTTTCCAGTGACATTGCTGTTGTATCTACTACAGTAGTGACTAAAAAAATGGCAAAACTATTTTATTAATTACTATACATTTAATACTGTGAAAATTGTTTTGTACTGTAAAATAATAGTTTATACTGTGTACATTGTTTCAAAGGGTGCAAAGAATTTCATATTGTGCAAAATGATTCATATTCTGCAAAATGGTAAAAGATGTTCCATACTGTGTAATGTGCATAGTTTTCAGCCTATTTGAATGTTCACATATTTGCATTGTCGTTTTTCTTAATCCTGTTCTATTATATTCCCCCCCCCCCCCCCCCCCCCCCCCCCCCCCCCCCCCCGAGACCCCTTCCCGGGACGAAAGTTCCTTCCTGAGCTTTCTGCTTTACAGCTGTGGCTTAACTTGAAACCAAAGTTACCAGTTATAGCTGACTGTAAAGACTTGCCTTGTGTTGAGGGAAGAGTTGGAAACACAAGATGTGATGTTATGGTTTTCAGTATGCTTGAAATGGGGTTTTATGAGCGATCATACCATGTGTATATGACTGGGAAAGCATTAACTCACACACAACTGAATACTCATCTGAAAGTCCAGATTTCTTGGGATATGATCAGGAAATTGATCACATCTTGACAGTGGGCAGACAGGTAAGGGTGGAACAGGAGGGATGTTAGACAGCTGACATCATGGAATGGAAGATCTGATATGTGATAACATGAAACATAAGGTTAACAAACATGCTGATTGTCAAATGACAGGGACTATGGCGCACTTGACCAGTATAAACTGTTTTGGTGCCGTCTTTGCTAGAGTGCTTTTTGTATATTTTATGCCCTACGCAGCTACTGCTAGAAGCCAACTAAATAAATTATATCAGTTTGAATCTCAAATGCATTGAAAACTAACACAACAGGTTTCCTAATTACTATCAAACTTCTTTCAATGTTACTCATTTCTACTGCTTTGTTTACCATATAGATTTTGTCTTTGTTCATGCAAGAACTTATTTTGTTCGGCATTCACATTGTGACTAGAAAATGGCAATGGAATCAATACTTATAATGCAAATGATTTTGTTTAATGTCAGTTTGACCAATGGTTAACTAAGCTAAGACTTGAATCTTGTTGTGCTTCATACTTTTACCAAACCATATATGTTCACATTTGTCACTGCTTCAGTATTGTTGTTTTGTCTGCTTTTTTTTTTTTTTTCATGTTTTATAAATGAGCTTAAAGCAATATGAGGAAACAAAATTGATCTATCAAGAAGAAAAACTAGTTGCTTTTCAGTAAAACTGTCAAAATGATAACAAATCCCTTACGACTAGAGAAAGGTGAGTATCCAACATACAAGGGCAAGATATGATTAAATAAATATGTATTTCTCGAGGCCGGTAGTTATCGATCCACACTTGAAAAAAAAACAAAGGCTTGCTGAAGACTGTCCTCACTAGAATTATGTAAACTTTACTTTCTTGAAACTTTTCTTTCTAGCAATAAGGTCATAGATAAAACAATTTTCTGTGATGTAAGACAACCTGGAACTTTCAATCTATTCTCTATAACCTGAGAGAGGGAACTGCTTTCTCCGGAATACCAGGGGGTTGAATGTGGAGAAGTACCTGTAACTTTATTCCTTGTTCTAATTATTCAGTGCAGTAATAGAATCTGAAGAGGCACCTTCAGTTGTATGTGTTAGGTATATAAATTAATTTTAGGGCATTAAGACAACTTAGTACTCATCATTTAAAAAAAAATTCCTGTTATTGCTGTTATATTATCATCCTGTTATGCTATTATATATCACATAGGGCTCCCAGTCTCCCCTTGGTTCTCATGTACAATCCTTGTGATCTCAGGGATGGAATCCTGTCCAGCATCTTTGACCTTTCTTGTTCCTCTTGGGCATTATTTTTTTTCAAGCCAAATAAAAACCAACATACATCACATCAATCATCTGTACTGTACTCAGTGATTATTTAAATCTCCCAATAGACTTTTTTAAAAATCTCACCTGTTGCTACAAGAAAAAAATTAGTTGCATTTCCTTTACAAGACTTCCCAAACTGCCCTAGTAATCATTGATTGTATTGTTTTACTAGGCAGTTTAGCTTGATAACACTCATTGGGTGGACATTCATAGTTTGACAAGTAAATGCTGATAGTTGTTAAAATCAAGTGATCCAACTACACTTCAGCAAATGTCTCTACATTTGACATCCCTACACACATTACAGGCTGCCATACTGTTTGCCTTTCATATTCCTACATTACAATTAAAATTTAAATTGGACTATTGATTGAAGCCATGTTTTTAACTGAACCAATCAGTTTGAAAACCTTAGTGCTTATTACAATTCCAGTTTGTTAGGATGAAATACTTTTTTTTAACCATCGACCCCCAAATTGGTTAATAAAAAAAATTTGTTTAGAAAGGTTTAAAAAAAAATGTAGGATACACATTTTTCAAGAATATCTGAGCTTATAGAAGTGAAGATTGCTGTTAGAATTTACTTAACTTATTCTGTTTCATGTATGTTGTATGTAGACTGTAAGCAGAGAGGTTCATTCTGACACAAATTCAACCTGTCCAACAAATACAACCTGTCCAGCTGAAAAGAACTGCAATAATCCCTGATACTTTACATCTTGTTCAAAAGCTACTGATCCCAGCTAAGTGCTTTGTGACTCTTGTTTGACCAGGTGGAAGGCTTTTTTTTTTTTTTTTACTCTGGAGCTGTTAGAATAGATAGCAGTGTCATTTCATCTGTATCATTTAAACTTCGGGATTAACTAGTGCTTAATGATTCTAGATCCTAAAACAGAAAAAAAAATTGTTCAGTGACTTAATAAATATAAATTGTTGTTTGCTACTAACATTGTCTTCAAAAAGCTACAAATAGTAGTAAATTTTTTGTTTTCATTTCTCTTTATAACATTTCCATTTCTTTACAAAAGCCACAAACTGTAGCAAGTAATTTGTTCTAATTTGTTTTTCCTTTGTTCCATTGTTTTCATTACTGTTTTTTGTTTATCAAATATGGTTATATAGCAGTTTTTTTTTTTTTTTACCTTTTTTCTTTTTTTGCACAGCCAGGTACTCTTGGTACATTACGTGAACAGAAACAGGAAAATGAAATACTTTTGTGCAGAAAATTGTTCAGTTTGTCATGTTTTGTAAAATGTGATGTATACTTTATTTTTAGTGTTACTAAATTGTTATAGAAATACTTTTTTTTTGGGTGCTCAAGTATATATGAAAGCTGTATTCTGTATTTAAAAACTCAACTTTGAGTCAGACCTATTGGATGACATTTTGTATTTTTTCTGACAAACTGTTCGTAATAAATAGCAATTTCAGTTTTTGTCTTGTCACTTTTTTCATGAATTCCTCCTGCATATCTATAACTTGTGTTTGATAAACAGTGATTAAAGGGGCTGATTATCCTGATGAAAATCCTGCGCGAATACCAGATTTCCCAGTTCAGCTACATTGGACCATTTAATGGTTATAAATATAATCTGTCCTCGATGGGTAGAGAAGCTGTAATTGAATGGGAACTGATTACAGCGTATATGTATGGTATGCCCCAATATCATAGATGGCAGTGACAGTCCCTGGGGAAAACAAGCTAGGAAAAAACAAAACTTCCCTGTTTTGGTACTGATTGTCACCTAGAAGAAAAGAAAGCTTGTGATCTATTGATATACAATAGAAAGGGCATGTGAATAGCCATAGTTTAGACCAGTGGATTTCCGGTTAAAATGGACGCTAAGCAGCGGCGCCGTTTGGAACAGAGGCAAATTTTTTGCTTCTGCCGGACGGTGGCCGATGCATTCTTGCTCCATTTGTAGACTGGATATAGTTTCGTCGCCCAGCTTCTGAGTTGAATGCATGGCGTGACCCTGTGAGCTGCGGATTGCATTTGGAATGTTTTTTTTCGACTGTGACCAACGTGGTGGTGTGAATTGTAGATTCAGAAAATGGCGCGATGCCTGTCGTTCAATGCTTGCGGGACCCGTATTAAAATTGATCACGCGGACAACTGCTGATCTGTTGACAAGTTCTGCTATCATCAATGATGAACTGCATTTCTAATGTTGGACTGTTTGTGTTAGCACTTCGGATGGCTACCATATGCTTTAATGCGAGTGTATGCTAGATATGCTGAGACAGCAGTCTGTCAATCTTTCCACAAGGGACTGTGATAGACATTCTGAGTGTTTTTCGCTGGCACAGGAGCGGAGCAAAGATGGGGCAACCCGTTTGCTGTGAAGCTGAAACTAAGACTACCAGACTACCAGACTTAGACCAGTGGTTTCGTTTTTCAAGTGGTGCCCCCTTGAATGTACGTCAAGACCCCAACATTACAAAATGATTTTTTAAAAATCCCAAGAACATGGAGAAAAACATGAACATTATTCAATGGCAAATAATGAAACAAATCAAGTTGTAATTTAGTGTCATTGCTAGGGTTGACAGTTTTTAAACTGGATATCTAAAAAAAAAAAATTGGGGGGTTGGGGGGGGGGGGGGGGATCATAGTTGGACAAAGCACAGCGGAGATTCCTCTCTACATCAAGCTGGTATCACTGTTTGGTTTTCGTGCCTATTCTTTTTTCTTCTCACTGATACCAGGTTGTAGCCCAGTGTCATGGTTTTGTGTGTCTTGTGCCACTTGGGTGGCTTGAGTGGATTTTGTTAATCTTTTTGCAGGTTTCAGCTACACCATTTATCCATCTCTTTCTTGGTCTTCCCTCTCGCCTTTCTTTCAGACATTCTACTGTAAAAAGTGTCATATGCAGTTTGATCTGCCTGCATTCTCACTAGATGGTCGAACCATTTCATTCTTTGTCTCTCAGTATAATCCAGACAGTCCTATTCAAATTTTCTCTAATGCTGGTATTCGTAGTCTCTTCTAGTGTTGTTAGTGGCGTGGCGTTGCGGAGACAGGGCATTTCACATGCAATTTTCTATTCTAGTGCCCTATTTATTGTCCAGGTTTGGCACTGATAACATAAAATGGAATATGAATGCTATTAATTGCTTGCTTTTTTGCAGGAAGGGAAACATTTAGGTGCCTAATAATTGGGGGTATCTGACAGCATTTGCCTTCTGTACTCTGGCTTCTGTCTGTCCTTAGTTGACCATGTATCTTAGTGCACTTGTATTCATGGCGAGGCGCAGACGCCGTCTGGAAGTGACAGGTTCGATTCCCGGCACGGTAACTATAGCTTTCGAATTTTATGTTGTCTAGTGTGTTCTATCTTTCTACTTCTTTCTATGAGTGCCGTTCACAATACTTTCTGTTACTTGATTAATTCATAATATTTAACGGCCTCAAATGGTTCCCCCCTCTGTTTATTTATAGATTTTTGAATGCTCATTTGATTGTAATATCGTTAACATGAATGCTCATTTGATTGTAGTATCGTTTACATGAATGCTCATGCCTGTTAACTCTCGGAGTCCTAAAGAACACATCATACGTTCACAAGTTCCTACCTAGTAGCGCAGTTAAAGCATGATGCTGGTAATCTGGTAATCCTAGTTTCAGCTTCATAGCAAACGGGTCACCCCATAGTTGCTCCGCTCCTGTGCAACGAAAAACACATGTAGCTCAGTGTCACGCCATGCACTCAACTCAGAAGCTGGGCGACGAAACTATATCCTTCCAGTCTACAAATGGAGCAAAAATGCAACGGCCACCGTCTGGCAGGGAAAAAAAGGTGGCCGTGCCTAGCGTCCATTTTGACCTCAAGCATTATGAGGGTTAATAAACGGTCAGCCCAGCAGTACACTCATTATTAGCTGGGGAAGGGACTTACGACATTACATCCACCAGCAGGCGTCGCCCCTACAATGACCTGCCTGCCTTCGTTAACGACTGTTCACCCAACAGCCATGCAGTTCTTTGGCACGAAGGAGACACCTTAAACTTGGCTTTCGGACTGCCGACTCCCTACAAGATGTTATTTTATGCTTTATCACACTTGGTGTCACTGCACATTGGGCATACCCTTGCGTGCTCAGTTCTCCGAAGCAGCAGCCAAAGTACTTCTACTAATTGTCCCCATGAGAAGCTGGTTATATCGTCTCCTTTCTCTACCCCGGAGACGGCAAAGACGTGCATCACCATACTTAACTCCCATGTCACGCAATCGTGTTAGTGTCAGAGATTCATCATTCTCCACTAGCCCAGTACGTAAAGCGTTGACGATATCTGCCCTGTCCATGCTTTTTCCCCCCGCAATCATTGGTGCAGTGTTTGCCAGTTGGTCCGCTCGCTCATTTCCCTTTACGCCCGCATGACCCGGTGTGTAGATCCAGGTTATGGAGGTTAAGTGCGATTTCCGAATGCTTTCTATCCATTCAGAGCGCATACTGCCTGTTGCTATTTTCTGAAGCTTATTCATTGAGTCTGAGACAATTACTGCTTGTGTGGCGGTTTGCTCGGATACCCACGCTAAAGCTCTAGAAGCAGCGGCTATTTCCATTGTCATGCTTGACGTGGTTGTCTGGTAAGCGCCGCTGTCCTCGTGTATAGTTTTCCCCATTCTTTGCGCTGTGTATGCCCATGCTGACCTTGATCCGCGCTTCACGAATCTGTGTAGATGATGATATCTTCTGGGTCTGAATGCTGATCTATCAGTTCCCTTACTTCTGTGTCTACGGCCGAAGGAATTTGATCTCTGCAGTACCTTCCGAGTGTGATGACAACCTTATAGATGTCATGCATGTCTACTGTTGTATTCGTCCATTCTTTTCCGTGACTGATCACGTCTAGGTCACATACCTGCTGGATTAAATCCTCAGCCTTTGCCATCCAAGAGCGGCCTCTTTTGAGACGAGTTCCTTTTGTGTCGTATATAGCTTTGTGCAATTGGTGGTTAACGTCTGCCGATACCCTCATGTAAGCCTTGACCTGTGCCACTTTGTATCTGCTAGTCATCGTCGGCAAACCCAGGACATAACGCATGGCGTTGCAGGAGGTGTCTTTTGTGCAGCCGAGTATGAGTCTCATGGCCTCATTTTGTATTCGGTCCAGTCTTTCTAGCTGGGTTTTGCTGACAGTGAGGAGGGCAAGACCATAGTCAATGACGCTAAGCACAAGCCCTTGATAGAGAAGGAAAAGTAAGCGTTGTTCAATATCAGCTGCTGCTAGCACCTTTCCTGGCTATAAGTATGACGTTGTCTACGTGGCAGTTGTATGACAGGCATCTATCAAATGTCATGCCCAGGTATTTCATGGTGTCCGTTCTCTCGCAAGATGCGCTGATTGTGTGTCTCTATTTACTATCCCTTGGGCCTGTGATGCTAAACCCACTGGGACTCAAAAAAAAAATAAGGCTGAAAATCCGGATTTTAAGCATAAGTGCACTCTTTCAGAATTGCTTGACTGCCCTGAGACGCACATCCTCCAGGTTGGAAACCACTAGTTTCAAAACTACAAATGTCCGGTAATCAAAAAGTTGAAACTATCTTATATTCTCTTAGAAGACTTTTGAGATATTAGTAACGTTTGGTATGAATAACTGATCATCATAGCACAAGGATAGTTACCCATAAATGCTCTATTCTTCTTCTAAATAAAGCCTGAGTCCGAAGAATCTCAGCGCAGTGCACATACTCCGTAGCACCAGCGAAGATCCTGAAATATTTTGGGTCGATTTTTAACTCAAGATTTTGCCGGGGCAGCACCGTTAGGCTACTCTTTTTTTCGATTTCCAACTGCCTAGGGATTTTTTTTTTTACATACCCAACAATACACACAGGCGTACGTACTTGAAGTCCACGTAAAAAATGCTTCACCAGTGCCTGAACTCTGGACCTCCAGCACTCTATGCGGACGCTATGCCTTGAGACCACTCAGACCCCCAGTATATACATTGGTAACATCGTGTGGGAGAGTTATACAAAAATAATTAAACAATAATTTAAAAAAAAAAAAAAAAAAAAAAAAAAAAAAAAAGGTCGATTAGAAACTGCATTAGAAACATTTATGAACAGAATCATCCGACTTTCACAAAATACACCACCACAACTCTCATCCAAAACCACCATAACCCTCACCGCCACGACCACTACTAAAACCAAATTCATTACAACAACCACCGCCACCACCAGTGCAACCAACACCACCACCTCTACTACCACCACAACCAACGCCACCATTACAACCACCACTAACACCACCAACAAAACCAAAACCACCGTCACTACAGCCAACACCACCGTCACTACAGCCAACACCACCGTCACTACAGCCAACACCACCGTCACTACAGCCAACACCACCGTCACTACAGCCAACACTACCAACACCACTATCATCACAACCAACACCACAACCAACACCACCATTACCACCACAACCAACACCACCATTACCACCACAATCAATACCAACATTACCACCACAACAACCAACACAACCAACACCACCATCACCTCAACCAACACCAATAACTTCATGTCATTTTTAAAAAGTCGCTCACGCTGGGCCTAGCTGGAACGACTTTCGGCCCCTAATCAATTTCCCGGCTTACGTATTCTCCAGCTCAAACCGTCTCTAAAATCCTGTTTCAGTGGCCTCCTTGGTTCCATAGCAAGTGATATTTATGTGTATTACAAGCAGCACAATGGAACCAACCAAGCATGTCTATCAAATGTTCAAAACATCACAGACCCCACGTTACGATCAAGTGTTTGTTGTGTTTGTTATGTGGCTTATCAGGATCCAAAGTTAGAGCAGAGGCTAGAGGTCTGTTTCATCGTATCGTAAAAAAAAAACAACCGCCTAATAAACATTTTCTAGAGATCAAAGGTTTTCAAACATGTTGTCTTGGAGTCCCTTTTACAATTTAACTTCCACTGGGCAACCCTTTTCATCGACGACCAGGTGTCTTTTTTGTTCGCCTAGTCGGCGTCTGTGGATTAGGCGTTGCGAACGCGCTTCGTAATGCAGGGGTGCCGGGTTCGATCCCAGCTGCGAGCCTTGCGCCTTACGTTGGTTTCGACAGTGGTATCGAGAAGCCGACGGTCCAGAAAGCAATGGCAAGCTACTGGAGGCAAACTTGTCTAGAAAATCCACAACAACCAAAAAATGCTGGGGTTGGTTCTGCAACGTCCTGTAAAGGATACGCAACTAACTAGGGACTCAGTCACCGGTCAGGAAAGCAGTTGGGTTTTCGCATCAGAACCATAATAGTCGTTTTAATGGCTGCTTGATGGCGAGCAGTTTAACGCCATAACTTAGTCCCCCTCAAAGAAGGCGTTGAACTTGGTTTATTAGTTTTTTTTTCAAGACAGGCAGCCTTTTAGGCCTAGGCCAGTAATTTCCCTTCTACTTTAAACTTTAAGCATCCGTGACAATATTCTGGATGTCAGTTCCAAGATTCCCTATTCAGTCTCTAAAAACGGTGCACCAAAAACTGCTACACCAGCCTTGTGTAACCTACAATCCCGTAAGGCCATATTCTATAATTGATATGGATTCCGCTCCGGTATTGCTCAAATAAGTCACAGTGTAACGACGTGGGGTATAGGCCTCGGTAGACTGGTCCCAGCCTCTAGTGGAACATTTTTTTTAAAATCCCTGAAGCCAAAGCTGTCCGATCAACGTTTGCTTGTGCTACTACTAACTGTCAAAGTCTGTTCGATAAACGTCTGACCGATAGTCCATTCGTTACGTTGGGTGTGCAGGTAGACGCTTAATTTGCTACCGCAGCAACGATACATATGACACCATAACCTCAGCTTACGTTGCAAAACCACGATTCCGTCTTGTCCGATAAGCGCAGCTGGAGAAGTCCGAGGCTTGAGAGTCATGACCCCCCTTCCCTTTTCCGAGATTGTCTAGGGAGGTAAAAGGGCTGAAAAAATTGTCGACGAGGGACCCACCTACTAAAGATCGATAGACTCCTGCTGTTCATGCTCCATCTGTGAAGTTCTTCATATTATAAGGGTTACAGAATAAAAAGGGGGAAAGAGGAGTATAGATAGATAGATAGATAGATAGATAGATAGATAGATAGATAGATAGATAGATAGATAGATAGATAGATAGATAGCTAGATAGATAGATAGATAGATAGATAGATAGATAGATAGATAGATAGATAGATAGATAGATAGATAGATAGATAGATAGATAGATAGATAGATAGATAGATAGATAGATAGATAGATAGATAGATAGATAGATAGATAGATAGATAGATAGATAGATAGATAGATAGATAGATAGATAGATAGATAGATAGATAGATAGATAGATAGATAGATAGATAGATAGATAGATAGATAGATAGATAGATAGATAGATAGATAGATAGATAGATAGATAGATAGATAGATAGATAGATAGATAGATAGATAGATAGATAGATAGATAGATAGATAGATAGATAGATAGATAGATAGATAGATAGATAGATAGATAGATAGATAGATAGATAGATAGATAGATAGATAGATAGATAGATAGATAGATAGATAGATAGATAGATAGATAGATAGATAGATAGATAGATAGATAGATAGATAGATAGATAGATAGATAGATAGATAGATAGATAGATAGATAGATAGATAGATAGATAGATAGATAGATAGATAGATAGATAGATAGATAGATAGATAGATAGATAGATAGAGAGGGAGAGAGGGAGAGAGGGAGAGAGGGAGAGAGGGAGAGAGGGAGAGAGGGAGAGAGGGAGAGAGGGAGAGAGGGAGAGAGGGAGAGAGGGAGAGAGGGAGAGAGGGAGAGAGGGAGAGAGGGAGAGAGGGAGAGAGGGAGAGAGGGAGAGGGAGAGAGGGAGAGAGGGAGAGAGAGAGAGAGAGTAAGGTGCCCCCTTCAGCCGCTAGTCTATAGTACACTCCTGAGTAACTTGTTAGCTCTTCCTCCCTTTCCACACCAGGGTAACATGAAATCATGGGAGCACTTGGTGACCTGAGTTTAGGAGCAGCTGACTGATAATTGTTGGTCATGGTCTCAAGCTTAAAACTGTAGACAGCGGTTCACTGCCAAAAAAAAAGAAAGCAAGGGCAAACTAAATTCTTCAAGATGTCAAAAGTAGTCATGATTTCAGAGGTTACAGTAGAACTCAGCTTTCTTTTGTTACATTGTTTTTCAAACATGTGATGAGAATTAGTGGCTTCAAGTGCTTCGTTACAATGACAAGATTGATGGGGGAAAGAAAAGAGCTAACAAGGGTAAAGAGATCAATAGGTGGATGGCTCGATCATTTGGTTGGGGCGACACAAGAGAACTCACTGATTCATGATTCTGGTGATCGTTTGAGACGGTGAAATATGACTGCCTACCAGGACCGGATTTAGACGATGAGGGCCAAGGTTATATTATGCCACGAGAAGGAGATGAAACTATACCACTGTCGAAACCAATGCAAGGAAATGACCCGCGATCGAAACATTACAAAGCATTAAGCCCGGAGAGGGGCAAATACCATAGCTTTAGCAACGAAAGTGCCGCAAATAAACAAGATCACAAATATAGCCAGAAACTTGGCAGCTTCGGCTAGCTAGCAGCAGGTTGACCATGGTTGAGTTTTGATTTTTTCTCAAAAGGCATTGGAATTGGAATAATGCCACGAGGCCTCAAGTTTTATAATGCCTTGATTTCCTCAGTTATATAATCCAACGAGGCCCTGCTGTTTTGAATTATATCAGGTAATCTCCGAAAATATGTGTCTGATTTTATTAGAAAGCGTCGCTGGAATTACATCGGTCACGTACTCAGAATGGACATACAGAGACTTCCCCACCAAGCCTTCGTATGGTCACCAGAGGGTAAAAGAAAACAGGGAAGACCAAAAGAAACTCTCCGTAGAACCATCACAAGGGAGAGCTCAACCATGGGTCTCAGTCGCACTCAAGACCTACATCAAGTGGCAAAGAACCGACAGACGTGGAAAGCTATGACCTCTGCCCTATGCGCCATCTTTGGCACAAGAGGAATAACTAACTAACTAACTAACTAATCTCCGAAAACTGTTAACTATATACACATTTCAAGCATATAGATAATGAAAGTATATTAGGTAGGTAAGTTGTACCCCACCAGGACATCACACAAGCGATAAACACCTATTGACACAATGTACCACCATGCGGATGAGGATCCCCCGTGGAAGGGCCCCGTAAACCCCGTTCAGTCGTTAGGCCCGGCTATATTTAGGGCGCCGGCAAAAGCCAGGGTGGGACTTCAAAATTACTAAAATTGCATCCCACAAGGGGACGACTTTGGTACGTATAAAATATACTGTCGTTTAAATTGTTAGTAAAAGAAATAATAAAGAGTATGTCTGGCGTCTCGCATACATTGATCACGGTAGCTCTTGTGCCAGGTAAGTATTGTCTCGCATAAATTATTTTATATAATCCTCTTAAATGCTGTATTCAAAGTAAATTGGATTTTTTATTTAAAAAAATGTATTTTTTAAGGTCCCTGCAAATTGTGAGGCCCTAGGGTGCAGCTTAGTTAGCTTATGCCTACATCCAGCACTGCTGCCCACACTTATCAACAAGACACATGATGGTGACGGTGATTGCTCAAATTAGGACACGTCGTACATGTCAGGTTCCAGCTGTTTTCAAGGTACACAACTCTTGCTGTCACATGAAGTTGTCTCCATATCCAAGAATAACCTCCCATGAAATGATGTCATTATAATGGCTGCCATGAACTGCTGAAAGTAGGTGGGGACATCATCATACGATTTCACTGCAGTGTTTTTCTCATCTTTCATTGCTGTGTTGGTCGTTGTTTTTATGTGTCCACCCAAAGTATATTAAGTGTAAACATTAACAGAAACCTATTGTAGCTGGTTTGAGGAATTACATGGTCATTGTCTGAAATTAAAATAAAGTGATAACACTAACAGAATGGATAAAATCCTGAATAAGAAAGACTTACAAAAACAACAATAATTCTCTTCCGGTCTCAATCGATCCGATGTTGATAATGTTCCCTGAAGGTGATGTTTAGTGGCTAATTTTGATCCCTCAATGGATATCAATGTGCGTGTTGTTGTTTACTCAAATATAGTACCATTGAGTGTTTTGATAGCTGGCGTGAGCGAATTAGTTCTTTACAACACAACCCGTGCACCCAAGTAGTGGTTTAGATTATTGACTACCTTCTATGAAGTGAATGGGTAGTTTCAGAATTAGAGAATTCTCTAAAAATCCCGAGCATCATTGCTGGATATGACATTGTTGTCAAACGGCTACCTATCCATACATCTTTGAAGTCTCCAGGACAGTTCTTAGCTAAGATCAGATACATGTTTTCACAGTTTACCTGCCTTAGCACAAAACAAAATGTAGTTTCTGACTGATATAGACAAAAGTCAAGCCAGGACCAACCATGACTCAAGAAGGACCTACTATACAGTAATGGCTGACATAGTTACATTATTATGCTGACAAATATCTCACTTTATCAAGCATTATTAATAGCTGGAACTAGTGAATAAGCAGCACAGACTGACTATGCGGATCATGGGGACAGGTCCCAGAAGCCCCATTCAGTCCATAGGTTGGATTATATTAGGGCCCCTGGCAACAGTCAGAGTAGGGTGCAGTAACTCGGTGAATAAACACAATGCCAGATAAAGGAGAAATGATGTGTATTTTAAAATCCAGTGCAGTACCGCTTGTAGAATCCGCCAGCCATATTTTGTATGACAGGAGATACTTAGGATATTTGATTCTAAAGCTGTTTTTTTTTTTTGCAAAGGGATGTTTACTTTGTAATTATCAATACAGTTTGTTGTTTAAAGTAAGTAAAAAGTAAAGGACCCTTTCCACGCCTTTAGGCATATAGGGCTAGACCTATATTTTATAGACCAACGGCACAAGATGGGTGATGTGGTCAGCATCAGGCCGGCCGCCTCTACTTCCCGGGACAACACCCGGTACCCACTCAAGGCTGGGTCAAGGTCATTTTTAAAGAAAAGTCCGGCTCCGCCAGGGAGTGAACCCATGACCTTTCAATCCATGGCATGCGTCTAGCCGCTCCGCCACGGGGACTCCCGTTTGTTCTTTACTATTTTGTTAAATAATTAACCTTTAAATTGTTTAAATGGCCTTGGCTCCCGGGTCGACCCGGCCTAAAATTGGTACCAGGTAAGGTCCTAGAAAGTAAAAGCAGCCATAGTGATTTTGATCACATTGCCTATTGAGTGTGGATTGGTCCACAAAAAAATGACTTTAGCCTCATATACCTGAAGCGCCATTGTATTTTTAATAAGAATAGACACATGTAGTTTGACCTGCATAGTTTTTTGTGTATTTATAGCTAGGAGTTGTTGTAGCACTGCAGTTAGTGAACCTGTGGGTAGCATTCGGCTTTACAGATCACTGTAACTCTGGGAGGCAGTCTACATTCTTTGGTCATGCATAAGAAGGAGAAAAGGAGGGAGTCTACATTCTTTGGTCATGCATAAGAAGGAGAAAAGGAGGGAGTCTACATTCTTTGGTCATGCATAAGAAGGAGAAAAGGAGGCAGTCTACATTCTTTGGTCATGCATAAGAAGGAGAAAAGGAGACAGTCTACATTCTTTGGTCGTGCATAAGAAGGAGAAAAGGAGACAGTCTACATTCTTTGGTCATGCATAATAAGGAGAAAAGGAGGCAGTCTACATTCTTTGGTCATGCATAAGAAGGAGAAAAGGAGGCAGTCTACATTCTTTGGTCATGCATAAGAAGGAGAAAAGGAGGCAGTCTACATTCTTTGGTCATGCCATAAGAAGGAGAAAACTGGAGTATGCCATGACTGGGAAAGGAAAGTTGGAGAGGAAAAGAGGCAGAGGGAGCACGAAAGAGAAGATGCTGGACAGATTGACGTTATGGTTTAAATGATCATTTGTGTAGGAATTGATTAAAAGTACATGATATAGAAGCTTATGGCTGGACATTATTACCAAGACCACATTGCTTGGACTATAAGAAGAAGAATGACTCTGTGTTTACCTCTTTCAGTCCCAAGGAAAATATCATACGTTCATAGGTTTATACATAGAAGCGAAGTGATGGCAGGATGTACAGATTATACATTTCTCTTTACTATCCCTTAGGCCTGGGATGCTATACCCTCTGGGAAAGAAATAATTTTTTGAGAATTGTTGGGAAGGAAACAAATAAGGAAGGACCTACCCCTAGTCATTACACCATGGTCTGGCACAGTGTTCCTCAACCTTTTCAGTCGTGTGGCCCACCAAACAAGAGAAATGGTTTTAGTGGTTACATCACCTGACAGCTATGTGCTACCAAACAATCTCTGCCCCAATTTATTTACGTGATTTCTGATGGCCCGTTTTATGTGTGTATGGGGTTTCTGGGATTTTTACCTGTTTTGGTCTCATCCTCGGGGTGTGGTTATCCTACAGATTGCAATAATGGGAGAGAAGAACTACCTGCCCAATTCCGTTACGTGATTTCTGATGGCCCACCTGAAGTTTTTCCATGACCCAATGGTTAAAGGACACTGGAGCAGAATAATTGCTGCCCAATTCTGTTTCATGATTTTTGGTGGCCCACCTGGAGTTTGTCCAAGGACTAATTGTTACAGGACACTAGAGTATCATAACTATTGACCTAATACTTTACCTTGAAGTGATGATATCTGTGATCAAGCTATATTTACATTATACATATAGTGAATATAGGTGTCTTCTCTGTGGAGTAGTCAAGTTATTAGGCCTCAATACTGAAAGTCTTCGCTTTGTGCCACAGAAGCATTATTTGGTTTATGAGTGCAGTTATGGAAATCCTGCAAATAATTTTCTAGAGCAGGACCATTCAACTGGCAGCCCCTGGGCCAGATTGGGCCCACAGAGGCCTAGCAAGTGGCCCACAGATCATTGCCAAGTGTATTGTTTTAGTGATATTTCTATGCTGGTGCTCCGGCCTCTGGTCTGAAACAATCCCTGTTTTCAAGATTTTGGCCCTTGGGTGAACTTGGCTGAATAGCAATGTGCTAGAGCTGTGGAGATTGTGCTGTACAGGTAGCTAGCTATTCTGGGGAAGAAGACCAACCTGTGTGGGATAACCTGGCGCAGTGAAGTGTTCTTGACTTTATCATAATGCCTTTGTGAAGAAGGAACAACAGGGAGCGGGTGGGTGATGGGAGATGGATTGACAGACAGACCGACTGACAGATACATGCACATAACTGATTTTATTTAAACGTCTTAAATTCTGCAGATTTATATACGTGAATGAAAACCGCATAATCTGACAGTAGCTGACACAGATAAGTTCACCATGACGTCTTATGGGAAAGGCAACTTTGACGGGTATACCCCGTACCAAGGAGACTCACGTTCTGAAGGTTTGGGATGTTTTCTTCAAACCAGATTTGTTTGTTGTTGGTGTGTGTGTGTGTTTTAAAATCTGTCTACATTAATGTCGGCGTCTGTAGATTAGGCGTTGTAAACACACTTCGTAATGCTGGGATATCAGGTTTGTATGATTGTGGTGTATCATGAGTAGGGCTGGAAGTTCAATCCTGCATTGGATTTGACAGTGGTACTGAGAGCTGCCCATCTAGAAAGGAGTGACAAACTACTGGACGTACATTTGCCTGGAAAAGCCACAACAGCCAAAAAAAAATGCTGCATTGGTTCTTCAACAACCTATAAAGGATACACAACTAACTATAATAATATCAAGTATACATTACAAGCAATATAAGAAACCATCTGGTGGGGACTAAGATCAGTGATGTACGAATGTGTGAATGTAGATTTGAAGACAATCGAGAGATTAGAAACACCGGCATTGACTGGTTGGAGGGCACACAGCTGGAAGATCTCAGATTTACTGACGTTCTGAGTACAAATAATGATAAGTTAAGAAAAAGAGATGATTTAGAAAATATAATAAATGCGGCTTCAAAAATGGGGGAACAAAAAGGTTATGAAAATACAAATATAATAAAGACACCACCAACAGATCAAGCAGATGTAACATGAGAGACAAATGGAATTAAAGTAGCAGATCAATTTATTTATTTAGATAGCAATTTTGATAATCAAGAAACTGCACAGAGTAAGATTATGACACACATTTGGCAAGGCATAAGCAGCTTTTTAAAACCTGAACAAAATATATTACTCAGAATTGTATAGTTGTAAATCTCAACTTACATATTTTCAGTTCTAATGTTATCAGTTTTAACATATGCTAGTGACAGTTGAAGAACCACTATAGACATGGAAGAAAATTTAAATGCATTCAAAAACAAATGCCAGAGGAAAATGTTGAACATGAATGGGTGAAGAACTAAAAGAAATGTTTGGGTAACCACTAACAACAACAGTTAAGAAGATGGCACTATATTCAACAGTACTTGTTTGATGATTTTCCTGTACCATTCGGTATAAAAATGTGAACCTGAAATTTTTTTGGGGACTTTATTTGCCAATGATATGAAGGAAAAGAAATCATTGTTTTCCTATGTGGATTCTGAGGCTCCATTGTGGGGAATACAAGAATAGACCTACTGCTTCCCCAAGCATGTCAAAAGAGTCGACTATCTGGGGGTTTCCTTTGAAGTCACAATACACCTGCCAGAGAGACAAGGAACAACAAATCTGCATACAAATAAGTCAGATCTGTAAAATGGATGTGCATGCAACACTCAGGTTCTGAAACTAGTCTAAGGTCGAGAAGTTGACGAACAACCAGAACTTTCTGCTGGAGTTTACAGCCGGTGAATGCGAAAAAGACCAAGAAGAATAAGATCTTTGTTTATTCATGCAGGCACAGACCACCCAGAAACATCAGCTCAGTTTCATGTTTGTGTGTGCCAGAGTATGCAGGTGAAATGGGGAGTAAACAGGCTGATAAGATGGGCTGGCAGGACTACTGTGGAAAGTTGACAAACAGCTTAACTGAATGCTTTCAGAGAGAGAGTATGATTGAATTGATCAGATGATGGTTATGGTTCTGCAACCTTCATCAGACTGCATAACTGTAAAGTTGAAATCAAATAAGAGCACCATGATCAGTTGCTACACAATGGGAGGTATATTGAGGAGTGGATATGCTCAGATATGGATGAAATGGTTTAGTGAACCGTAACAATTATCTGTCAGATGATTAACCATTAAAAAGAGCTTAGAGGCAGCAGGAGTGTGGATCCTAATACTTCTTCATTCACTCTTAAAAAAATTGTTGGCACATTGTGGGTTACAGCTAGGCTGTGATATCTGTGCCTTTTGGCTGAATAACTCTGATTTCATCTAGTCCCTAATTAGTCTGCTAAAAATATGCTTTATAAGAAGGGGAAGGGGGGTAAGTTTTTTTCTTCCCCAAAATGGTACACTAAGTTTATAAAACAAGTGTAGTTAATACCTTGGTCATCCAGAGGTTCGATTCCTAGTGCGATAACTATAGCTTAAAATTTGTATGTTGTCTAGGGTATCCTTAAATCTTTCTACTTCTTTCTGTGAGTGTCGATCAATACATTGTTTGTTTATCATATGTAATGTCAGCGAGAGTCGCTGACAAAGATGGCCTATATCAGACTAATAAAAGTACAGCTTGTAACATGCTAGAATTATTTGTCGAGCCTCAGGCTAAAAAACTCTTTAGTTTATACAATCCAGTTCTGTTTCATAGTTTTTGATCAGTTCTGTTCTTTATCTGTAGGATGCATCTCTCACCTGTAGATGTAGTGAATCTCCAACACAGTCTTTTACCCTGGATGTACACCTTTTGACTGATGTTTTGTTCATCACTTCATGCTATCCTCCCACTTGTATCACTAACTACCTATTGCTCACTTGCTTTCAACTTTATTTTAGATGTTGTAATAACTTAATAACATTACATTTTCTGTTTTAGGAGAGAGAGGCTCAGATTTTGCCAAGTTATCCAGGGATATAAGCAGTAATGTACAGAAAATTACCCAGAATGGTAGGTTGCTAAAACATTTGGGCCTGTTCAGGGTTCTTTCTATATTGGTGTATCAACATTTTGTATCTTTTAAGGACACTTGAGATCAAGAATCACTTATACAAACTAAAGTTTGCCTGTCATTATGCCTACCATTCTTGTACACATATGGACAAGAAGAAGATGTTTGCACCTTTCTGTCTTTCCAGCCAACAGTAGAAAAAATGTGAATCACAGCCCTTGGCCATGGTGAGTGTGACTAGCAAGACCAGCTCGCATTAAGAAGTATCTTCTACAAAATATGCATGAGATTTCAGGACCATTGTTGCTGTCACATGTACAACAGATCATGGCCTCCAAATACAACATATCAAGAAAAAACTTCTGGCCAAGAGAAACATCAGTGCATGCCAAACTTTACGGGTTGCTAAGTGAATACAACAGACAGTAAAGTTGATACTAGAGGCAGCATTGCAGACATAGATCATCTATTTCAAGCAAAAAAAAAAAAGAAAAGAAGAAGAAGCTATCACATGTGTCTGGCATGTATCTTTGCAGATGGTCAGCTCATAACCTGGTTTTCCTTTATCCCTATTTCCTTCTTAATTCACCCCTCAATGAGTTGTGATACAGTACATTCTGTTTTCAATCCAATTCCATATTTGTTTCATTCATGTCCCACTTGCACAAATGTTTGAATTATTGTAAAGGCCAACCCCATTATGTTGTACCCATATATATAATTCCATAGAGCAGGCATGTCAAATTTCAGGCCCTTTGCGCACACACCTGCAGCCGCACAGAAGAAATATTCTGCAATCAATTTTATGAAATGACTTCAGTTAGTTGTTATGTGTGGCCCTCAGGAGGACACAGATTTGACTCATATGGCCTTCGGGGGACCCTCAGTTTGACTTGCCTGCCATAGAGGATGTCCTTAGGGAACAGGAAAAACATATGTCCAAAAATATCATGTAGAATTGGAATATATTTGGTTAATTGCTGACTGAATGTTTGCCCAGAGATTTACATCCACAGACATCTGTTTGAGAGTCTCAGTTATTCTTTTCTTTGCCCACTGACCTCAGTTTTGGGAGAAATGTAAGAATCTTTTCTATGCTCTTTCTACTGTGAAAGCAGGTCTTCATTTGTCTAAGATTGTTCTTGATGCCACTAATTCAGCTTTTCTGTGGTCTTTCCCTTGCTTTATGCTCATTATATTGCTTTGGGGTGATTCTCTGTGGATAAATGGTTGAACAAATGGGTCTTTATCTATATATGTGTGTGTGTGTGCGAGTGCGTACATGAGAGAAAGAGAGAGAGAGAATAATTAATGGCGTCTCAGAGAAATCCACAGATCTAAATTACAATAGCATCCTAAGGTAGAACATTCTGAACAACAGCAAACAGGAGTCGCAGATAAATTATTGCAGTATCTTATTGATAATTCAGTTTAGGGAAATGATAAAGGTAGAGAGGCTATAAATCATTCTTTTTGTGAGTCATGTACGACATTCAGAATCAGCAGCTGTGACAAACTGAGCAGTGTTGCCTCATTCTTTTTTACCAGGGTCTAGTGTTTCTTTTTTTGTAATTGAGTATACACTGGTGATTCCAACTCTTAGCCAAACATATATAAAGATATTAAATGAGATACAGTATGAGGCGGTGCACATTATACTTGGAGATGCACAGAGAATACGGCCATCAGGGCGATGCATTACCACCTTGATCTTCCAACCATGCCGCACATATGCGTATCTGTAAGTCAGTGCCAACACACATCACCCACTGCACAGTGAAATTCACAGGAAGAATGATAGCAGGTTCAAGTGGGGGAAATCTCAGATGGGTCAGGCTGAGGACATTATTCAACTTGTTTGTTCACTTGATGACATAGAACCTGGTGAGGAATGTTTATGAGTGCTAGCAGAGTGTTTTAAACCCTTTTGAGTCTGAATAAAATTAGGCAGAGACTGCAGACAGACAAAAACTCAGTGGCGATGGAGTTGGAAGTTCAAGCTTTGATTCTTGAAAATTCTGCTTATGGGGATGCAGTTATTTACACCAGTGGATCCATTTTTCGGCCCGTGCAAAACTCATAGGCATTGAGGGAGAATTGCAGAGTGCTTTTGCAGAAGATGAGAGACAGGATAGGTTAGAAGATAGTGGTTGGAGTCTCTGACAGGAATAAGTTTCATTTTTGTATTAGAATGAATGAGTAAACTGGCTTTCTGGCAGGGCCACGGTAGGCACACGAGAACCATTGGACCAAGCCGATGTTCTTAGTGCTCTGAGAGAGAGGCAGGATGCATAGGTGATTCAGGAGATGACAGTGAATTGGTAACCTTGATGAGAATACAGGATTTTAATGTGAAAACAGGTTTCACCAGACAGGTGCCAAAGAAGAATAGTAAACCATCATAGAAACTGGTGTTATCAGTCGCCACAAGCTAATGAAAGAGATACTGAATGTTCTGATGAAAGTAAAAAGTAAAGTAAGTAAAGTAAAGGACCCTTTTCTGCACTTTCAGGCATAACAGACATCTAGTGCTAGACGTATATTTTATAGACCAATCACACTCGGTGGGGGATGTGGTCAGCATCACGCTGGCTGCATTAACACCCATTTAAGGCTGGTTTGACCTGGCTCATTTTTGACTACAGTCTGGCTCTATCAGGACCCGAACCCACGACCTTCGGATCTGCAAGCCAGCGTTAAGCTGCAACACCATGGCAGCTTCTGTAATCTGTTCTGATGAAACACACAATAGTTTAGGTTTAAACAATGGATCAACATCATGGCATAAGGGTAGTAACCCATAAGTGCTCTGTTCTACTTCTAATTCAAGCCTGAGTTCATAGAATCTCCACGCAGTGCACGAACTCAATAGCACCGGCGAGGTTTCTAAAATACTTAGGTCGATTTTTAACTCCAAATTTTGCCCTAGCAGCGCCCCTTAGGCTACTTACTCTTTTTGATTTCCAACTGCCAAGGGATTTTGTGCGTGCGCAACAAACAATACATATGGGCATCTGATCTTACTACCCGAAGACCAGGGGAAATTACTAGAAGTCTATGTGAAAAATCCCAGCCTGAAGCCGTGACCCCTAGCACTTGAAGCAGACGCCAAGCCTCGAGACCACACAGCTCCCCTCACAATGGAAATATAATCAGACGGCTACAGGCACCACTGCTAATGGTACGCTCTGCTTGCTGCCCCGGATAGGGCTGGATCGCTTATAGGAGTGTTTCAAATACTGTAATGTTGGTTCCTAGCTCAGCTTATCCTGCGAAATCTTAAAGAGTTTGTTAAATGTGTTGTTTGGGTTCATCGGCTGTAAACCCCGGCGGAAAGACCTGGTTGTTCGCCCATTTCTGGATTTTGGCTTTGTTCCAGGACCTTAGTTTTCTATATGTATCAGTTTGACAGATCATGCTTAATTATATGCAGACTGTTGTTTCTTGACTCTAGGCAGATGCACTTCACCTTTGAAGGAAGTCCTCAATTAGTTGACTGTTATTACATGATTGCTGGCCAGGCAGTGGGTCTGTTCTTGTTTTCCCCACAATGGGACCCTGGAACCCACACCGGGGTTTGTTATACTTAACTAGATTCACCTTTTTGAGTTTTGAGGCAGTTAAAAAAAATATCAGTTTCTTTAGTTATTGTTTGCTGCTTGACTGGTGCAGGGCCAACTTTCCAGTTTGACCATATTGTCCAAGGTACTCTTGAAACAGTTCATCTGTGACGTTTAGCATCTCACAGTTTAGTTATTATGGGAGAGAGTTTGAGTTGTTAAATTGTACATATGTTTTTTTGTGTGTGTTCAGTAACCCAGATCCAGAAGTTAGTGAACCAGATTGGAACTCTTCAAGATTCAGATGACATGAGACAGAGAATGTAAGTTTTTCTGGTGTCCGTGGTAACACAGTTTTTTTTAACTGGTTTGGTTACTTTACCTAGTCAACATGATTTTCTTTTAGTATTATAAATCATCATCATCCCATAACATTGCTTCTTGTTGGGTTACCAGTTTTTTGTTGTTGACTGTCTGATCAGCTCTCTCCACCTTTGGCCGTCAGTTGCGATGGACTTCATGGTTGCATGCCTGAGGCCTGTCCTGTCAGACATGTTCTGTAACCATGTCTTTCTTGGTCTGCCTTTTCTCCTCTTCCCCTCTACTGAGTTCTGTAGTATTGTTTTTGAGAGGTCGTTAGATCTTATTACATGTCCGTACCATTATATTTTTTGCCTTTTCACTGTAGTTAAATGAGGTTCCTAGTTGCCAATGTGCTGTTTAATTATATGGCGATCCTCTTTGTTTGTAATGTAGTCTCCGTATGATAAAGAAGAATTTTTCAAAACATTGCATTTCCAATGCTTGTATCTTTCTTTCGAGTTCAGCTGTTAAGGGTGTTAAAAATGCACTTTCATAATTTTGACATACTGAACTTCAAAGTAAACTACAAGTGATTTGGTAACAGACCACCATGCACTGATTTTGACAGTGGTTTTCTCATTAACTGTTCAGTAGCAGTGGTGGACTTCTTCTTTTGCATTCTCAGCCCTTGCTGTAGATACCACCCACCCCCTTTCATCTCTATGATTTGCTCCTCTCTTTCCAGTGGATGACTGCAACCGTTTATAGATTTACTTGGATATTATCTCTCCATATCTTCTTGGTCTGCCTCATAGTCTGTGGCCATTCAATGCCCATGTGTGCACAGTTTTTGCTTCTCTGTCATCTGCCATTCTTTCTAAATGTCGCAGCCATTTGAGTATATTAGACATGGTGATGTCAGTGATAAATGGTGTTTTGAACAGATTATAAATTTCATTGTTGTTTCTCATTGTCCAGTTCTTGCTGTCTGCACCTTTGATGTTTCCAAAGATTCATCATAAGACTCTAGTTTAAACAATTTTGAAACCTTTGAAGCTTCATCTCTTTTAATTGTGCTCCATGTTTCAAAGCCATTTAGAACAACTGGTCTTGTCACCATTTTATATATTGTGCTCTTGTTGTTACAAGAAACAGCCTTTGATTTTAGCAGACATTGTAGGGCGTACTTTATTTTCAGATTCTACTCTGGATTATATTTCTTCTCATGTTGGAGCATTTAAGTTTGTACCTAGGTACTTGCAGTGGCAATCTACTGAATGTAAAGTTGCCTAGTAAAATCACAAACAGCCAACACACTAGTTTGGCTTGTGCCATCCTGTGAAGGATATGCAGCAGACTTGTTAATCTGTTCCAAGGTGCTGTGACAGGACATTATGAAGGTACTGATTTGCTGCCGGTGGGTCCATCACTGCAGAACAGCGGTTCTCAACCTGTGGCTCGCTACCCTTTTTTGAGTCAAACAACACTTTCACAGGGGGATTGTCTATGATCATCGAATAACACACACTTGCTGAAGTTATGCAGTAATAACGAAAATAATGGCATGTTTGGGGGGTCGCCACAACATGAGTAACTATTAAAGTGCCTTGGAATTGAGTGTGGGTTCCGGGCCCCATTGTGGGAAAACCACGAATAGGCCCACTGCCTCAGCAACAAGCATGTCGTAGGAGTCGACTATTGGGGACTTCTTTCGAAGTCAGAGTGCATCTTTCCAAGTGGCAAGGAACAACTAATTGCCAACAAGTGAAGCCAGCAAAATGGATGTACATACAAAACTCATGTCCTGACACAAAGCCAAAGTACAAACAACCAGGACTTTACGATAAAGCCTTCAGGTGGCGAACAAAGAAGAAAAAGAAGAAGACACATTTAGGCGCTATTCTTTTCTCGGAAAACAACACATACATTCTTCTTTAACATAGTATCATCAGTATCAACAACAAACTCACTGCGAAAGCCTTCAGTGCTGGCCTCATTTTCATTCCCTTTCATTATCCTTTTTCAGCTTCTGGGGCTTATTTTGAAAAACAACTAAATACAAAATTTATCATACAAATGCATCACATTCTAGCAAGATTTTGCGGGAAGCGTGTGTTATAGGGTAACTGATTCTCTCTGGCTGAAAGTTCATTCTCAGAAACACATGGTTTCCAGTTTGGCTGTTGAAGATTACAATTATTTTTTGAAACCAAATTATGTTTTCTTTTGAAAAATATGTTCAGAAACTGTTTTTCTTTTTAAAAGGAGAGTCACCTGAGAACCGAGGCCCTATTTTTTTGATCAGTTTGATATAATTTTTGCTTCCTTTTACTTTCTTTCTGTCTAATGTTAATTTTATGTATGAAAAAGCTGTGATGACAATGAGAGAAGATTCTTGACAGCCTTTTGTTGTGGTATATACATGGACAGAATAACAACAGCAGTAAACCATGTAATGATAAGCGAACTGTTAACTACACCAAGCAGTGAGACAGAGTTAGTTGAAAGAGATCATTATAATGAAAACATACAAGCCGATCCTGAAGAAGTACATCCCCAAATGCGCTACACACAGTCTGCAAGGAATATAACATGAAGATCAGCATCACCAAAACAGAAATTATGAAAATAAGTGGAACACCTAATATACTAACTATTCAAGTTAAAAACGAACAACTCAAACAAGTACAGCAATTTAAATACTTGGGGAGCATCTTCACAGATGATGGAAGAATTGATAGAGAACTTGAGGCAAGATGTCAAAAGGCGAACGCAGTAACTTACCAACTCTCCCCACTGCTAAAACACCCAAGCATCACTATGGCACTAAAACGACAACTGATAAATTGCATGTTTATACCAACCCTCTGCTACCAATGCCAAACCTGGTCCCTAACAAGAGCACAGGAGAAAAATATCACGACGTGTGAAATGAGATGCTTACGTAAGGCTGCCAATGTCACAGAGTTCGAAACGAGAACATTAGAGCAATTGTAGGAACCACACCATGCCTGCAATACATAAAGAAGCAACAAATAGAGTGGTTTGGCCACTTGATGCGAATGCAAACCGACCAACTGCCTCTACGAGCATTCAACGAACAGCACTACTGCCCTAGAGCAAGAGGCAGACTGAGAGTACGATGGATAGACAATATATCAGAGATCCTGAGGCAACACGGACTAACAACAACACGTGCAACACACCTGGCCCAGGATAGAAAACTGCGACTCCCCACTACGCTGTGAGGCAATTGTGGACAAGACAAGACAAGACATAAGTGTTTTATGTTTGGCACCTCATGGATCACTCTGGTACAGATACTGAAGTGAGAAATCCTAACCTGTAGGATAATGCTCAACAATGAATACTTGGTCGTGAGGTCAACGTTAGTTTAACACTTATAAATCCCTCCAAGAAGGAACATCCATTTCGGTACCCCAACACATGGCATGGAGGGATGTCAGCACAGAAACTGATACAGTGCTGTGGAGGGGCAATTTCACCCATGCCAGTCAGCAAGACACTAGATGTTGATGATAATTAACAACTTCAGTGAGTTTTATATACATACATATACTTTCAGACATCAGACTACCCACTACACAAAGCAGCTGGCCAATGAAACAAGCCAGTACCTAAAAAGTCTGGCACATCTTCCTGTACCATCTTCACAGTCGGAGCAGGTAGGTGCAGAATTACAAATGGACAGCACATTCAGCAGTTTTTTCCTTTCTCAAAGCACATTTTCATTGTACACAATTACATTGGTAAGCTCTAGATTTCCATAAATCTCCTTATAGTCCATGCTGTGTGGTGTTGGTGATCATTTCTGTTCACAGCCTTCTGTCTTGTGAACCGTGTGTCAGTTATTTCTGATGGAATTTCTCTTCTGTGCCATGATGCTAGACTGGTTAACATCTCTCTGGGTGTACCTCAATTGCTTTTCTCCTCCAATATTTCTCTAGGCCTCATCATATCTCTCTTCTCCTCCAATACCTCTCTGGGTTTCCCTCTTGCTTTCTTCTCCTCAAATATCTCTCTGGGTGTCCCATCTATCTCTCTTCTCGTTCAGTATCCCTTTGGGTGTCCCATTTGCTCTCTTCTCCAATATCTTTCTGGGTGTCCATCTATCTCTCTTCTCCAATATCTCTCTTGGTTTTCCTCTGTCTATTTTCTCCTCAAATATCTCTCTGGGTGTCCCTCTTTCTCTCTTCTCCTCCAGTATCTCTCTGGGTGTCCCTCGTTCTCTCTTCTCCTCCAATATCTCTCTATGTGTCCCTCTTGCTCTCTTCTCTTCCAATATCTCTCTGGGTGTCCCTCTTGCTCTCTTCTCCTCCAATATCTGTCTGGGTGTCCCTCTTGTTCTCTTCTCCTCCAATATCTTTCTGGGTCTCCCTCTTGCTCTCTTCTCCTCCAATATCTCTCTGCGTGTACTTTTTCTTTTTTCTCTTCCAATATCTCTCTGGGTCTCCCTCTATCTCTCTTCTCCTCCAATGTCTCTCTGGGTGTCTATCTTTCTCTCTTCTACTCCAATATCTCTCTGGGTGTCCCATTTGCTTTCTTCTCCTCCAATATCTCTCTGGGTGTCCCTCTTTCTCTCCTCTCCTCCAATATCTTTTGGGGTGTCCATCTATCTCTCTTCTCCAATATCTCTCTGGGTTTTCCTCTGTCTCTTGTCTCTTCCAGTATCTCTCTGGGTCTCCCTCTATCTCTCTTCTCCTCCAATGTCTCTCTGGGTGTCCATCTGTCTCTCTTCTACTCCAATATTTCTCTGGGTGTCCCATTGGCTTTCTTCTTCATTATCTCTCTGGGTGTACTCTTTCTCTCTTCGCTTCCAATATCTCCCTGGGTCTCCCTCTGTCTCTCTTCTTCTCCAACTTTCCCAGTCACAGTATCCTCTATATAGCTCTCAGCCATTCAGGCATGTTATTTAAGTGCACCAAAGAGTTTCCATAGTGGGATATTTGTTCCCCCACATCATTAGAGGCACACGATATTGTCCATAAACTGAAGAAATTTCAGTAACAGATTAAATATCTTTTTTTCAAAGCCTTTCTGAAATTCACTACTCATGTGAAGAATGGAGCATCGGTTAATTCTGTCTGTGAAAAGTATTATTTGTGTTCCAGGTCATGCAAAATTCTTTAAAGTATGAAAATTCTAATCAGAGCCACTATTTTGTCTTGTTGTTGTATCCATTGAACTGCAACTTTAGATAGATAACTTGATTTGCTGTTTTGGCTCATTTAAAAATGGTAATAAAACATTAAAAGTTTTGAGTAAAGTCCCAGTGTGATGAGTATCAAACGCATGCATGATGGGAGAAGAAAGGTCAGAAGTTCTGATTAAATGTGTGCAGCGAGTCAACTGAGGAATAAAACATTAAAGAGTTCTTTTACCAAGTGAAGAAAACTCAACACAACAGTGAGTGCAAGCAGGAAGTATGTAAATTATTGTACTCACTGTAGGAAGTTGAGGATGGGTATATCTACCAAATCCGCGGAGATAAAAATTGTCTTGGCGGTTATATCCATCATACCTCCTAAGATAAAAACTGGTTTTGATGGTTTTATCCATCATACCCACTGAGATAAAAATTGGTCTTGGCAGTTATATCCATCATACCCACTGAGATAAAAAATTGGTCTTGGCAGTTATATCCATCATACCCACTGAGATAAAAATTGTTCTTGGCAGTTATATCCATCATAACTCCTGAGATACAAATTGGTCTTGGCAGTTATATCCATCATATCCAATGAGATAAAAACTGGTCTTGTTGGTTATATCCATCAGACCCACTGAGATAAAAACTAGTCTTGGCAGTTATATCCATCATACCTCCTGAGATAAAAATTGGTCTTGATTGTTATATCCATCATACCCCCTAAGATAACAATTGGTTATGGCGGTTATATCCATCATACCCACTGAGATAAAAATTGGTCTTGGCAGTTATATCCATCATACCCACTGAAATAAAGATTGGTCTTGGCGGTTATATCCATCATACCCCCTGAGATAAAAACTGGTCTTGGCAGTTATATCCATCATACCTCCTGAGATGAAAATTTGTCTTGGTGGTTATATCCATCATACCCTCTAAGATAAAATTTGTCTTTGGCAGTTATATCCATCATAAATACTCTTTCCCGCCTTAATTGACAAAGATAAATTGCCCAGAATATTCTTTATAACATTTAGTATCATAGCTGTAAGTGCTTTCTGCAGAAATGTCTAATTTGTTACAAAATAACTTGAAATCTTCAGAGACAATGGAAAATGCAGAAGGAGAGACTGACAGATGAGTTTACCAATGCTCTCAAGAACTTCCAGACGGTACAGAGAGCTGCAGCAGAGAAAGAGAAGGAAAGTGTACAGAGGACAATAGCCCATTCTGGCCTGGATAGGGTAAAGTTGCTTCCCTGAGAAATTTTCTTTTGTTGCAAGAAGCCATGTTTTCTATCATTTCTGTCTGACCATTTAGGTATTCATTTGTGTTAATGTGTTTTGAATACGGCAGAAATACAGTTATGTCACATATGTTTTGGAAAGATCAGTTCAGTATGTCATGATTGTTACAGAGATATCAGCTAAATAGATCATGAATGAGTGGTGGCTGGCTGACCAATTAAGATATCTGGAATTTAATTCAGGAGACCCAGGTTTAAATCCTCTGTAAGGTTTGTGATATTTTTCTGTGGCAAAAGGAGCATCCTATCTTGCACAGTCCATGGGGACTGCACTAGATATGCAGCCCTAAATCACTAGGCTCAAGACCTTCCTGTCCGACACAGCGCTATGGAAAACATAGGCAGTTAAGACGAGTGTGCCATGAATGTAATGGAAATAACATTCAGGTGTTATGAATATTGTAGGTTTAATGTTTAAGGGATGTTCTAGAAAGATCAGTGTCACGAAAAATGTATAAAAATAATTTGTTAATGTAGCAGTTTAGTGTCATAAATGTTGTGGAAAAAATATAGTTTATCAAGAGAACATGTTACTCTGCATAGTGTTGCTTTCATCATAACCCCTTGGAAAGACTTGAGATCTTTAATCACCCATGTCCACCTTCACACTGGTTGACTCCTGCTTCCTTTTCCTGTAGACCCCATTTTTTCTATTACTGTTCTTTCTAAGCCACTTTCTTTCTTTCTTTCTTTCTTTCTTTCTTTATTTTTCTTCTTCTTCAGCATTTCGGAGCCCTTGAGGTCCCTTACTGCAGAAATCACCCATCTCTCTTTATCTCTGTTATTGGCCTTCTATTTCCACCTGGAGACTCCATGTGTTTGTATCCCTTATGTTATCTCTACACCATCTTCTCTGTTTTGCCTCATGATCTACAGCCACTCGTCTCCCTTATGTACAGTTTGTGCCTCTTTTCCATCTGCCATTCTGCCTATTTACCCACATGAGTTTAAGTCTGTTAGCCCTCTTGATACCCCGATCAATGGTGATTTAAACAGATAACTCTTGTTGTTGCTTCTCACTCTTTATTGCCCACTGTTTGCATCTTTGAGCTTCTTTCAGTTTTACTAAACGTGATCAAACTGTCTTGCTTTTTATGTTTGTTGTTAACAGTTCTCACTATTTTTCTTTTCCACAGTCACCCTTTGACAGTGGGTCACATGATGATGGCATGTCTGCACCAGGGTTAGTATTTGTTGTTATGTTTGTTGGATTGTTTAACTGTTGAAATGTTTGGCATAGAGTTAGTTAATTAATTCCATGGTCACAGTCCCAGCTTCTTCAAACTCATGCCCTTGTTGCGTTGAGCTACAATTTAAAGATGGAAACAAGTAAATTAATTGTTGGCTGGTACTAAAAGAGTTTGAAAATGAGTTCAGCAATGTTGGCAGGAGTTTGAAATGAGTTCAGCGATG
Organism: Candidula unifasciata; assembly: GCA_905116865.2. Taxonomy (NCBI): domain Eukaryota; kingdom Metazoa; phylum Mollusca; class Gastropoda; order Stylommatophora; family Geomitridae; genus Candidula; species Candidula unifasciata. Next base: position 201,160 of record CAJHNH020007690.1, read on the forward strand.
TTGGCAGTGAGAGTGTACAGCATGAAAATGGAAACACCCAGTGGCAGAGAGAGAGAGAGACTTAGAAGAAAATTGACTGAAGGCATTTTAAGTCTTCACAACATCATAGCATACCAGGCAACTGAGCAAGCTGTGGCTTGGCTACCTTTCTATGTGTTAACTGTGTCACCTAGTCGCACAAAGCAGATGTTGACAAAGTAAAGAAGAAGACTAAAACAGTTAATTTTCCAGAATATTTCCTGATACACGATTGTTATGGGGCCCTGTTCTTTTGCAAAATCATGTGCTCTGTGAAAGATAAAAGACCAACTTGACAAATATGTATGTGTACAAATGTAAAGGACCTTTTCCACACCTTTCAGGCGTATTGGGCATATAGGGCTAGACCTATATTTTATGAACCAAATGTCACTTGGTGGGTGGTGTGGTCAGCATCACGCCGGCCACCAATACTTCCTAGGACTGTACCTGGTAGCCACGCAAGGCTCGGTCGACCAGGGAGCCAAGGTCATTTATGAAAAAATGTCCAGTTTCTGTCAGGAACCAAACCCACGACCTTCCGATGAGCAGGTGAGCATCTAACCACTAGACCACGGTGGCTTCCAATATTTATATGTGCATTTTGTTTTTATGTTTGAATCCAAAGTTGAACCTAGAATCAACGGACCAGTAAATACAGTGACTGCTATTTATACATGCTTGCAGTTGCAGTGTAACATGTATATCAAAGCTGTGTTCCCCGTAGTAAATTTGAACTAAGAAGATGCAAACAGTAGATTGCACAACTGATTGCCTGGCACATTTCTGACAATGCGGCTGCTCTGGTAAAACAGGCAGTTGTGTTTGATTGTTGTTGAATGTGTACTTCATTTTAAAGGATTCACTTATTTGCTTCATTTATGTAATTGTTTCTGTAGAATGCACCTGACGAGATACAGCAAAATATGCCAGGCAGTAAATTGTGCAATCTGTTGTTGGTTGCTTCTTTGTTCTAATTTGTCTATGTCATGTGACTGAAAATGTTTATAAAGAGGTAGTCCCCAAGACAGGGGAAACCTATAAACTAATTAGAAAAATTAGATGCAGACATGAATTTTGTGTGTGTGTGGAAATAATAGACTTAGTAAAAAAGTAAAGATCCCTTTTCACACCTTTGGGCGCATCGGGCATATGGGCAGAGCGTCCCATATTTTTACAAACCATCAGCACTCTGTGGGTAATGTGGTCAGCATTACGCCGGCTGTCTTTACTTTCCCAGGACAGCCCATCCTGGTACCCATTTTAGGCTGGGTCGACCTGCGACGTCCCCATACCACGACAAAAATCCACACAGCCTGCAGTGGGTTTCGATCGCGGTATGCTGGCTTACGAGTCGTACTCGCAACGCCTTAGCCACGGACGCCGCAATAGACTTAGTACCTGGGAATATTTGATTTGGATGGCTAGACCTGACGGATTGGGAGGAAGGGGTCAACATTGCAAGGGCACTGACCTGATCCATGATTCTGGTGATTAGATGGAATGGCAAACCATAGCTGCTTCTGGGTTTATAATGTGCTTCTGGGTTTATAATGGCAGTTCACATGTTGAGGGTGATGGTGATGATGATAGGGATAATGATGTTGACAATGACAGTGATGATCTTGATGATGATGATGATGAATATGATAATGAATGACTATAATCGTTCACAGATACTCTCAGACTAGACAGGTGCTCCAGATGGAGCAGGATGTGGATCTGGAACTGCTGAGGGAGAGGGAAGATGCTATCAAGAAGCTGGAGGTAATGTTGGTGATTGGGTGAATGAATGAGCGAGTGAGTAAATGCATGAGTTAAGAAGTGAATAAGTCAATGTGTGGATGAATGCATTAGTTGGTGAGTAAATGAATAAATAAGTGAATTTATGAATCATGCCCCAGGATATGACATGTATTGAAAAGACCTGATATTAGTATAATAAAATGCCCTTGCACAGGAAACCACAGAGTGACAGAAACAAAAGGAGGATGTGGAGTGAGCTGCAGGTGATGGTAATTGATAAGAAGGCTTGGCATTAGTTGGTTGGAAACATATGCTCCTTCAGAGGATAAATGTATTCTTCTCCTCCTCCTCTTTTTCTTCGTCTGCTGCCGCTGCTGTCTCTTCTTCGTCGTCGTCTTCTTCTTCTTCTGCGGCGGCGGTGGTGTCATCCTCTTCCTCTTTCTCCTCCTCTTCCTTCTCCTCTTCTCCTCCTCTCCTCCTCCTCCTCTTCTTCTTTTTCTTTTTCTTCTTCTTCTGCGTTCAGCCTTAAAAGACACGTTGTTTAGTGGTGTTACAGCAAGGCTACATTGTCTGCAGTAAGAGGATAAGCTACAGAAGCCACAGATTCAGGCCACTGTTTTTGAGCAGACATCAGCAGTCATGACACCAAAACTTTGTCCGATATTTTGATAAATTTGGCATTGCTTGTATTAATATTTGTTGTGTAGCTATTTAAGCTTTCCGTACACATTTTTCTTTGTCTTCTTCTGGCTCTTCTGTCAACTTTTGTTACCACATAGGATAATTTCTCTTTTCCACCTCTTCATTTGCTATCCTGCTGGCCCAAAGGTCTTGTGTTCAAATCCACATCAGAATAAATACAAAATGACCCTGGTTGCCAGGCTGACCCAGCCTGCAAAAGGGCCCCAGGTGAAGTGCTCGGACGTAAAGTTGGTCAGCGTGATGGACAGCATCACCCATCGAGTGCCTGTTGGTCTTTAGAAATATGTGTCTAGCATCATATACGCAATATGCCACTGGCATGAACAAGTTTCTTTACATGACTACTATTATCTCCTCAGTTTATGTGCCCATAAGCAACTCCACCAGTGCCTGAATCAAGACAAAATTGCCAGTAATTCACATCAGATTATTAAGTCACAGGCAGTAGGAGTTACCTTTCAGTCCACAGTCAGTGGACAAATTATTTGTCCTGGAGGCCTCTGAGGCTTGTTTTAGTATCTGAATGAGAGGTAGCAGTGATAGTAATTTCTGGCTAGTACTTGAAGTGTTAATTTGCTGTCTGTGGTCATCTCTCAGAGTGATATTGTGGATGTGAACCAGATCTTCAAGGACTTGGGCATGCTTGTCCATGAACAAGGGGAAGTTTTAGGTGAGTTCTTTTTGCCAGTTTGTAAGTGTTTTTGCCTAATCATACTGCCCAACCCCCCTTTTAAAAATTTTTCTACTGTAGTGCCAGAAGTTTTCAGAAAATAATGGCCCACATTTTCCCCCCACTTGCAAACTGCTTGTGTAAAATGTATGAAGTCACTGATGATAATATGTCCTGTTCAGAGGAAATAATTTCTAGAATTTCTGTCCACTTCTATGACGATAAATAAACCAAGCAACAAGGTCATGTTTATTCTGCATATACCAGTTTTTTCTTTCTTTTAGCGAAGCCATTTCTTCACAGCATGAATAACATCCTCAGGTCTGTTTTGTCACTTTCTGAGGCTCAGCTCTCTGAACCAGGTGATAAGCAGTGCTCCTATGGACTGCACAACTTTCTTAAACATGACCAGATGTTTATAGAAGTTTACCTTTTCTTTTTACACACCAGTAAACTTCACAACAGTTTGCTGTTGTGATGCACATTTTCCTCTACCTCAATTTTAAGAGATGAATGAAACCGTTCTTTTTCTGAGAATGAGAATTTTGTACATACAATACTGGCATTTCATATTTGACTGCAAATTTCATGTTTCTTTTTTCATTATTTGTAGAGGGAAAAAAAAAGTACTTTCTGAAAGCCTCTCATATAGATTTTAAAATATTAAGCTTTTTTTGGATACAACATAATGCAAATGCTGTGTATCTCCTCATACATTGTTCATTTTCAAGGGGAGTGCATCATTTATGCATCTCTCTTTCTAACTCAGAGTCTGCTGTGTCTAACTTTCTTTTACTTCCTCTAAAAAGATTCCATTCAAAGTAACAGTCTCCACATGCTCAAACACAAATCTGCGGTTTGCCTGTGGAAATAACTTCATCCACTGTATCAGTTAATGCTCTGCTTGCTCTCCTTTGGATCATCTCTGCTTGGAATAATGTTCAGCCAGAAATGATACAGAAGTGTTTCAAGAAATCTGAATTTGTCACAGCTCAAGAGCATGATGATTTAGCCCCATCAAACCTTTTATCACCAGCAGCAGAATTCAGAGGAACAGATTTTGCAGGTTTTATTGCAATGGATGAGATGGTAACCAGACCCAGGAAGAAATTTTCCAAGTGCCGTTGACCAGCAAGTACAGACCAGCATAACTGCATGAAGCAGCCAGAGAAGTTGAAGACACAAGTGACGATGGCACAGCAATTGCAGAGACTCCAACAGAAGAGGCTGTCAGGTATCTGATAATGCAGTTGAAGTCGTTTGCTATGGAAAAATGCCCTGATATTCTTAGTGGTGTAGCCAGCGCCGACAGTTCTTTCTCCACATACAATTGTAATAAGACACAAGGTGGACTCTCGTTTTTTTCAGAAGAATGATTAAACCATGATAAAACATATGTTCTTCTTCTTCTTTGCCTTCACTGGCTGTAAACTCAGATGCAATGTTCTGGTCCACCTCTGGACTTTTGTCTTGTTTGAGAAGCTGAGTGTTGTGTGCACATCTATTTTACAGATCTGACTTATGTGTATGCAGACTGATTCCTTGCCTCTCAGACACATGCACTCTTTGAAAGAAGCCCCCAAATAGTCAAATCCCCCTACATAATTTTTGGAGAGGCAGTGGGTCTGTTCTTCTTTTCCCCACAATGGGACCCTGGAAGCCACATGCGGAAAACAGATGTTGATTTTATGTTGTGGTTATGTTTGATTTCCTAGACACTATTCTCTGCTGTCATTTATTCGAAGAAGTATAGTATTAGTATACTAGGTCTTATTTGGTATGCTGACCACTTCGTACATTGACTGGTTTGCTAAGGTCCCTTGGGTGGTCAACTTATAGAAGTTCAGATGGTTCCATCCCAACATGTTTCAAATCTCATAATTTCTGATTCCTGTCCCTTCTTGTTACATGTAGGATTCATCATAGACATTTAGACATTTCTGTTTCAATTTTTCTTTCTCCCTTTGCTGGTGATCTCCACATTTTTTGTTTCTGTTGTAAATTTACAGACAGCATTGAAGCTAACATTGACAATGCCCAAATGTCAGTTGAAGAAGGCACCAAGCAACTGAGCAAGGCTAGGGCATATCAGGTATGGAAGACAGTTGTAGATTTGTTGCATGATGGTTTTGTTATCAGCACTGCATGAAATACTGAAGCTAAATTGAACAGGTCATTTATGTCTTCAGTTTTAAAGTTAGTAATAAATCTTTATAGTCATGGTAGCGTAGTAGCTAGGCTTGTGTCTCCCGGGTCAAAGGCCTTGAACTCAAATTCACATCAAGGCAATTTCTGTAATTGAGTGTGGCTAGGATGGATCTGCATTAGTGTCGTGACTACCTGTTCACCTGACGGTCTGAAGGTGTAGGGTTTGATTACACGTTGAGGAAGTTTTTAAAATAAAAGTTTACCTTGGCCCTCAGGTTAGCTTACCTTAATGTAATGTTCGACGAAGTAAAGATGGCCAATGTAATGTTGACTACAGCACCCATTCAGGGCTGATTGGACTATAAATACGTGAGTCTAATATCATGTGCCACTAGCCTAAAAAGGATCCTTTACTTTACTTAGGTTCCCAGGTTGCGCCAGTCTAAAATGATTAACATTGTCCTGGGGAGTAAAGTTGGCCAATTCATCTGTGAAAATATACCTCTAGCACCACATGCAAAATGTTCCAGTGGCTTCAATCTTTTTATTTTTCCTAGTAAAAGTCATTAATTTGATTCAGTTTGATTTAATAACTGACATCATAGAACTTGGGACATTCCTATAAGCACTCTGTCCCCATCTTCAGCAGCCAAAACAGAGTTCCAATACCAATGGTTCTGGTAGCAGTCTGATTATATGTCCGTCTGGCCTTTCCTCTGAGCATTGAGTATCGGCCAGAGCCCCTCATCACGCCCTGCTGCATCACTCTTACACGATCAGTTTGCTGTTCTAAATTATACACAGGCTCTCATAATTGATGTAATGTATGGAAGAAAGGAAACCACATGAGTAATATAGTCACATGGAGGAGAATTATCTTTGTTTATAATTTCTTTTGTTTGCATCGATAATGTTTTCAACAGTAAACCTAACTGGACAAGCTTTTGAACTTTCTAATATCTCCATCACTGGTGGTAGTCTTCTACTCATCTCTTTAATTTAGTGAATGTCAGTACCAACATGTGTTTGTGTGGGAAAGTTAAGGATCCTTGTGTAGTCCTTGTGCTTTGCACTCTTTTTTTAACAGAGACTTTGGGGATCATTGCCAGAGCTGTGGTGTTTGTGCTTTGTGTGACATTGCAATGGTTAACTGTTTTTGTGGAAAGAGAGACCGAGCCATATGGGATTAAACCCAGTGCTAAGAAGTCAGTCCTCTTGACTGTAACCATTTTGGGGATGTGGCAAAGACAAGTACAATGTAAAGGACCCCTTTCCATGCCAGTATTGCACTTGGCATATGATGTAAGAATCATATTTTTATAGACTGACCATTTCAACCTCCATGGGACACATAGTGTCTGCCATCTTCACTTGCCAAAACATTTTCTAGTAACATTTGTGGCTGACTGGACCTGCATGGGAAGGTAATTTGTTTCCCGAAATCTGTCTGGAGATTTAAACCTAAGACCTTCAGGTGGGCAGATGAGCATCTAGCCACTACTCTGCGATTGCAGTTTGGGATATGGTGCTAGAGCAATATTTGTATAGGTTAAATGGCAGTTGATAGGTGTCGAGGTCAGTATGTCAGCCTCTTGTATTTCCCAGAACACTTCCTGGTTTTGTTATAGTCTGGGTTGACTAACCATGCCATGTCAATTTAAACATCTGCCCCTACTGGGATTTGAACATGTGACCACATGGAAGTAGATTGAGACTTAAAAAACACATGGAGAAGAGATGCAACAGATTGTTATCATGTTCTTTCTTCCCATGTGGCTTCCATCTCTCCAGTTTTTTGTATGTGGGGGTTGGTGGGGGGGTTAGCAGAGAGATCTACTGCTCCCTAACAAGCATGTCATAAGATGCAACCAAAAAAGGTTTGCTGAAATTCGATGTGTTGAGCCTTTTAATGTGCAGATTTAGCAGCTTGGCTGTAAACCACAGTATGGTGTGCCAACCACTTTTTAAGAAGAAGAGGAAGAACACATTATTTACCTTTTCTATAACACTTACCTGTGTATTTAAATTATCTGTAAGTCTACATAATAGTTTAGGAAGCATAATAGTTGCAAATATTACTTTCTAAGTATTGTTAAATGGTATATGCTGTTTCCTTGTAGTCACATTAAGATTATTGTTGTTTATGTATCTAAAATTATATTAGGACACTTGTCTAAAAAAATTTTAGTCATACTTGAACAGTTGCCTGTACGTATTTAAAATGAAACCCAACATATGCCAATACATATCTACAATTTTACTCGAACATTTGCATATGCATATCTATAAATATGCATGAAGTACATTATCTGTACATATCTAAAACAATACTTGCACATTTACCTACATTTAGCTACAATTGTGCTGGAACACATGTTTATACATATCTTGAACATTTATCTTCACATGCAGAAAATTGTACTTGAACACTGGGCTATACATACCAAACAGTGTCAGAACACTTTCCTATAAATATCTGCAGTTACACTTGAACATTTAGCTCTGCATATATACATTTATTTCTCTGTTTATCTCTAAATTTATACTTGAGCATTTGCCTAAACACTGGCCTAAACATATCTAAAATTGAACTTAAACACTTGCCAATACATATATATAACTGTACTTTATCATTTTTCTAGACATATGTAAATTCATATTCATACAATTGCTTATACAAGAAAAGATACAAGGGCACTTGACAGCAAACATACATTCTAGTCAAAGAAAGAAATCAGTAAATTAAACTGCATTGCAAACTTAAACAGGATACTTTATTTAGAAAAAAAAATTATCTTTGCTTTAAACAGGATTTTAGAATTGTTAAAAAAAAAAGTTTACCCTCATCTATAATGATGAGACCGTTACTTTGTGTTGACTTGTATGTTCCAGTTTTTGTTTACCCTTGTTCTGTAGTAACAGTATCATTTGATTTTATTTTCTGTTGGGATGGCTTTTATTTATTTTGATTTCAGTCAAAAGCACGGAAGAAGAAGTGCTGCATTATCATCATTGTTCTGGTTATCTTGGCAATCATAGGCTTGATAATCGGTCTGTCTGTAAAACACAGTTAGTTCCTGATCCTACAGAAATTTTCACAGGTGTTGTGTTTTTTTTTTTTTTTTTGGTTCTTTTGACAGTTTTTTTTTGATTGCACAAATTTTTTTTTATTTACTTAGTTTTGTATTTAAATCTTGATCTCTGAACCAGATATTATTGTAACTCTCTCTTTCCAAAGACATTGTTACATAGCTAATAAATGTATGCATGAGGACTGCTAAAAGGAGTTAAAAGAACAGTGTGGGCGGAGTCGGTTAATGTAACAACTGGATAGGAGACAAGACACTAAAGAAATGGTCTCCAACCCGGGAAGCACAAGGACGTTCCAGGGAGGGCGTCTGTATGGCATGGGGTTTTGCAGGATACTCCTGAGAGGTGTGGGGGTATTGCAATATACTCGAGAGAGGCGTGAGGATATTGCAGTATACTCAAGAGAGGCATGAGGATATTGTAGTATACTCAAGAGAGGCCTGCGGATATTGCAATATACTCAAGAGAGGCGTGAGGGTATTGCAATATACTCAAAAGAGTCGTGAGGGTATTGCATTATTCTAGAGAGGCATGGGGGTATTTCAGTATACTCAAGAGAGGCGTGAGGGTATTGTAATATTCTAAAGAGAGGCGCGAGGGTATTGCAGTATACTCGAGAGAGGCGTGAGGGTATTGTAGTAACCCTCAAGAGAGGCGTGAGGGTATTGCAGTATACTCAAGAGAGGCGTGAGGGTGTTGCAATATAATCAAGACAGGCGTGAGGGTATTGCTGTATACTCAAGGGAGGCATGAGGGTATTACAATGTACTTAAGGGTAGCAGACAACCTCACTAAGGACAAAATATCATATGATTATAAACTAAGAAACACATGGCAAGTTTCTTAGTAGTGAATGAATTTAAAAAAAAATGTATTTTCTACTACACTTTTATCTTGCATTATTGCATTTGTCTCCCATTCATTTCATTTGGTTAACCCATTTTGCCCATGTTTTTGCATTAAATCCTTTCTCATTCTGTTGTTCTTGTAACTACTTTAGATCAATATTTATTAGTTAAATAATATATTCTCAGGATGTAATGAGTTAAATTAGCTGGGACTGAAAGAGTTAATAAATTTAGCTTAGTAATATAACAGCAACGCGTTTCGTAATGCCGGGGTGCCGGGTTCGATCACAGCTGCGGGCCTTGTACCTTGCGTTTGTTTTAACAATGGTATCAAGAAACCGACCGTCCAGAAAGCAATGGCAAACTACTGGACGTAAATTTGCCTAGAAAAACCACAGCAGCCAAAAAATGCTGGGGTTGGTTCTGCAGTGTCAATTAAAGGAAACACTACTAACAAACTAATATAACAGCACTTATAGAAGCTTAATGTTATCTGTCTGTTGAATGGTGTAGATATAAGAATGAGTGGAGCAGTCAGAAGTGCCTGGCTCGAATGGTCAGTGTAGGATTAGTGAAAAGCTCATAGATAAGAAGTTACAGTGTATTGGAAGGTGGCATGGAATGGCATGGACTCAGATAGAATATTAGAATTAAGCTGTGGGTTTTTTACAAAATAGGGGACCTGATAAAAACAAACATTTCACAGAATGAAAAATATTCTAGGCAATATTTGTTTCTCACTAGGATTGGAAACAAAATCTGTGAGAGCTTTATAGACCCAGTCTTCTTGTACGGAAATGAAACTAATCATCGTCAGGAGGATGGTGGATGTAGATTTTATAAGAATAGCCTTTGTGGTGAATTAGAAAGGAGTGGGAGATCTCAGGGCTGGCTTCTGGATCAGTCAGTATAAAGATGTGAGGAAGTGGGACATGAATGATACAGTTGTTGTTATGGAATTATTGGAGCAGGGTACCATGAATTAGGTTGCATGGAGGGGCAAGATTTAGAAGGGAATAGACAAAGCAGCAATTTTTTTCTTTCATTTAGATTGACTCTTTCAGTCACAAGAAACATTGATATGTCGCTGTCTCTGCCCCTTGAGTCCTAACCATTGGGTAACATGTTTTCTTACTTTTTACTTCTGGCCAGACCATATATGAGAAAGCTGGCCACTTTCACTGGTTATTTGCCTTTTGAAAAGTGATTTTTTCATACTGATTATATATTTCTTCCACTTGTGTATCTGCTGCAAAAATTTCTGGGACTAAAGTGACTATGAAATCTCCTGTGCTAGACATTGTGGTAGACATTTCTGATGGTTTTGTGTGCGTGTTGGTCATACTAGCCATCAGAGTGGTTTGATATTCAAATACTTCCCTTTGGCACAATAACATGCTATTATTGGGAAACTCAGGAAGATAACAGTAAGAGTTTTTTTTTTCTTCTCCTTCATTTGACTTTAAAATGAAAGTTGGCACATTGTGTTGTTGTTTACTGTTAGGCTACAAAATCTGTGCCTTTCGAATTGACACATCCAATTTCAGCAGTTTCCTAACTGGTTGCCTTTTATGACATGCTTGCTAAGGGGCTGTGGATTCTATTCTTTTCCTGAAAAATGGAGCTTCTGAACTCAGATGGAAGTTTTTAAAATGGGATGTCACTTGATGATAGTAATTTAGGAACATTAAATAGGGTAGGGTAGGGTGTCAGGCAAAGTTATGTACTATGCCCTAGTTTGGAGTTTGTTACCATGGTACTGTGAGTGTGTGGTGAGATCTAAAGGAAATATACCATGTTTCAGATAAAGCACTGCTCTTCTGATCCGGCAGCTTCTGCAGCCTGCTTTGTTCCAAGCGTACTAGTGTTACCTTCCCTCTGGAGTAAACAAGGCAGGTTGAGAGAGAGATTATGATGCATGGGCAACATATGGTCTCTACCAAACTGCCTAGGCTTTTTGCTATGGAGAGGATGGCCATAGGCTGTGAATTGCATGTCTCCTCTTAGTGCAGTTAACACTGTTGTCTGGGAAAAACGGAAAGATGCCAATCATGCCGATGCATGGTCTTGACAACAGCACTTGCAAAACAGCTACAGACAATCATTGAGACAGTCTTAGAAAAGAGAAGAAAACAGGTCTCATTATTATAAAAAATGATAAAACAGAAGTAATGGTTAAAGAAACACATCCTTTCTGAATGGACAGCTAAAGCCTTTGGTGCTAATCTAGTAATGGTTAAAGAAACACATCCTTTCTGAATGGACAGCTAAAGCCTTTGGTGCTAATCTAGGAGACAGAAAAAACACTTTAAATATTTAGATAATTATCAGACTGCATGCAAGTAAAAAATGAGTTTTGAAAAAATATACAGTTGTTCATGTCATTATGTGTTTCACATATGATTCTTTTGTGTTATGTAGCACCCAGTTTATCATCTTGAACATTTTACTGCAATTCTCATGAAAATGCCCTACTGATATCTTCTAAATCTCATGGTGTATCAGTAATGACACATTTTACATTCTCATGATATATCAGTAATGGCAAATTGTGCATTTTCATGATGTATCAGTAATGACCCATTGTACGTTATCATGACTTTACATCGTTTTCATGATGTACGCTCACAGGTGTCGCTCACTGTCTTCTTATAGTCCATGTAGCATAGGTAATTGTGTCTACCTATAGCTTTCTGTCTTGGGTACTGTCAGTATCATATGATACAGACATTCCTCCATGCCATGATGCTGTGTGGAGCAGATTTTCTCTGTTAGCCTCTCTCTGCTTCTCTTCCCCTCCCAAGTTCTTCTCACAATGTGCCCACAAATATATATGATTTTGATGTGAGTAGCATCTAATAAAGTAATATTTGTGTCTGTTTTCCTGTGATATAATCAAACTGAGTCTCTAATATCTGCACCTGTTAATAGGCTTAGAACCTTTTCTGTGATGCTGGTTTTGATTTCATTATCCTTCATTTCCTGTTAAATATATTCTCGGACCTCTCATACATTGCATGTTAGCTGTTAGCCGACACTTGTTCAGTTGATAGTGTTAAAAAGAGGATGAGAAATCACAGCTGGTTAAGGCCAGGAATAAAATTCTCTTGTCTGTTTCCCAAAGCTCAGGCAGTATCGTTAGTTGAGACTATGTGTTGGCCATGCAGCATGGTCCTTCTCTCAGCCTTCTTTGTTTACTCCATGGGGAAGGTAACACCAATCTGTTTGGAATAAAGCATGCAGAAGCTACTGAACTGAATCAGAAGAGCACTGTTTGGTCTGTCCATTTGCCAGAGCATTCCTCCTAGACCAGCAGACAGCCGATGCTAAGGGCCACATGTTATCTGTAGTTTTTTTTTTATTTTAATATCCTTTATTCTGTTTTATCGGTTAACATACTTGGGATATGATCACATGTCCCTCGTTATCTATAATACTACATTTTATTTCATTATCTCTTATTTTCCATTATATTTATTAATATGCTTAGTACCAGATCATACATGTTTATCTGTAATGTTTTATTTTATTATCACTTATATTCTTTAATATGCTTAACTCTTTGAGTCCCAGGGGGTTTAGCATCACAGGTCCAGGAGGTAGTAAAGAGAGTCATAAAATCGGCGTATCATGAGTTTTTTGGGCTTCTAGGTAGGAACTTATGAACGTATGATGTGTTTCTTGGGACTCAAAGAGTTAAGACATGATCATACATGATACCTTATTTGTAATTAAATGTTGTCCATTATCCTTCATTTGCTCTTATATTGATCAAAATGCATGAGACTCCTCACACATTATCTGTTATGTTACAGTTTACACCATGATCTCATATTCTTAAAGCCGTACTTTCCGCTTTTTCTTGCAGGCCAAATCCCGACGAAAATGCTTAATCCTCATCGTCATTGTGTGTTTCATCATTCTTATCGTGGCACTCATCATTTACCTATCTGTGAAATGATGAGCGACAGACGGCTGATACTGAAACATCCTCGTCTTGTGTCCACGATAGCTTCAGGTTCTCAGTGTACACCAGTGTCCATCGGCTACTGACTTGATTTATATTTGGTTCATTTTCAAACTGAATTTTATAGCATATATTTGTTTATTTAATTTAATATAATGTTCATATATTGTTTGTTATCTGCCCCGAGTGCAAATATGAAAGCAATGTGGTTTAGTTTTTCTTATATGAAGATTCTTGTTGAACAGTAAAATAATCAATGATATAAACAGTCACATAAGCTTATTGACTAGACTGTAAATCAAATATGTGGGTGGGTGTATGTGCTTAGACGTGTACATTTATTGGGCCCTTTTCTACATACACCTCAACTTTTTCAGTACCAGCCTGCAACATAAATCTTTATATTCTAAGAAGTTTCAAGTAGTCAGTTGTTGGGTCTGAAGCTGTCACATTCAGAATGAGTGTTAATGCATGTTTTGGCCCCCTCTTCTCCCCTCCCCCCCCCCCCCCCCCCACACCCCATAAATTGTTCACAGAGTGGTATCTTCGCCATGTTTGGTCAGACTGTAAAAGCAGTGTATATTTTTTTTTTTATTGAGGACTTTTTTTGAAAAAAGACAGTTTCAGTGACAGAGACAGAAGTTAAAATTAAAATCAAGAGGATTTACTTTGTTGCACTGTGTTTTATCCTGTATGGCTCAGACGCAGAATGGCTAGCCATATTGTTGAGAACATCGCACAAAGCACAAACGCCGTAACTCCAGTGACGATCCTCAGGGATATCCGTAAAAATTGCACTCATGAACTGAATGACACATCTATGAAATAAAACCATGACCTTCTGAGGGAGAGGCTTGACCATTTCACCACAGAGACCCAAAGACAGAGACTAAAACTGGCATATAAACATGTTGAATAAACAGCCTGGACTTTGGAAAAGAAAGGTGACAAGAGAAGGCAACTGGGTTCCCCACCTTGTCATAGCCTGCATTGTTTAGTGTTTGATTAATGTTTCATGTTTAATTAGGAATCATCATCACAGCACTCGGGACATTGCCCTAACCGCTTCATCCCTATCTTTTGCAGGAAGTGCAGAGTTCCAAATCCAGTGGTACTAGTAACAGCCTGATTGTATATCCGTTTCACCTCTCCCTTGAGTGCTGATTGTAGGCCAGATCCGTACCAATAGCAGCCTGATTGTATATCTGTTTCACCCTACCCTTGAGTGCTGATCAGGTGTTTCCGCACTGTTCACTTGACCCCAAAGGGCCCTTACAGCATCTAGCTTGCCGTGCATCAGTTCACCACCAAATTGTGCAGAACCAGCCAGTTTATCTGCCTGTTTATTTCCGAATACACTAGCAGATCCTGGGGAAAATATCCAAATGACACCAACTACCCTGTGAAGTGAGGCCTGTATTGTAGTTAATCCTTAATTGGTTGTTTATGATGCTTGTTAAAGGGCAGTTGATTACCCCCCCTCCCCTCACTGTGGGGCACCGGAACCCACATGGGGAACATATTTAACCAGATTTTAAGTACTTTTTTCTTTAGTCCATGCTATTTGGCGCAGGCAGTGATCCTGCAATATTTCATTTCTAGTTACTAAAGTACCTTTTTTTATATGGTTAACATACACATAGGCCATTAGTTTTCCCACTCATATCTGCCCAACATACACATAGGCCCTTAGTTTTCCCACTGTTATCTTGCCCAACATACACACAAGCCCTTCTATTTTTCCCACTTGTTTCTGCTAACATACACATGGGTCCATCCAGTTTTTTACTTGTTTGTGAAAATGATAAGTGTCAGAGGTACTTCAATACTGCCAGTCATTTCTAAAACAGATGTTCTTCCTATAGTCCAAGCCATGTGTAAGTGGTTGCTGTGTCTGTTTTAGTCTTCTATCTTCAATACTGCCAGTCATTTCTAAAACAGATGTTTTTCTTATAGTCCAAGCCATGTGTAAGTGGTTGCTGTGTCTGTTTTAGTCTTCTATCTTCAATACCGCCAGTCATTTCTAAAACAGATGTTCTTCCTATAGTCCAAGCCATGTGTAAGTGGTTGCTGTGTCTGTTTTAGTCTTCTATCTTCAATACTGCCAGTCATTTCTAAAAAAGATGTTCTTCCTATAGTCCAAGCCATGTGTAAGTGGTTGCCATGTCTGTTTTAGTCTTCTATCTTCAATACCACCAGTCATTTCTAAAACAGATGTTCTTCCTATAGTCCA
Organism: Candidula unifasciata; assembly: GCA_905116865.2. Lineage (NCBI taxonomy): Eukaryota > Metazoa > Mollusca > Gastropoda > Stylommatophora > Geomitridae > Candidula > Candidula unifasciata. The sequence continues at coordinate 216,582 of CAJHNH020007690.1, forward strand.
AGCCATGTGTAAGTGGTTGCTGTGTCTGTTTTAGTCTTCTATCTTCAATACTGCCAGTCATTTCTAAAACAGATGTTCTTCCTATAGTCCAAGCCATGTGTAAGTGGTTGCTGTGTCTGTTTTAGTCTTCTATCTTCAATACTGCCAGTCATTTCTAAAACAGATGTTCTTCCTATAGTCCAAGCCATGTGTAAGTGGTTGCTGTGTCTGTTTTAGTCTTCTATCTTCAATACTGCCAGTCATTTCTAAAACAGATGTTCTTCCTATAGTCCAAGCCATGTGTAAGTGGTTGCTGTGTCTGTTTTAGTCTTCTATCTTCAATACTGCCAGTCATTTCTAAAACAGATGTTCTTCCTATAGTCCAAGCCATGTGTAAGTGGTTGCTGTGTCTGTTTTAGTCTTCTATCTTCAATACTGCCAGTCATTCTAAAACAGATGTTCTTCCTATAGTCCAAGCCATGTGTAAGTGGTTGCTGTGTCTGTTTTAGTCTTCTATCTTCAATACTGCCAGTCATTTCTAAAACAGATGTTCTTCCTATAGTCCAAGCCATGTGTAAGTGGTTGCTGTGTCTGTTTTAGTCTTCTATCTTCAATACTGCCAGTCATTTCTAAAACAGATGTTCTTCCTATAGTCCAAGCCATGTGTAAGTGGTTGCTGTGTCTGTTTTAGTCTTCTATCTTCAATACCGCCAGTCATTTCTAAAAAAGATGTTCTTCCTATAGTCCAAGCCATGTGTAAGTGGTTGCTGTGTCTGTTTTAGTCTTCTATCTTCAATACTGCCAGTCATTTCTAAAAACAGATGTTCTTCCTATAGTCCAAGCCATGTGTAAGTGGTTGCTGTGTCTGTTTTAGTCTTCTATCTTCAATACTGCCAGTCATTTCTAAAACAGATGTTCTTCCTATAGTCCAAGCCATGTGTAAGTGGTTGCTGTGTCTGTTTTAGTCTTCTATCTTCAATACTGCCAGTCATTTCTAAAACAGATGTTCTTCCTATAGTCCAAGCCATGTGTAAGTGGTTGCTGTGTCTGTTTTAGTCTTCTATCTTCAATTCTGCCAGTCATTTCTAAAACAGATGTTCTTCCTATAGTCCAAGCCATGTGTAAGTGGTTGCTGTGTCTGTTTTAGTCTTCTATCTTCAATACCGCCAGTCATTTCTAAAAAAGATGTTCTTCCTATAGTCCAAGCCATGTGTAAGTGGTTGCTGTGTCTGTTTTAGTCTTCTATCTTCAATACTGCCAGTCATTTCTAAAACAGATGTTCTTCCTATAGTCCAAGCCATGTGTAAGTGGTTGCTGTGTCTGTTTTAGTCTTCTATCTTCAATACCGCCAGTCATTTCTAAAACAGATGTTCTTCCTATAGTCCAAGCCATGTGTAAGTGGTTGCTGTGTCTGTTTTAGTCTTCTATCTTCAGTACTGCCAGTCATTTCTAAAACAGATGTTCTTCCTATAGTCCAAGCCATGTGTAAGTGGTTGCTGTGTCTGTTTTAGTCTTCTATCTTCAATACTGCCAGTCATTTCTAAAACAGATGTTCTTCCTATAGTCCAAGCCATGTGTAAGTGGTTGCTGTGTCTGTTTTAGTCTTCTATCTTCAATACTGCCAGTCATTTCTAAAACAGATGTTCTTCCTATAGTCCAAGCCATGTGTAAGTGGTTGCTGTGTCTGTTTTAGTCTTCTATCTTCAATTCTGCCAGTCATTTCTAAAACAGATGTTCTTCCTATAGTCCAAGCCATGTGTAAGTGGTTGCTGTGTCTGTTTTAGTCTTCTATCTTCAATACCGCCAGTCATTTCTAAAAAAGATGTTCTTCCTATAGTCCAAGCCATGTGTAAGTGGTTGCTGTGTCTGTTTTAGTCTTCTATCTTCAATACTGCCAGTCATTTCTAAAACAGATGTTTTTCTTATAGTCCAAGCCATGTGTAAGTGGTTGCTGTGTCTGTTTTAGTCTTCTATCTTCAATACTGCCAGTCATTTCTAAAACAGATGTTCTTCCTATAGTCCAAGCCATGTGTAAGTGGTTGCTGTGTCTGTTTTAGTCTTCTATCTTCAGTACTGCCAGTCATTTCTAAAACAGATGTTCTTTCTATAGTCCAAGCCCACTTGGAAATAATCAATACTTTTTGTAAGTTAAAATTTTCCAAACTAAATTCCTTCATTAAATTTATTTAAAATGTGTCCATGATGTTCTCATAAAAAAAAAAAAAAAAACCCACAATAAACTACATCTGCAACATCTACATAATTTTTCCCCTAATCTGCTGACTGTCCATGATTTACTTTCATACAATGAGATTGGTTCTGTTTAGCTTTTAAGAGCTCTCTTTCGCATATCAGTTGACACAGTTATATTTTTTTGTACACAGGCGAAAGAACTGCACGCACTTTGAGACAGGATTGTGTATATGATACAGTATATTCACCATTTTGTAATTATTGTTCATGTTGTCCCTTAGAGCTGATGCTGTGAAACACTCTAAATGTATCATATAGATATCACTATTCAAAACAATTAAACTATTTGTGATAGTAAAGTGTATATTGCATTTTATTTACACTGATTCAACATTGTTCTAAATTGCTTTGAACTTAGTTGTACCTTGAGGATTTGGTTATGATTTATGTTTATATTTTTGTGTTTGTGCTGTTTGTATGAATCTCTTTAATCATGAAGTGAGTTGTTCTAGTGTTGTTAATGATGATAGGAGGTGTAATCTATTGGGATAAAGTGAATGTCAGTTGTCCTATCGTTCATGTAATTAAATGACTCTGAGGTGTCTGGTGTCTCTAATGAAAACATGATTCGGAATTAACCTGGCTTATTTTGTTGTAATGTCAGTGAGTTGTCCTAGTGTTTATCAGTTAGTCACTGTCCAGCTTCACAGCAAACAGGTCATCACACAAAACGCCCATCGCTGTCCCTTGCACACACAAAAAATGGAACAGACTGCAGTCCCCAAAAGCCAACAGCTTACACATGCAAAAAGTGCATAAGGTAGCCATCAGAACTGCCAACAGAAGCAGTCCACCACAAAAATGTAAGTCCTTTTTGACGTAAGCAGCAGTTGCAACATATCAGCATTGCACACACAATTAACCCAATAATGCTACATCAGTTCAGTGGTAGTAGGCCACTCTGAATCTACAGCTCACAACATAAATTGCCATAGGCACAATAAAAAAAAAAAAAGGTTTCCAAATGAAACTTCATAATTCACAGTGTTGTGCCATTCACCCCTTCAGTGGCAGAGCGACAACTATATGCTTTCAGAACACATATGGAGGAAATGCAACAGCTAACTGTGGCTGGAACAAAATAACTTGCCAGGACTATAACACCTGGCCTGCCTATCTGCGTTATTGGATCAGAAGTCCTTGTGTATTTTGTAATAAAGTTACTGGGAGTTGTCTGATGTATTTTGTAGTGAAGTGAGTCTTTAGGGATACAGTGACTGAATTCTCCTACTATTTCTACTGCTGGATTCACTTTGTGAATCAACAAGCCCTTGCAATGTTACAGGACTTGCTTCCTGAGAGAGCCTAAAGAGCAACAGTGGTGACTTTTTATATTTGATTGTTGTTTAAAGAGCAACAATGGCAGTTAAGTGTATGTGAGTGTTGCCTAAAGCAAAAAATTGGTGATTCAGTGTATGCGAGCATTGCCCCAGAACAAAGATGGTGATTCAGTACCTTATCTCTGATCAAGAAATCTTTTAGAGGGTCAAACGAATTGCATACCTTTATAAAGAGCAACAGTGGTGATTCTGTGTATGTGAGTGTTGTCTAAAGATTCAGTATATCAGAGTAGCTTTAAGAGCAACAGTCGAGATTCAGTGAATCTGTATGTTGTCTAAATAGAAAGATTGATGATTAAGTATATAGGAATGCGCTTAAAGCTGTGATTCTGTGTATTTAAGTTAGCCTAAATAGCAACAGTGGTGATTCAGAGTGAGCTTTAAGAGCAGCAGTGGTCTTTAAGCTTTAAGAGCAGCAGTCGCGATTCAGTGAATTTGTATGTTGTCTAAAGAGAAAGACTGGTGATTCAGTTGATAGGAATGTGCCTAAAGCTGTGATTCAGTGTATTTAAGTTAGTCTAAATAGCAACATTGGTGATTCAGAGTGAGCTGTGAGAGCAGTAGGTGATTAAATGTATTTAAATGAGCCAAAATAACAACAATGGTGAATCAGTATATTGGAATGTTGCTTAAGGAGCAACAGTGGTGAATCAGTATATTGGAGTGTTGCTTAAAAAGCAACAGTGGATAATTCAGCTTATCTGTAAGCTGCACTGTTCGTAACCTAATAATGAAATATGTCTTGAAACTGTAAAACTTTCAGTTATTTATATCTTGCACTGTTTGTATCTAATCATGAAGTGTATCTTGAAATTAAAGTAGTACTTGTCGTTGACTAAAGTGCCAATAACACTGTTCTAATTTGCTGTTTCCATGTACACTAGTGACATGTTTAGCTAGTTTCATGTTAAATATTTCCTCATTAGATTTCGTCATTCACATCAGTAATTATTCTTTTTGTTTATTTGTTTTTTAAATGTGTGTTATGGAACATTCCAGAAAATAAAACTGTGCCATCTGAATTAGTAGGTTGAATACTTTAATGCAGCTATAATCATATTGCTTTCCACTTGAAATTGAAAGGGGACAGGCATTATTTCTTAAGTGTGGGTATGCTTTGTTGTTGTTTTCTTTTTTCTACTTTTCTCGTAACAGTCGTCTGATTGTTTGTTCCCTTCATAGTCAGACTGTGTCTGACTGAGTGGCAAGAAACCAACAGTCTGCATACAAATGAACCAGATCTGTAAAGTCGATGTGCACGTGAAACTCAAGTTCTGGAACAAGACAAGTCCAGAAGTAGACGAACAACAAGAATTTTCTGCTGGAGTTAAAAGCTTGTAAATGCAAAGAATAAGGAAGAAGATATACCGCAATATGCCGTAAAGTAGTGGTATAAACATTTGTTTGACATTGGACTGGTTGGGCTTTTTCTGAAATTTTTTTTTTTTAACATACAATAAAGTTGGGACTGGGTGGGGGGGGGGGGGGGGGGGGGGGGGGGGGGGGGGGGGGGATGGTTTATATATTTAACAGTTCCACTAACTTTTATAGTACTGTACCATAATAGCAGATAACAAGAGTGGTTGGGGGAAAAGGTGGGGAAAGAAAGACTGAAATATTCGGCTTTTTGTGTAACTGATCATATCACATACCATAAGGAGGGAAGGGGGGAGTAGCACAGATATTTGATTCCAATCTCATCAAGTCAATGAAGGTCCACCAAGGTAGCAAAGAATAATAACATTGTAATGAACTGTGGGTACAACACCTGCTAGTGAGTTAATCATTCTAAGATGATGCATCTTTCCCATGGCAACAAATGGATGTAAATTATGGACTCTTATTATTCAGTATTTAAAGAAACAAAATGGAGCTTTTTGAACTGCAGTGCTACAGAAAAATTCTTAGAATATCATGGACCAAGAAGAAGAAAAACATCGACATCTGTGCATCGGGGAGAATTGGCTTGTTAACATCATCTTATCATGTCTTGAAAGCTGAGATGTTATAGCCATGTTAAACAGCATGATGGCTTGGAGACAACAGTGATGGAGGCAAAGGCAGGCCTCCTTGAAGGTGGATACAAGCCTCTGAAGACGCATTGGCCATGAAAGCACATAGAGCTGGAGAATTGGCTAGAAAAAGATAGACTTCCAGGTGTGCTGTGAAGAAAATGTTGAATGTCGAATTAAGAATCGACATCACAGCACTCAGGACATTCCCATAAGTGCTCTGTCTCTATCTTCAGCAGCAAGCAAACAGTTCCAGTTATGATGGCGCCAGTAACTCTCTGACTGTATATCCGTCTTGCCTTTCCCTTCAGTCTTGAGCTTTGGCCAGATTCCCTGGTAACTCCTCGCGTCATTCACCTCAGACCGTAATTATCTATTTGTGCCTCCGCACTGTTTAGTCGCTCTCAAAGGACCTTCACAATATCAAGTTTGTCATACATCAATTTACCACCAAGTGGTGCAGAACTGGCTAGTTTATCTGCGTGCTCCTTTTTCAACACACCGGCATTCCCTGAAGAAAATATCCAAAGGATGCTAACTACCTGGGACCTCTGAAGCGATGCTTGCTACTCTGCATGGAGCGTGCATGTCTCCACATTTCTCAACATACTCTGTGAGTCAGTTACAATTATGACATGTTTGTAAAGCTATAGCTGCTTTTCAAGCCAGCGGAAGGCAGCAGTGACTGACTCCACCTCCATTCTCAAACTAGACGTGATATCATATGCCAGGCTTTGCTCCACTAAGCTACATCCATTCACTTATGAACCCCCCCCCCCTGCAAATCGTCTGCCTGCAAACACAGAGACATCTGTATAGATAATCAAATCACCTGGGCAGGAGTTGTAATGAATCATTTGTTGAACTTCTGATTCTGTAGCACTATCTACCAGCTCTGCACTCACGACATGTCACGTACTGAACGTTGGTGTGGTATTGAACACATCACTTACTGAAAGTTTATGTGGTATTGAACACATCACTGACTGAAAGTTGGTGATACAGAAAACATGAATGACTGAAAGTTGATGTGGTACTGACCATTTTACTGACTGAAAATTAATTTACTGACCACATCACTGACTGAAAGTTTATGTGGTATTGAACACATCACTGACTGAAAGTTTATGTGGTATTGAACACATTACTGACTGAAAGTTTATATGGTATTGAACACATCACTGACTGAAAGTTGGTGATACTGAAAACATGAATGACTGAAAGTTGATGTGGTACTGACCATTTCACTGACTGAAAATTAATGTACTGACCACATCACTGACTGAAAGTTTATGTGGTATTGAACACATCACTGACTGAAAGTTAATGTGGTATTGAACCCATCACTGACTGAAAGTTAATGTGGTATTGAACACATCACTGACTGAAAGTTAATGTGGAATTGAACACATCACTGACTGAAAGTTAATGTAGTGTTGAACACATCACTGACTGAAAGTTAATGTAATTATTGAACACATCACTAACTGAAAGTTAATGTGGTATTGAACACATCACTGACTATAGTTGCAGCAACCATCTCCCCCTCCATTGTTTGTGGTATATTAGTAACTGTTTCAGTTGTTCTCGATGTTTCAGCTCCACACAGCAGTTTTCTCCTATACAAAGTTATAAATAAGTATGTTGAGAGCTGCCCATTTCCCCCTGAATGTTGTCTCGTCCATTGCTGTTATCCCTGGATCTCCCAGGTTTATCTATATTAAATCTTATTCAGTTACAATCATTTGGAGTGTAATTATTTTTTCAAGTTGTAGCTGAACTCTTTCGAACTCAAGCAATGGCTGGTGTGTGGGTGACTCTATTCCTTGGGCACACTCTTCTTTTCCCTTGGGCACACTCTTCTTTTCTAGACAGAAGAATAAAGTTAAATGTAAATGCATGTTGTGTTATTACATCTGCTTCAATTTTTTACATGCACATACACATTGCGAGGAGGTAGCTGAAAGAGGAGAAGAAAAAGAGGGTATTTAAGAAATCCAGCTAGGCATTTTCTAGCATGCAGCAGAGCATACGTGCTTCTTGAGCATCTGCTTTGAATTAATGTTTGTACAATATCCACAAGTAGATTGGTCGCAGTGCATCCACTGTGGCTTTGACAATATTACATGCTGAGGTTCCAATCTCTTCTACGACTCTCATACTACTGTCTGAAAGCCAAGTTTGTGATTAAAAATATTTCTTAACTAATAGATTGTGTTTCCGTTGGATCCTTATTTACTGTTTACTCACTGGCATCTGTATTTGTTTCTGCATCTGTGGTTCCACCCTGTATGGCTCGTTAAAAAGCATTTGGGACGAATAATATTATTGCCACCAACTTAATTATCAGTTGCCGTGAAGCAGAAGTTATGCGATATAACAGAGCAGAACTTATGCGATATAACAGAGCAGAATTTATGCAATATAATAAATGGAGTTGCAAAAATCACGCTTGATATTCATTGAGGAATACTTCAAAATCTTGGGCGGGTTTAGCACTTGATTGAACTGCCCTGCAAGTTGCCAAAATGCATTTCTCTGAAAGGATGTGTGGGTGTCCTGCACAAAAGGGCCAGACTGGCTGGTGCAGCTTTTTCAGATGATAAACTAATGAAAGAACCCTTCACTCATTGTCCACAACCAGCTAGACCTGTACAGAACGCCGCTCTCGTCACGGCAGGAAAACGTCTCTCTTTCACTAGCAAATTCTCCAGCCCCATGTGCTTTCATAGTCAAAGAATATTTTATGTCTTATATCCACCTTTGCAGAAGTCTGTCTCTGCCTCATTTCCCGAAATCTGTACTCACCGTCGCCGCTTTCTCCAATGCACCGTGACCTTTAACATGGCCACAATATATCAGCTTTTGGGACAGGAAACAGTTTATATAAGCGATTTCTCCTCGACTTTCAGATCCTGTAGGATGTCGGTATTTCCCTTCTTCTTGTTCCTAGTTTTCTAAGTATTTTTCTTTTAACAAGACAAAACAAGACAAGACAAGATTTCACTTTAATAGCGCCAATTATTTTCTTAATGACTGAGTAAAAGTTAATGACTCACATCCATCAGTTGCACCTAAAAGAAGCACGATCTCAACAGATTGTTTTCTATAACTTGCTTGCAGGTACTGTGCTGTAAATTCTTCCATCTGTTTAATGTATTTTTTTTTTGACTTTGTTGTCCAGTTGCCATACTTGTTCACTATTTTGCCAAAATATTCAAAATCTGTGACATTTTCGACCTCTTCATTCTCGAGGTCTGCGGCTGATAAGAGGGAGGTCATGGATGGCTCAGACTGAGGACACGGTCAGATAGGTTTGCATCTTGGAAAACATTAGGCGAGGAGAGGAGTGGGTCATCGTGCCAGCAAAACAGTCAGGCTTGTGTAGAGTCATAATCACACTGAGCATTATTTTGTACTCAGTATCAAATAAAGATAACTATATTTGAAATAGTATGAATGTTGTAACAAATACTTCAAAGAGAATTTTTCCATTACAAGTTTTCCCGAAAGTTCGGCCCACTTCCCTGTTTTTAAAAACAAAATTGAGGGGTAGGTAGGGAAAGTCAAATAGGTATGTATCCATATGGTTATGCATGCATGGATAAGTGTGGAAGGGAGTGCAAACATTCAAATAATGTTGTGTGAGTGTATGGATGCTCGGGTGTATGTACGCAGACACTTGATGGTGTACATTCATATACCCCGGGGATTCATAATCATCTTATTCCACATCATGCATCTAATATAAACATGACTGGTGGGATTCACAATAGGATAAGACTGATAAATAGGGAAGACAAACGGAATGATACTATCAGGACCAGAGCACCTAACCACAAATTCCATTCCTCCCCCCCCCCCCCCCCCCCCGCCCCAAATGGTACGACGGTAGAGACTGGTGATGTGATGCGTTTTCCCTGGATGAGGTATTTACGTACACCGGAGCCTAGCTACCAACCCAAACCGACACAATCGGACCACACCAAAATAAATGACGGATGGAATCATTGTGAGGCTCCACGTAACATTTCACACACATCTCCATGATATGATTAACCCGTTCGTATTGCAGGAAGAAAATTTTAAGACCACTATGGTCACACGCGGAATATTTTCACATTTCGGATCTATCCAAACCCAAAAACTGTTTTCAGTACTTTTTGCAAAATAAAATACTGTACTCACAATTTTAAAACTATCAATGGTGGGCCAAAGGACGCTATGTTGAGAAGCTGGCTCTCCTACGAAACACGCCGGGCCAAATCAGAAGGAGCTGAAACCCAGGAGGAATCATCAGAAAAAAATGTGCAAGAAGAACACAGTAAGTAAAGTAAAGTTCCCTTTTCACGCCTTTCGGCACATCGGGCATATGGGCAGAGCGTCCCATATTTTTACAGACTACTCTGTGGGTAATGTGGTCAGCATTACGCCGGCTGTCTTTACTTTCCCAGGACAGCCCATCCTGGTACCCATTTTAGGCTGGGTCGACCTGCGACGTCCCATACCACGACAAAAATCCACGCAGCCTGCAGTGGGTTTCGATCGCGGTATGCTGGCTTACGAGTCGGACTCGCAACGCCTTAGCCACGGACGCCGATTGGGAATGATCGGTCTGTCTTGGAGGAAAGAGGCATTAAGCCCAGAGACGGCGCAATTACCAGAACTTTAGCCATGAAAGTGGCGAAAATAAACAAGACCACAAATATAACCGGAGACTGTTGGCAGCTTCGACTAGCTAGCAACAGGTTGAACGTGGTCGAGTTTTTGATTTTTTTCTCTAAAGGAATTGGAATTGATAGGATATCATACACACACTAATGCCAGTGTAAGGCTGGGTCGACCTAAAAACAAAACAAAATATATAGAATATCATATCCAACACTAATGCTAATGTAAGACTGGGTCCACATTTTTAGGGAAACAAAAGATCCGGCTCCGTTGGGATCTGAACACATGGCCTTCTAATCCACAGGCGAGCGTCTGGCGGCTGCACTGCGGCGTCTGACTTGAGTGTACATGTACTTGCATATACATGTGTGTATGCAGGCAAGTGTGCATGCGTTACAGCGTTGGCGTGTAAGCATGTGTGTATATGCAAACGGGAATGCGTGCATCCACACGTGGGCCTGCAGAAATGTATGTTATGTGTGTGTGTGTGTGTGTGTGTGTGTGTGTGTGTATATATATATATATATATATATATATATATACTTGTGTGTGTGTGTGTGTGCATAGTGTATACCAGCCCCCTCGCCAACAGCCCTCACTAGGTACTACAGTACCGCTCTAAGCCACTAGTTTTGGTGCAATTTCCATTTCTTAGCCAACAAAATTGGCACAAAAAACCAGACCACAATTATAACCGATTCTACTCGCAGTAGGTTTAACATGATCAATTTTTGTGTGTTTTATTTTTCATAAATGGATGAAGGGGTAGGGCACCCATGATCGCTAGAATACCTCACTTCTATCGGCTCTCTACAACAATATTGTTTAGGCTTTGTGCTATGGACAGGCGGAACTCGTTTTGTAATTCCCATGCAATAGTTAGAGCGCTCTCGTTTTGAAAACCGGAAAGGGGTTAGCTATCACTAATCTGGCTGCCATTATTATTATTATTATTATTTAAATTACAATTTTAAGCTTGATTGATGTACTTGCGATAGAATTGCTTTGTCCCTGGTTGTTATTGTTTGCCGATGAAGTCTTTGTAGCTGTAATTCCCACATTTTGCGAATGTTTTAGTCAGTCTGAGCCGTTCATACTTCATATTGTTATTATGTATTACTTGCATTTTTGCAGCTATATCTCTGCTAATGACTAACGCCTTACCACAACTATTCAATTTCTTCTTCTTTTTCCTCATCATTTTCCTCCTCCCGCCTTTCGTCTTCCCCTCTTCTTCGCCTTGTCGCTGGTCATCAAATAATTGCATAAGATCCTTTTCTCGCCAGCGTCACATCGGGCACATATTGTTATACATTTTTAGAGCAATGTGGAGTGCGGCCACCTTTAAAGTAAAAAGTAAGTAAGGATCCTTTTTCACGCCTTTAGGCGTATCAGGCATATAGGAAGATCGCCCATAGTTTTACAGACCATCGGCACTAAGTGGCTAATGTGGTCAGCATTACGCCGGCCGTCTTTACTTCCCCAGGTCAGCCAACCTGGTACCCATTTTTAGGCTGGGTCGACCTGCGATGCCCCAAACCATAATGAAAATCCACACAGCCAGCAGTGGGTTTCGATCGCGGTACGTTGGAATTACGATTTGGACTCGCAACGCCTAAGCCACGGACGCCGCTAACGGGCACTTTTACTTCCCCCAAACTCATCCTTTTACCCAATTTAGGCCGGGTCGACCTGGAGGCAAGGCCATTTTTAAAAAGAAAAAAAAAATTATAATTTGATGCCGATTTTGATCCACGACCTGCCGATCCACTGGCGAGCGTCTAGCCTCTACGCCATGGCGGCTCCACTGGTCATCAAGTCTGTCCACAATTCCAGCGACTGTCTAACGCCATCACTCAGTAGGAAAACCTAGACAGACAGACAGACAGACAGACAGACAGACAGACAGACAGACAGACAGACAGACAGACAGACAGACAGACAGACAGACAGACAGACAGACAGACAGACAGACAGACAGACAGACAGACAGACAGACAGACAGATAGATAGATAGATAGATAGATAGATAGATAGATAGATAGATAGATAGATAGATAGATAGATAGATAGCTAGCTAGATAGATAGATAGATAGATAGATAGATAGATAGATAGATAGATAGATAGATAGATAGATAGATAGATAGATAGATAGATAGATAGATAGATAGATAGATAGATAGATAGATAGATAGATAGATAGATAGATAGATAGATAGATAGATAGATAGATAGATAGATAAATAGATAGATAGATGGATAGATGGATAGATGGATAGATAGATAGATAGATAGATAGATAGATAGATAGATAGATAGATAGATAGATAGATAGATAGATAGATAGATAGATAGATAGATAGATAGATAGATAGATAGATAGATAGATAGATAGATAGATAGATAGATAGATAGATAGATAGATAGATAGATAGATAGATAGATAGATAGATAGATAGATAGATAGATAGATAGATAGATAGATAGATAGATAGATAGATAGATAGATAGATAGATAGATAGATAGAACATCTTCAGACAAAAGTCTGACCAGTCTGGCCAAAGCCTGTAGCCACAATCTCAGTTGTGGGAAGCGTAGCCAGCTCAATAATAATTGGTCAGTCAAATCAGGACTCTCTTTCAGTGCTCTCGCCGGCCTGATCTAATGAAACCCAGACGGTGTTAGGGGACAAGGGCAGATAATCCCGAACTGGAGACATAATAGCCATTATGGCCCCCATCTAGAAGATTTGGACGTCGAATTACCGACCTTAGGATTGGATTGGATTTTTTACCCCACCAGGACATCACACAAGCGATAAACACCCGATGACACAAAGTGCCACCATGCGGATGAGGATCACCGTGGAGAGGTCCCAGAAACCGCGTTCAGACATTTGGCCATAATGATGACCTGCCTATATTGCAGCCCCTGGCAAAAGCCAGAGTGGGGCTTCAAATAACAAAAAATAACGTCCTAAGAAGGACGAAAAGTAGTTATAATTACCGACCTTACCTTATCTGGTACATCAACAACTCTCTAGTCTGAATCCAATGTTTGGAATCTCGTTCTTGTTCAGAGCCAGTCAAGCAGTATTGATTACCTGATAATTCGTCATTGGATTAAGGAGCAAAATGAAGACTATTTTACTAGTTGGAAGAACTAAACAGGTTCCAGTGGACCAAGAGTTGAATAAAAGACGCTGGCGTTGAATAGGATACATGTTGGGAAAACGTAAGAACAAAATAACTAAAATGTCTTTGCAGTGGGACCCACAGGGGCATAGAAATTAAGGAAGACACAAAACACACACACACACACACACACACAGAGAGAGAGAGAGAGAGAGAGAGAGAGAGAGAGAGAGAGAGAGAGACAGAGAAAGGAGGCATTGAGCCAAGTTAAAAAGACGAGGACATGGGAAGAGCTGCATGCGAAAGCAAAGAATAAAACGACTTGGCGCGTTTTAGTTGAGGGCCTATGCTTCAATAGGGGGGGGGGGGGGTTAGAAAGGTATAAGAAGAAGGAAATGGTTCTTTTTAGGATAGATTCCCAAAATGTTTAAATACCATTGTTAATATATGATATCATCTACCTGCCTTGGACAGCAACTTATTTCGTAATCGTATAATAATCTCATACAACTGTTTTGTACAGTAGAACGGGAAATTTGGGATTAGCTCGTGTTTGATTTGCATCCGACTAATGACTCTTTAAGTCATTGGATGTAAATATTCAAGAATGTAAACCCCGAGGTTAAACATAATTTTTCAGTGTATCTTAATTTATACAAGTTTGGTTGTCACAGAACTCTTGTGTAGCCATAACTGATGCCTGTTGATACCTTACTTGGAGGTTGAACAAGGTTTCTGAGATTTGTCCTGTTGGACTGGCATCCAGAAGGTTACTTTTTAAGTCGTAAGTTTTTCACATTTTCATGTCTCAGCCCGATGGAACAGTCAGCTGTCGAGCTGCAGTAAAGCTGTACATTTGTATACATACTGTATATAATTCTGTCGTGTCTTTTCGTTCCATTTATTTTTCAGACTGCATTCTTGTGCTGTAATGCACTTACTTCAGGATTATTTTCTTCTTGCTGATGTCTCGCTTTTTGTTTTTCAAATTGTCTATTGATGAAGGGTGTTGCTGCAACATTCCTTATTTGTTTATTCTAACTGTATTATATAAAACTGATAGATAGCAGCAAACGTAAGTACCGGACATATAAATGAACTAACTCAAAGATTCAAACAAAGCTATTTATCAGTTGAAGTCACAGAAATGAGGGTTGGATGCAAAAATCTCCAACAATATTTCTGATTATGGCTATTTTTTTCTTCTTCTGCGTATTGTTTATTTCCGGTGGTCACACATGTGTCATTCATCTGACCAGACAGATATGCGATTCCTCTTAGAGACATTTCAGTCAAATGATTTTTGTGTATTCTTGTTTAAGTTTGTGATATTGTATATTCATGTATTGTGTTGTTGATGGCTCTCCCGTCGCAACGTACACTTGTCGTTTGTGATTGAGAAAATGGTGACTGGTTTTTGTGTGTGCTTGGTTTAGCCACGCCCTTCTCTAATTATAATAAAAATCTGGAGCTGGCCGTGGTTTAGCATATTTACTTTCCAATACATCACATGATACACAATTTTTAGTCATCCCCTTTGTGGGATGCAATTTGTCGTTATTTGAAGCCCTACCCTGACTTTTGCCGGGGGCAATGAATATAACTGGGCCACAATTGTGGCCATAACGGCTAAAAATGGTTTCTGGGACCTCTACATGGCGATCCTTATCCGCATGGTGGCACTTTGTGTCACCGAGTGTTTATCGCTTGTGTGATGTCCTGGTGGGGTATAACTTACATACATACATACATGATACTCAATTTAGGCGGAATCTAACTCTGAGTCAAGCTCAATATATATATATATATATATATATATATATATATATATATATATATATATATATATATATATACACACATATATATATATATACACACACACATATATATATATATACACACACACAATATGGATATGAACCCAAGACCTCAGGACCAGAGGGCGAACGTCTAGCAACTACACTATCGCAGCTTTCTAGATTAAAGCATAATCAATAAAATGACAATGTTATGTCTATATAGATGATTAACCAACGAGAAAATTTATGCATTTTGAAAGGTGAACAGCTGTTAAAGTATTGTTCCACAAGGGTGTGTGAATAAATTATCAATTCTGATGTCGTAGAAAACATAAATATTACATTTGGGTGAGGCCGTGCATTACTTATAGGTAGCAGGTTTTTTTGTTTTGTTTTGTTGACGACCATCGATCGATCCAGGGCCATCAAACCTATAATAAACGAACACAAAAGGTCTAGCATACCATTTCTTCTATTGACTCTTAAGAAGACGATATTTTATTAACTGCACCCACTTGTGCGACGTATGTAGTTGCTAAGTTAACTAAAGTTCCCTAGTTAGTTACTAAGTCAGTCGACAGATTATCCTCATTGCACATCAACCCATTCAGTCCATAAGTGCTCGAATCCCCTGCTTAGCAAATCCCCCAGTGAGTAGAAACTCGCGATACCAGTTCTGTGTTGGTTTCATATTCTTGTTTGGCTTCCTGCATTGTGCTCTTGTCTGGCCACACCCCTATCAACATGTTGTTCTTGCAGTCTTTTCAGGGTAGCAAGTTCATTGCTGTCACTTGGTTCTTGAAAACGAACGTCATACTTCACGTAGAATATTCAGAATATCAGCATGATTCATGGCTTGTCCGCCCTCCACAGTTGCTTTACCTGCAACCCGATCAGCTTGCTCATTTCCTTGCACTGAAACTGATATGTAGCTTCCTCGACTGCTTTAGAGACTCAAGCCACGGTCTTCGGATCCAGCCCTTCTCTATCTTTAACCCCTTTAAATCCAATTAGTGCTTTAGGCATATGGTATCAATAAGCATTCGGTGGGTATTGAAGCTGACGTTACGATGGCAACAGTAACTTCTCAAGACATGTCATGGAACTGATGATTAGCTCGATCGACCTGGCGTAACAGGGAAACGTCTTCACTTGTTTGTTAGTAGGTAGGATATTGCGTATTAGTTGAAGGGAACAAAATCAAGAGGTCTTAGCAGTCTTGACATTCCCTTTCTAGAACCGTCACGTGTAGAGAGATATTTAAAAATGAATGATCTATAAATAATATATGATATAATATTTGTTGATATTCCATGTCAAAGAGAGCCAAGTAGTTCTCGCTTTCTAGAAGTCCATAGAAGGACAGCAGTCAATTAAATTAGTATATTTAGGTGCAGAACTAAATGATGCAATCTAGACGCAGTTAGGAAATCCCACGTGAAGAACGTAGATAGGAAACAAGTCGGATAATGCCTGAACCTTCTGGGAGCAGATAGGGAGTAGAAAACATGTTCCACACATTCTATCATATCTGCATAAATAGTGGGTAAGAAACCACTTGAGCATCCTCCAGTCACTGAGACTTAGAAGAGGGGGGAACTATAACATGGACCCTCACACGTTAAGAGGAATCATCAGTCTACGAGACTTAGCAGAAGAGGAACCAGTCACATGAAGCCTCAAAAACATACACTAGAGAAAAGATTTGAAACGCAACATTGAACTGCAGAGACAACAGTCAAGATACATGGTTCCATGCTCAACAGAAACATTAGATAAAAACATTACTGAGATGTTAGCCCCGGCAGTGAAGCCGTTAGTACCAGACAGCAATAGAAGCCAGGCGGTAGTCATAGTGAGCAGAACCAGCTAACAAATAAACTAGAGATGAAGAAAACAACGCGACCCCAGGGGTATGTGACCACAGAGCCAAAACAGTGGCCATTCAGAACATCATTGATGTTAAGTGTTACATTACTGAGGTATCACAATAAAGACCCTATGGAAAAGAAGAGTTGTTTCAAAACATGTCATTGCATAAGCATCAGAGTCACGTGAGAAGCAGGTATCAAGCATGAGAGACCATCATCATCACCACTGTCGAAATGACCATCTTTCACCTCCTCCATATTCTTCAGTTGACTTCTTCTGTAGCAAAACTGGATGTGACATCAACATACACAAACAAGACAACTGTGCTACACTTGGAGCCAAAGTCAATAATAAAAACCCACCCCCTACGATGCGGATAGGAACCCAAGTCTTTCAGTACGGCAGGTTGAGCTACTGCGTTATCCTTCTTACGCCGATTAGTGTGGAGTATCATTAAATTCAGGAAGTTAACATAGTCAACAAATGTTACAAAAAAAGTCAGATGTGTCGTCGGAAAGGCGTAAAGATCCCAGCCGTGCTGCAAACATACAACGGAACTGTCATTTCGACGAACAAAAATAAGAACTTACATTAATGCTGCTGCTAACAGACACAGTGGAATTACGTCATTTGGACGAACGAGGGAAAAAAAAAAAGAATCATCAGTAATGCATCGACAAACTGGCACAACGCAATTACGTATTTCGGAGGAATGAAAAGAAGAAAAAAATATCATTAATGCTGTTGCAAATGTGGAAAACAATCAATGGGGTGAACTCACGAAAGATGATCTCTTGTCTGTAGGATGAGGTAACAAGAAAAATGTAAGTTACTGAAAACCGTACCTGGAGAGAATGATACAGCCTGGAGTGCCTGCGGGCTCTGTGCGCCTCAAGACTCGGGGGGTGGGGGGGGGGGGAGGCACGACGGATAATTAACCAGATAACAATGGATACCACCAGTATGAAAACTCAACGCTGGCTGTTGATGCGGGAGCAAACCCTGGACTTATCCTGAATGCTGTGACGTCGAATCTTTACGGAGATGAATCCAGAATTCAATAATTCCATCCATAAAATCAAAAGGGTTGCACCTGATACAACAGAATGGAGGATTATACTGCAACTAATATGAACTGTATAACAACAGAATATGGAGATGATGATAAATAATATGAAAGGGGTTTGTTAATTGATTAGTGTAAGTAAAATAGCGAATGAAGAACAAACGGAAGAAGAGGAAGAAGAAGAAGAAGAAGAGGAAGAAGAAAAAGAAGAAGAAGAAGAGAAAAAAAGAAGAAGAAGAAGAAGAAGAAGAAGAAGAAGAAGAAGAAGAAGAAGAAGAAGAAGAAGTAGAAGAAGAAGAAGAAGAAGAAGAAGAAGAGTTAGATGGGGATGAGGAAGAAAAGGAGGAGGATGTGTTGGGCAAGCAAGGGAGGGAAAGATGAATAATAATAACAACAAAAAGAAATGATAATACATGTAGATTTATGAAACACCTTGTTCACGCCTAGATATTTTCACAATTGCAGCTGCGACATAAACATTATAGGGATATGAATAATAAAAACGTAAACAATTGCTAAGTTTGTTGCCTGGAATATTTCACTGTATCTCGTCAGGTGACACCTACAGAAAGTATCTCTATGCATTAAGATGCACCACAATTAGTCATTTCCTAATGCAACGTTTATGTCTGCGGCTCTGGCTTAAAGGTTAGTGAAGTGGTTTCACAATGTAATCCTCGACGTTGACGAAAGTTTGATTCCAGTGGTGGGCAAGTTAGAAATAAAAGACATTTTCGTAGCTTTAATATTAAGGTAAGGGGCTCCGTGGGAAAAGATTTACATTTTAACACATAATATTTTCATAGGTAATAGTGGATATAGTGCAACCAGTCAACCCTCACTGGGAAGATGATTCATTTTTGAAGCTTTGGTTTTTGATTCTTTAAAAAAAAATTTTTTTTTTTTTTTGCGTTCACCAGCGGTGAACTCCCAGAAACGTCCTCGGGTTCGTCGACTTCTAAACTTTGACCTTGCTAGAGAATATGAGTTTTGTGTTCTCTTTCGTTTTACTGGACTTGATTACTTGTGCGCAGATTGTTAGTTCCTCGCCTGTCGGACAGATACACTCAGAGTAAACATCCATAGTTAGTCAGTCGCCTCGTCCATACCCAATTTCGTCCTTTTTAGGACGAAATTTTTTGTCATTTGAAGCCCTACTCTGGCTTTTGCCAGGGGCCGCAATATAGGCAGGCCATATATATATGGCCAAATGTCTGAACGCGGTTTCTGGGACCTCTCCACGGCGATCCTCATCCACATGGTGGCACTTTGTGTCATCGGGTGTTTATCGCTTGTGTGATGTCCTGGTGGGGTAGAAGTTCAGTTCAGTTCAGTTCATTCAGTCGCCTTGTACAATATGTGTGTTAGGCAAGCAGTCGGTCTGTTTTTCTTCCACTCAAATTTGGACCCTGATGCCCACTTGTAGAATCTTGATATAGTTTTTGTAGCAAACACCTAACGACTTTGACCTCTACTACGTTACAAAGACATGTGCAAGCGGGACATGAATAATACAGGTAGTGAGGTGGACTCTTGAGAAAAAAAATGCAATGGACCGAGTTGGGTGGAGGGGGCACAGTATAAAGGGAATGAGAATAAAGGAGGAACTGATTGCAAACAGGATAAAAGATGAGCGTCTGAGAAGAAACCAAACACAAATGTTGACAACAATTGTCCTGAAATCCCATTCCATAATTGTGGAAGACTTTCCTTAACGCGGGCAGGTCTTGCTAGTCACACTCGTCATTGCCACGGGCTGTGAGTCCCACGCCTCCTCATTTCGCAGATAACACTATCGTCTGGAAAGACGGAAAGGTGCCAATCATCAGTCATCACATCTAACTAGGTATAATAAGATATCCTACACAAAACATTGTACAGTCTGTTGCTTCTGTTTTCATTGCTCACATTCACTACTAGAAACATACCTTTCAGTCACACAGAAGTTAACTGTACATTGCGCGATAGTCTAACAATTAAAAATATATTAATTGCATTGATTATTATGTGAATCAGTAGGTTTAACATACACTTTAAAATTATTCGACCGTAGGTATACTTAGGTTACATTAATAATACATACATACACACATACATACATACATACATACATACATACTGCGTGCATACATACATACATACATAAACACTAATATACACCATCAATGCATAATTTTGTAATACACAATGCTTACCTGCATAAAACTTACACACGTACTTATATATATTTACATTTATACCTCATAGCTGCTTTTTTGCTTCTTCTTCTTCTTCTTCTTCTTCTTCTTCTTCTTCTTCTTCTTCTTCTTTTTCTTCTTCTTCTTCTTCTGCTTCTTCTTTTTCTGCTTCTTCTTCTTCATTCACTTTTAGAAGAGTAATTGGCACGTTGTATTAAAATTTAGTGCTAGGCTGCGATATCTGTGCTTCTCGGTCCAGCATAGCCCATTTCAGCAAACTGTTAATGAGTCGAAATTGACGATATGCTTTTAGGGGGCAGCTAGTCTAGTCTTGTCCCTCTAAAATGATGCACTAGTAAGGCAGGAATCTATCCACAACAGGCAGGAATCTATCCGCAACAAGTAGGAATCTATCCACAACAGGCAGGAATCTATCCGCAACAGGTAGGAATCTATCCGCAACAGGTAGGAGTCTATCCGCAACAGGTAGGAATCTATGCGCAACAGGTAAGAATCTATCCACAACAGGTAGGAATCTATCCGCAACGGGCAGGAATCTATCCGCAACAGGCAGGAATCTATTCGCGAACAGGTAGGAATCTATCAGCGAACAGGTAGGAATCTATCCGCAACAGGTAGGAATCTATCCGCAACAGGCAGGAATCTAAATGTCCTCATTTCCAAGTCACCATGGGATATTGTGGTTCGGGTATGCAGTCTAATCCCAACAGGACCGCACAACGAGTGATAAATACTCTCTGACACAAAGTGCCACCATTCGGATGAGAATCACCCGGGTGCAAGTCCCAGAAACCCAGTTGAACTATCAGGTTATATTAAGACCTCAGACAATAGCCGAGGTGGGGCTTTAAAATAAGGAAAATATTGAGGCGGCAACCTAGGCTGTGCGGTTTTTTACCAACTTCTCCCTAACGTAGGCAATATTTAATGTTGTCAGTGTTTCTCCCTCCCTCCCTTTTTCACTGGACTCCCTCACCTCTCTAGCTTTGTTGGTATCGTTAAAAAAAAAATGGTGGGCCCGGAGTCCCATTGTCTCAGAGCTGAAAACAGAAATCCTGTTATTGGACGATACCTTCGCTTGAGAAAACCTCTTTGGACCAGCAACTCTCCTGTTTGGCGCACGCACCGACTGATCTCGCCCGCTCTCTCCTGATTCCTCGTGCTACTATAGCTGGCGCTCGGTAAGGCAATTTCATGTTGACGTCACGGTGGAGTGGTGACATGAGCTGCTCACCCAAACACGATTCATTCCGCATCGGTAGTGGACACGTTCTTGTTGAGTCACAGTATAAGTTCTAGGAATAATGCATGAGCCTAATGAAAACAAGTAATCATTTTCTAATGATATGTGGCGCATCAGTGTCTAAGCAGTTGGTTTATTTCATGTAAAGAGGGATTTATAGAACAATGTTTTGTTGACGAAAATATTTCATTTTCTTTTCTTGGATTCATTTTAAGCTTACCTGCTACGGTAAGTGTCTAGAATAACATGTGTTGATATAGTAGTTATTATTGTTTTTAAAGCTTCTACTTGATTCTTCTTTTTCTTCTTAACATTATTATTCTCTTCCTCCTCGTCCGCTTCATCTCCTCCTCCTTCTTCCTCACTCTTGTTTGTTCTTCTTTGTCCATCGACTTCCTTATCTCTTCTCTGCTTTTTATTCACATTCTTTCTTCTCCTCCTCCCACATATTATCGTTCATTTATTATAGCTATTGATCTTTTACTAATCCCCCCCCCCCCCCCCCCCCCCCCCAAAAAAAAAAAAAACTACCCACTTCTAAAAATGAAAAATGACTAGACCTTATCTAAAAACATAACTCACTTTTAGCTACTGTTATCGCATCTTATATCATAGCACCATGTCAGTTTCAAACAGGCCTAAATAAAAACATGCTGCAGGCTCAGACTGTCAGACAGTCAAGTCCTTTTTTTCAGAGGCTTTGGATTTCCCAGGTTTTCCATCTTTGCCATTTTTATTACACTTTTCTCTCACTAACCATGATTGAAACCACGGATCTCCTGATCTCATAGATCGGTGTCAAATTTTGAACTAAGAATCGACAACACAGCACTCGCGATACTCTCATAAGCGCTTCGCCTCCATTTTAAGCAGCAAGTGAAGAGTTCCAATTCGGATGGTACCAGTAAATTTCTAACTGTACATCCATCTCCCTTTTCTGTTGAGTTTAGAGGGTCAGCCAAATTCTATGAAAACTCCTCACAGCGCCATTCTTCTCAGACCGTAATGATCTATTTGTACCTCCGCACTGTTCACTCACTCTCAAAAGGCTCTAACAACATCTAGCTTGTAACACATCAGTTCACCACCAAGTGGTGCAGAACAAGCCAGTCTATTCGCTTGTTCGTTTCCCAACAAGCCGGCATCACCTGGAGAAAATATTCAAAGGACGCTAACTACTCGGGACCTCTGAAGCGAGCCTGCTCTCTGCCGGTCTCCACCTTTCTCAACATGCTCTGTAAATCACTTACAATTACCAGATGTTGTACAGCTAGTTCTCAAGCCAGCGGAAGTCAGCAGTGACTGCCTTCACCTCCATTCTCAAATTAGACGTTGTTCTATCATATGCCAGGCTTTGTTGCACTAAGCAACGTCCATTCACTTTTATTATGAACACCCATGTAACTTCGTCTGCCTAATAACACAAAGCCATTTGTATAGATAATCACACCACCTGGGTGGGAATTGTCATGAATCATTTACAGATCGATATTCTAAGAGATCAGCAAACCACTCTATTTATAATCTTGTTTCGCACACTGGGATTTGTCAATGATTACAGTTCATCCTAAACATTCGCATCTGTGTAAAACTTAGGGCAGCAGTTCTGAGATTGGGAAAAAAGAGTCAAATGGGTCTAAATTTTCTTCAAGTCCATATTGCTTGTTCCAGATTGCATTCCCCAAGTCCATATCGTGGAACTTAGGTCGTCATGCCACGTCTACAGCCTTCGGTTACATGTACTGGCAATCCTTTTTGATACTTTAATTTTATACGACCACATCTCGTCGGCTACGAGATTTCATGAGGAATTCCTAGGTATCCATAGCGGTCTCCATCAACAATACCATATAATTAGGGAATTAGGGTTAGGGCTAGTGTTAAATGCACAGCAGCTACTACTCAGCCTAACCCTAACGCCCTTATATTGTGTAACGTTCTGGTAATTTCTCTATAAAATATCGAAGCTACGAGATGTGGTTGTATACCATTAAAGTACCTAATTTTTTTTTTTTTTTTTTGGGTACAGATGTTTCTCCATGCCATGACACCAAAGTGGATAGCATCTTCTCTCTTGGTCTCTTCTGACCTCTCTTTCACTCTGACTTTCCTGTTACCACTACATAAAGCTGTTTTCCCTTTCTAATGACTGTCGTGAAATGATAGCCATTACGCATCGGTCTGTAAGGCTGATAACCTGTCTTACCTGTAATCTGCACAAAATTCAAACTTGGACTCGCCCAGAAATATGCCTGTATTGGACAACATTATTATGTCTGCCTTTTCTGGTTACTTTAACTAAACTCCACTTTTAAATGTATATCTCCTGGAGATATATTTAGGGAGTTATTTGAGGTTTCTTGGAAACCGATTTACTCCTTGCCCCAGTATACAAGGAACTTCTTTTGTACCAACGCCTGAAGTGTCTAAGCGACGCTATTCTCCTTGCCAGCTTCTCAAGCGTCCAGATGTGTTAATCTGTGCCTGTATAACTTTCACTTTTCAAGGCAATCTGGAAATGTCTCAGTTTTTACATATGCTTGGGTAAGTTAATTATAGTTTACGAGTACCTAGAATGATGTCTGTAAAGTAGTCACTGCTGTAGAGAAATCCATATCGGCTGTGTGATCTCACTTAGTTCGACCGTTCTTGATCGCTAGAGAAGCGGATTCGAACGTAGATCTTCCACTGTACAGACTAAATAGCTTATGCCCTCAATAAACCACCCATACTGATAAACATTTAATGCCCTTACAATTGTGTACGTTTTAAACTACTTACAGAATTTGTACATACGAAATGGGGACAGAATTGGGTCAGGGCTGTGTTAATCAAAGTATGTGTGTGTTTGACCCAGATCAATGAGTGCTGGGGCGGTTGGGAAAGCTAGGAATGCAGGTACTGACAGTAAATATTGGTGTCTGTGTGCAGAGTGAGAGGGAGAGTGATATATGTGTTAGACCACTTTATCTATCTCCACTGTATATCTGACTTGCCTTCTCTTGCACTAAACAGACAGATAAATATAGGAGACTTATGTCTTTTGGTCTGGAGAGGCAATCTGAGGAATGAAACAGGAGAGCAGGGAGGAGTCAGCAGATGGGGGTTGATGACTGATGCTTGCTCTGTCTTTCCTGTCAAGATGTTACCCTCTTGATGATTACTAATGTTGAGTTATTTTCTTGACAGGATGTATATTTTCTGAAGAGCTGGCAGAAGATTCACAGTCCCACCAACATCCACCAACCATCCAACCACCAGAACCAACTTGTTACCCACCAGCTAACACCTGTGAAGGTTCCTGACATCTCCAACCCATGGGAGATGGTGCCTCAAACAGCTACCAGTACTAGAGCTTAATGTGGCTCAAAGACATTGTGTGTCCTTACTGGTGATAGAGACTTGCTAAATACCGGTACAGTTGCTGTATAGTGAAGTACTCTTACTACTTGATCCAGTGGAGCAGAATTCCCAGAGTCAAAGACAGTCAAATCATCCGGAGCTGAGGGAGGCATCATAGACAGAGAGAAGAGAAGATAAGTCTAATGCTTCGCATGATGTTGTGTTCCTCACAGCTCCTAGATTGTCCAGTGATGAAAAGATGTCATCTCCAAGACCCTCTGTCTGTGTAGTTTCCTTGTGATTTGGACATGATATCCTGAGATCTGGCATTTGTCTCACTTTTATATATCTAATTTATATTGATTACATACATTCATTTTCATGGCTGACTTAGGTGTCTCGATTTCACCTTTTTAAGTGTTTAGCAGTTGTGTATGTATGTGTATCTTCATTATATGTGTTAACATGGTTATGATAATAAACTATCATAACCTGGGGGCTTTCTTTAGTAAGTAGTGGGGGTGTCCAGCCAAGTGTGCCTAGAAATATTATATATACATATATATATATACACATATTTTGTAGTGCCAATACTTGAGTTGCCCTACTCCAGAGATAAGTTGATCGTATATTGGCCACGGGGAATCCCTTAGACCAATACGAGCCAAACGACTCAACAAAATTATCTCTGAGTGCTGCTGGTTCTGAAGGAGAAATCCTTACATTAGGCACGCGACAGGAGTGATATGTGACAATGACATGCTGAAAGAACTTCTGGTACTTTCTTATTACCCAGCCACAAACAGGGGAAATCCACAGGTCAAGGGACAGTCGAATATTTAAAGTGATTGGACGTATAGTTTTCGTTAGGTTTAGGGTTAGGGTAAGAGGGTAAGGGTTAGATAAATGCGCGAAAACCGTGGCCTTGGAAGAAATGCTCTAAAGCACAGAAACCACGGAAGACCTGTTTTAACCAACCTCTAAAATAGTGGACAGTCCCGTGACGTTTTTATGGTCGGTTAAAACGAAAGCACCGAAACTTTTTCTTTCTCACCTTCGACATTAGCAATGCGAGCAGCCAGAACACTATACATTTGTTCGATGAACTGAGATCCAGTCGCACTTTTGCAATGGTTAGACGCTTTTTTTTTTCCTACCCAAATATTATAAGTTCCATTACGTAGCCATTTAAAAAAAAAAAAAACATAACTGAGCCAGCATAAAATTTATTTATAATTCTTTGAAATGGTCATTCCCAAAAACATACATGGAAAATTATCATCAATGTAAAGAGCTCATTTTACTTATAAGGTTGTCCCCTCATTTTACTCTAATGGTTGTCCCCTCATTTTACTTCAATGGTGGTCCCCTCATTTTACTTCAATGGTGGTCCCCTCATTTTACTTCAATGGTTGTCCCCTCATATTACTTCAATGGTTGTCCCCTCATTTTACTTCAATGGTTGTTCCCTCATTTTACTCTAATGGTTGTCCCCTCATTTTACTTCAATGGTTGTCCCCTCATTTTACTTCAATGGTGGTCCCCTCATTTTACTTCAATGGTTGTCCCCCTCATTTTACTTCAGTGTTTGTCCCCTCATTTTACTTTAATAGTTTTTCCCTTATTTTACTCTAAAGGTTGTCCCCTCATTTTACTCTGTATGTTAACCCGGAATAATCCAGGTAAGATGGTCATAAATGTTAAGAACTAATGTTACTCTAATTGTTGTCCCCGAAAACATCCGGGGAAATGATCTCTTTACTGTAACTATAATATTGAAAATCAGTTTTCTTCATTAATTTAATCTCCATTTGTATAATCATATCGCTGACTAAAGACAGGCAAGGCCATTTTTTGACGTCCTCTAACGCAGCGTTTCTCAAACGTTTTTCACGGCAGCACCCTTGTCGAGGCGGGGGGGGGGGGGGGGGGGGAAGGGGGGAATAAGCGAGCACAACTACCCTTAAAGCTGAATACTTACGACGAAAAGAAAAAACAGTGCAAATTTAATGTTCAGTTGCCTTTAATGCGATGAATGAAACTGTTTGGATGATTTTGTTTCCATTATGTCCTTTATGTTTATTTGAAGTTTAGTTAATATACCCTCACATAACTTGAAGGTTGCTCCTGTATCTATTAAAAAATAAAATGTAAGCATACGTTGAATTTGAGCTGCAACTTTGCCAATAGCATTGTTTACCGAATACACCCGCCTCCAGAACTCTTCTTCGTTTCTTTCATATATTTCTGCTTTAAACTGTTGTCTTCGCTGATCTCAAGCAGATTTTGAAAAAAAAAAGATTCTTGATTACTGCCACGGCACCCCTAGCATACGCTCGCGGCACCCCTGGCGTACGATCACGGCACCTCTGGCATACCCTAGCGGCACCCCTTTCATATGCTCGCGGCACCCCTGGCATGCCCTCGCGACACCCCTGGCATACCCTCGCGACACCCCTGGCATACGCTCGGGGCACCCCTGGCATACCCTCGCGGCAACCCTGGCATACGCTTTCGGCACCCCTGGCATACGCTTTCGGCACCCCTGGCATAAGCGCGCGGCACCCCTGGCATACGCTCGCGGCACCCCTGGCATACGCTCGCGGCACCCCTGGTTAACCATCGCGGCACCCCTGGTTAACCCTCGCGGCACCCCTTGCACACGCTCGCGGCACCCCTGGCATACCGTCGCGCCAACCCTGGCATACGCTTTCGGCACCCCTGGCATTTGCTTTCGGCACCCCTGGCAAATGCTCGCTACACCCCTGGCATACGTTCGCGGCACACCTAGTTAACCCTCGCGGCACCCCTGGCACACGCTCGTGGGTCCCCTGGCATACCATAGCGGCACCACTTTCATATGCTTGCGACACCCCTGGCATACTTCCGCGGCACCCCTGGCATACTCTCGCTTCACCCCTGGCATACGCTTTCGGCACCACTGGCATACCCTCGCTGCACCCCTGGCATACGCTCGCGGCATCCCTGGCATACGCTTTCGGCACCCCTGGCATACGCTTTCGGCACCCCTGGCATACGCTTTCGGCACCCCTGGCATACGCTCGCGGCACCCCTGGTTAACCCTCGCTGCACCCCTAGTTAACCCTCGCGGCACCCCTGGAATACGCTCGCGGCACCCCTGGCATTTGCTCGCGCACCCCTGGCATACGCTCGCGGCACCCCTGGCATACGCTCGCGGCACCCCTGGCATACGCTCGCGGCACCCCTGGCATACGCTCGCGGCACCCCTGGCATACGCTCGCGGCACCCCTGGCATACGCTCGCGGCACCCCTGGCATACGCTCGCGGCACCCCTGGCATACGCTCGCGGCACCCCTGGCATACGCTCGCGGCACCCCTGGCATACGCTCGTGGCACCCCTGGCATACGCTCGCGGCACCCCTGTCATAACCTCGCGGCACCCCTGGCATACCCTCGCGGCACCCCTGGCATACCCTCGCGGCACCCCTGGCATACCCTCGCGGCAGCCCTTGCATACCCTCGCGGCACCCCTTGCATACCCTCGCGGCACCCCTTTACTTGGTACCCATTCTGGGCTGGGTCAGCCTGGGAGCCAAGGTCATTTTTGACACACACATTCTCTCTCACATGCACACACTCACACAGACACATGCACACACTCACACAGACACATGCACACGATCACACAGACACATGCACACACTCACACAGACACATGCACACACTCACACAGACACATGCACACACTCACACAGATACATGCACACACTCACACAGATACATGCACACACTCACACAGATACATGCACACACTCACACAGACACATGCACACACTCACACAGATACATGCACACACTCACACAGACACATGCACACACTCACACAGACACATGCACACACTCACACAGACACATGCACACACTCACACAGACACATACACACTCACAAAGACACATGCACACACTCACACAGACACATGCACACACTCACACAGATACATGCACACACTCACAAAGACACATGCACACACTCACACAGACACATGCACACACTCACACAGACACATGCACACACTCACACAGACACATACACACTCACAAAGACACATGCACACACTCACACAGACACATGCACACACTCACACAGACACATGCACACACTCACACAGACACATGCACACACTCACACAGACACATGCACATAAAATCCTGCGTGGTGCTGTTTTGTGTTGACTTAAATATTAAAAAATAATTTATCTGTCATTTAACCAGTTTCCTTTATTTATAATCATGTTTCTGAATATGATGTTCCCATGCTTAACTGATCCCAGTAAACAATGACTGCAGCTGGTATCATAGGATTTGAAACTTTTCCCTGGCTGCTGAAGAAAAGAACGAAACGCTTATTGGAATGTCCCGAGTGCTGTCGGTTCTTAAAACTCAGCTCTCCCCGTGTGAGTTCCTGGGTCCTATTATAAGGAAAACAAGAATACGCTTACTGCCTACCTGAAAGCATGTCGTAAGAGTCGACTAATTGGGAGCTTCTTTTGAAGTCTGAGTGCATCTGCCTGAGAGACAATGAACCAGCAGTCTGCATACATATGTTTCAGATCTGTAAAACGGATGCACATGCAGGTTCTCGAACAGGACTGCATACAAAAGTGGATGAACAACCAGAACTTTCCTCTAGAGTGTACAGCTAGTGAAGGCGAAGAAGAAGAAGAAACTCAGCTCAACCCATCTGGTAACATAATTGTTTCATCTCATCAGTGACTGCGACTGTTTGACTCTGTGATGTTCGCAACTGATTGCAAGCATTTCCCCAGGTAATTGCATGATTAGCCGTGGCCCGTTGGTCTTCTGTTCCCGTAAGGTGGGGGCGTAAGCAGAAAAGTAGGTTAGGTTCACGTAAATGTCCCCAAACAAAATAGGTCACTTTTCATTCACAAGTTGTTAGGCTGCTCGATTTTCCTGAAGGTTGCAGGTGTTTCCCTGTCAATTGTTTGCTTTCTGTGTTGTCTGGCATTTACGTTTTCATTCCGAGAAAGAGAATGCCTGTGACAAAGGTTGCTGCACTCTCTGGGGGTGGTGATCGCCCATGCCAGTCGGCAAGGCACCTGATGATTATGATGATTCTGAACACAGTGTCTATGTCTGACCATAATATCATAACGTTGTTAAGAATATTAGGGTGAATAGAGTTCTTTTAGTGTCCCTGCTCACATGCTTACATTTCAAAACTAGTGCCATTTGGCCTAAATTTGATTAGCTTTGTTGCATCTTTGGTGGATTTAAGTGATATTCATTAATTGTGACATTGGTATATCTTAGTTTTCTGGAGAATTTCGTCACTTCGGTTTTGTCTACGCTAATCTTCATATCATAGTTGACGCATTCTGAGTGGAATCTATTAATATGTTCTTGTAGCTGTACTGCCGTTGGCGCTGGGGCTATGATTGCCAGGTCATCGACGAAAAGCAGTTCATATATTAATTCTCCGATGTTGTCCCCTTTACTGGTGTTAGCTGGTCTGCAAATTTGGTCGACTTTTGTGATGAAAAGTAGCGGTGATAAAATGCACCCCTGTCTCATTCCCAATCTAGTGTAGAACTTTTTTGACATTCTTGTATTCTAACTGCGCATTTGCTGTTCAGGAATAAGCTCTTGTATAACTTAATAAGGTGTTTATTTACTCCAGGATGGGCTGTCCTAGTAAAGTAAAGACAGCCGGCGTAATGCTGACCACATTACCCACAGAATGCTGACGGTCTGTAAAAATATGGGACGCTCTGTCCATATGCCAGATGCGCCGAAAGGCGTGAAAAGGGAACTTTACTTTACTTTACTTTACTTCACTTAACAGTGCGCAACAGTGCACACGGGCGTCCATTTTTACTACCTAAAGACCAGGGGAAATTACTATAGGTATAAGTCCACGTGAAAAAACCCAGCTTTTACCGTGGATTGAACCTAAAACCTTTAGCACAGGAGGCAGACACCACGCCCCCGAGACCACGCAGCCCCCTTAGTAGAAGAGATATGACATATGACATACGACACACCATACGTATCTAATACACAGATATAGAATGATTAGAAAACTAACATGTTTCGATTGACGCTCAGAGATGCTAATAGAAATAAGAGGGCGTTTGACGATATCTAATTCACAAATGTAGATTGATAAACAAACTGAGAGACACAGACTGCCGCTCATAGACAAACAACAGTAGAGATATAACACACGACACACTAGACGAATCTATACACACATGTAGTGTGATAAGCAAACTAAGCGACACAGACTGCCGCTCATAGACAAACAGCAGCAGAGATATAACACACGCCACACTAGACGAATCTAATACAAATGTAGTGTGATAAGCAAACTAAGAGACACAGACTGCCGTTCATAGACAAACAGCAGTAGGGATAGAAAGCACACGACAAACTAGACGACATCTATTACACAGATGCAAAGATCTAACATGGTAGTATTCTGCTGTACATAAGTGGCTACTATTATCTCTGCCATTATAATGTATAGGCAAATTGTCTGTCATTGTTCACACGTGTTTGCTCTCTGTAAATGTTGTCATTGCGTTTGACACTAGGCTCTTATTTCTTAAATGATTTCTTATTTTTTTATTTTTATTCTTGCAACTGCCACATCTGCCGAAAAAGACATCATGTACGTGTGTGTAAATGATGTAAATGGTAGGTGTATGAGTGTGCATGTGGACGCCAGCGTATCCAGTCTAATGACATCACTGCCATTAAATCAATTACAGTCACTTTCTGGATTTAAAACATTGTATCTTGAGGAATCGTAAACAAAGGGTCGCATTCCGAACTGTTTGCTAGCGGGGCCACTACAGCTCTCGGGCTGTTTCAGACGTGTCTTCCTCTCTGTGGAATGACGCGAATTCTAGGTTAATAAACTACTTTTGCACTCGCTCAAATTCTTAAATTAGTAACCTTGTATTGTACTTGCTAAAATTCTTAGGTTAATATCCTTCTATTATACCAGCTCAAATTCATAGGTTAATAAACTTCTCTTGTGAATGCTCAACTTCTTAGGTTAATAACCTTCTATTGTACTTGCTCATATTCTTTGGTTAATAACCTTTTCTTGTTCTAGCTCAAATTCACATGTTAATAACCTTCTTTTGTTAGCTCAAATTCGTAGAGGTTACTAAACTTTTATTGTACTTGCTTAAATTCTTAGGTTATTAACCTTCTCTTGTACTTGCTCAAATTCGTAGGTTAATAACCTTCTCTTGTACTTGCTTAAATTCGTAGGTTAATAACCTTCACTAGCACTTGCTTGAATTCGTAGGTTAATAACCGTCTCTTGCATTTGCTTAAATTCGTAGGTTACTAACCGTCTCTTGTATTTGCTCAAATTCGTAGGTTAATAACCTTCACTAGCACTTGCTTGAATCCGTAGGTTAATAACCTTTACTTGCTCATATTCGTAGGTTAATAACCTTCTATTGTACTTGCTCAAATTAGTAGATTAATAACCTTCACTAGCACTTGCTTAAATTCGTAGGTTAAAATCCTTTTTTTTTTTTTTTGAACATGCTCAAATTCTTAGGTTAATAACCTTCTCTTGTACTTGCTCATATTCGTAGACAAATAACCTTCTTTTGCACTTGCTCAAATTCGTAGGGTAATAACCTTCTCGTGTACTTGATTCAGTTCGTAGGTTAATAACTTTCATTTGTACTTTTCTCAAATTCGAAGGTTAAAGCCTTTATTTGTACTTTGCTCTAACTCCAAGGGTAAAGTCTTTATTTGTACTTTGCTCAAACCGTAGGTTAATAACTCTCATTTGCACTTGCTGAAATTCGTAGATTAATAACATTGTCCGTGCCCAAACTCGTAATCTTTGAAATGTGACCACAAAAGGCAGAAATTATAAATGATGTGATTAAATGGGTTCAGTATATGACAACTGTATGCTAACTGTGAGCATCGGGCCGCCACTGGGGTGGGGGCGGGAGGGGGGGGGGTGGGGGTGGGGTGGGGGGTAGGTGCATAGACCCTCTGCTCCCTAAGAAGCCTGTCGTGAAATGCGGAGTGCTACAATTTGCCCAGTTGGGCCGCAAGACGCAGATATCACAGCCAAGATGTAAACCACAACACAAAATGCCAGCAGCTTTTTTAACCTAGATCCTTAGTGTGTTGGCTATCAGCACATCGGCACCGTCAACATACTGGTAGGCGTTTAGATCGTAGTCTGTTTCACACGATTCCATAATCATAACTTGACCCCTTACATTATACAATAATCATAGTTTATGTTGTTTCAAGCGATCTCACTTATAGATTTCATCGTCACATTCAATCTCGTTATTGTAGCTCGCCATCGTTAATGATTCCATGTTTGCTGTTTATTTCACATAATCTCCTGATCATAATCTGCGTCATCAAACGATGCTACAATCATAGTTTGCCATCTGACACTATCCCATAATCATAATTTGCCACCTCGTGCTTTCTCTCATGATTCTAACATGATTCTAAGAGCTTCGATCTGGCTCTGGACGCAACGGAACGTCATTGGAGACTGGCCTCTGTAGTCTGGTCCGAGTCTCTAGTGGAAAAGAAGGTCTTATGTCTAAGTCAACGTGTCCAAAATGTCTGCCAGTATCTTTAAAGTGTAGCATGAGTCCAATGAACCAACCGTAAGCTTGCCACTTGGTCGTTAAGGTAGCCGGCTGATCTAATAGGCTACCACAGCGACATTACATATATTTAACCTCGAATCTCACAGTACCCGTTGCATTGTCATCAATTTCAACTTGTTCCTGTCCGAGAACATCCGGTAAAGTACAGTAGGAGAAGATTAAGTCCTGGGGGTCATGACCCAGGTCGGCCCACCCTCTGAAGTTGTCTAGGAGGTAATGGGCCGAAACAATTGTTGACGAGGAATCTTCTACTGATGATCGATGGATCCCTGCTGTACATGCTCCCCTGTGGAGTTCTTCCTATAATTATTGACATAGTGTAACAGAGCTTGCCACCTCATAATAAGCATGTCGTATAAGGCTGTAGACCGTAACACAACGGGCTCATACTCTCTTTAAGGGCGAAGAAGAAGAAGAAGAAAAAGAAGAAGAAGATGATGATAATGATGATGATGATGATGATGATGATGATGATGATGATGATGATGATGATGATAATGATGATAATGATGATAATGATGATAATGATGATAATGATGATGAAGATGATGATGATGAGGATGATGATGATGATGATGATGATGATAAATAAGAAGAAGAAGAAGAAGAAGAAATGTTGCAGATATGGTCAAACCTATCAGCCAATTGAATGCTTACCATACACACACCACTTTCTCTCTCTCTTCCTCTCTCTCTCTCTCTCTCTCTCTCTCTCTCTCTCTCTCTCTCTCTCTCTCCGAAAAACAAACACCTGACGCAACAACGCAGTTACTATCCTGTGCTGTCACTGACGGCTGTCACATGATGTACCCAAAAACCACAGCTGGTCGGCTGTTGCTAACAACCTACAACCCACACTCCGCCATCTGTGGGATTTATTTCATGTTATAAAACAAACACAACCTGTTTACTGCCATAATCCTCCACTAGCGACATTTAAAAGTAGAGTAAAGGACCCTGTTCCACGCCTTCGGGCCTATTGTGTATATAGGGCTAGACCTATATTTGATAGACCAAACGGCACTTGGTGGGTGATGTGGTCACTGTCACGCTAGCTGTCTTTACTTCCCAGGGCTGTATCTGGTACCCACTCGAGGCTAGGTCGACCTGGGAGCCAAGGTCCTTTTTTGATAAAAATGCCGGCCCCTATCAGAAATCGCTAGACTACAGCGGCGGCCACTAGTCTTTTTCTTCTTCTACAGCATTCCCAGTCCTTGAGCTTTATTGCTGCAGATATCACCCGCCTCCATTCATCTGTCTGGTTGGCCTTCTCGTTCCAGTTGGTGACACCAAGTGTTTGCAGGTCTGTCTGGACAGACACTAGCAATGATATAGCAGATGCCTCTAGTGTGGCTTCTGCTGTATTATATTTCTTCTTCTTGTGGTTGCCCCAAAAACCATCGTTGAGACATTCTGACGTTGGTTTAGAGCTACGCTGCGATATCTTCACTTTTCCGCTCACATCCGTTGCTGAATCTTAATAAATCAGTGTCTATTTTGATTTCCTTCTTTGGGTCAACTAACCCCCCACCCCCCCCCCCTTTTTCCAACAATTTGATCAGCAAATCCACAGAAGGACTATTCTATACAATACTAAACAGTGAGATATAAGCATTGGTTACCGCTGTTGTGAAAGCTTTCAGTTTTATCAGTGTGCTTCAGTTTCAAAGGCATGGGTATAAGAAGTTGTATGTCTGTGCATAAGTAGGCGCGAGTGTGCGCGCTGTGTGCGCATGTATATGTGCGAATGTGCATGTGTGTATGTGTGTGCGTATGTGTGTGGTTATTCTGAATTGCGACCTCGAAGCACTGTGAGCCTTAATGCAATAGTTTTCAGCGCTTGAATCCCCTATGGACATCTTGCAGTAACTGCCCTTGCATGGTCCCCTAAAGTACAGAGTTATATCAAAGGTGATAACCAGGTACATCAGGTTGCTTTCTGTTTTGATATTTCTATAATTAATTGTGAGGTTCAGGTCATTTGTCATATCAATGTCATCTGCCAACATAACCAAGTATTTGTGTAGTTTCTCCTATGGTACACTCCTGTTTGAATGTCCTTATAATTTTTCCGGGGTAAAGATGAAAAGAAGAGGAGACAGAGCATCTCCTTGCTTTAAACTAGATGTTATTTCAAAAGGCTGTGACTTTATATGTTACTTTGTTATAAGTGTCTTCTATACATAATTTTCTCATGGTGATTAACTTCTTTGTTATTCCAAAGTCCTTCGAGACATTTCATAAACTGTTACTATGTACAATATCACATGCTTTTTTAAAACCCACAATAACAACAATTAAAAAAAAATCTGTGCTCATGTCTCCTATATTCTACTATTCTGCTATTTGCGTTAAGATGAACATCTGATCTATTGTTGATCTGTTCTGTCAGAAACCCGCTTGTTAATCACCCAATATATCTTCGATGTATGCTTTTAACCTTTTAGCAGTATTGGCGATAGTATCTTATAGCTTGTAGATAATTTTGATTTTCATCTATAATTTTAACATTGATATCTGTCCCCTTTCTTAAAAAAATTAGTATCCATCCAAATTTGTTCAACGTCGACCACCGACGGATTTTGTTGAATTTCAATTTAAGTGCAAATTTCTTGGATATGGATTTTTTTTTTTTTTTTGGGTAAGCTTTGCCTGTTGTAGCCGGCGTAATGCTGACCACATTACCTACAGAGTGCTGATGGTCTGTAAAAATATGGGACGCTCTGCCCATATGCCCGATGCGCCGAAAGGCGTGAAAAGGGATCTTTACTTTACTTTACTTTTCCTGTTGTACTGAGGATGTGATCTGAAAATCTTGTTGTAGATCTCTCAAGCTTGATTTTTTAATTTTGCAACAACCAGGTGGTGGTCAATAAGGCACTCAGCTCCCCTGTAGCTTCTAACTTGTTGTAAATGTTTCATGCATTTCTATTATTGGGACTGATAATCTGTAGTCCTTTGGCTACTGCGAAGTGGAGAAATCTTTTTATTATCTTTTGAATTTGTCTGAGATATCTGTTACAGGACGAAATGAAGCCTTACGAAGGTGGGAGTTGTCGTCCCCCGCACTCTAACAACCCCCAACCTAAAAGACCTAGTTTTTGTAATGTACCTCAAGTTTGTCGATCTAATCCTGCTTACGATTACATCAATTTTCATGTAAATATCTAATTTCGGAAAAATATTTGGCAATTTTTGGTACATTTCTACTTATTTAAATTATCATAGCTAGAAATGCTAAGAAAGCTGTAATTGGCGCTAATAATTTATAATATGTATGTGGTGAGGTGACATTTCTATCACACACACACACACACACACACACACACACACACACACACACACACACACAAAACGAAACACAATTACAATGCTCAAGAAAACCTACCGTTTTGGCTGCAGAAACACAATTACAGTGATCAAGTAAATCTACTGTGTTGGCTGCAGATTATGAGATTTGGATAATAGCTAGGCACCATATATATGCTATAATATACGTGTAGTACATCTTAAACTGTAGTTAATTGGAAAAAGGCAAACTGCATCTTTCTGTCCTAATATTTTAGAGAGAGCCCAACGATTATCCCACAACTGTTACTTCTGTTTTGCAGTCTCTTTAATTTGAAAAGGCATATCAAAGAAGCAGAAGTGGACACTGTAGTATGCAGAATCATTATCAGCTGCTTCCACTCATGAAAAAAGAGGACATTGGTTGTCCAGAATCATCAGCCTCAAGCGATTCCGATTTGGAGAAAAACTATGTCCAATAAACCACACCAAATACCCTATAGTGAACCGAATGATCTTGTAAGAGATCTGAATTTACGTAACATGGCAAAGATTTTGGGTTCTGGGTAGCAAAAATGAAATCTCCTCGCAGAATATGTTACAAACCACCAGAAACCTTTTATTATATTATTTGTCAAAGAGGTGATTTTTCTGTGTGCCACAACTTTTTCTAGTTTAACTGCAGCCTTCAAAATCTGTTACAAACCCGAAAAATATAGGTTTTAAGATGAGTCCTAATGCAATCTGGTTTAATAAAGGTAATGTGTTCCCGTCAGTTTCATTTGGTTTCTCAATTTATATGAATGAAACCATTAAACACCTTTTGAAATATCTAAACATCATTGGTCATCACTGGTCAGTTTGCGGTGATTTAAAAGTAGTAGCTTGTTTGCTTGGACTACAGGGTGGATGCAGTGATGTTTTTTCTGTGAGTGTGTTATCCTGGCAAGAAGGGACCATTACATTAGAAGACACGGATCAGGCAGCCAGTCATTGCAGCCTGGCATTAAGACTGTTGAGAACCCAGCACTTGTCAACACCAGCAAAATCTGTTGGCCACCCTGGCAAATTTAGCTGGGCCTTAGTACAATCTTTGTCAAGGCAATGGAGTAAGCAGATGAGGCAGAATACCTCATTGTTAAATTTCCAAGATTGAGTGAAGCTAAATTAAGAGAGAGAGAGAGAGAGAGAGAGAGAGAGAGAGAGAGAGAGAGAGAGAGAGAGAGAGAGAGAGAGAGAGAGAGAGAGAGGGGGAGAGAGAGAGAGAGAGAGAGAGAGAGAGAGAGAGAGAGGGAGAGACAGAGAGAGAGAGACAGAGTATTTGTTGATCCCCAAGTTCGAGGAACTTCCTCACAATGACGAGTCTTTTTTCGTGTTGCATGGCAAGGAAAAAGCATGGCTAGCATTTAAGTCAGTGGAGGATAATTTTCTTGCAAACAACATTTCTGATATTTACAATGAGATTGTAGAAAATCTCCATCTGAAGTCTGAACATCTTGGCTGCAGCATATCTTTCAAAATGCATTTTCTTTATTCTCATCTGGATTTCTTTACCTCAAACTGTGTAGCTGTCAGTGTTGAGCGAGATGAACAACTTCATTAGAACATTGCCGCTATGGAGATAAGGTATGAAGGTAATTTGAAAACTTCATGCCTATAGACTACTGTTGGACCATGATAAGAGATAGCTCATCGATTGACTACAAGTAGCAAGCACAGAGAGCTCGAACAGAATAAATCATGTTCGAAAGGGTTCAGAAGTTCCTTTGTAAAGCATCTTTGAATCTTTTTATGTAGGAATATCGATTAATTGAATATGTAACAACAATTTGTGTAGTGCTAAAGTAGAAAGACTAACTTTTCACCCTAGAGAATTAAGCAAGCATACATTATTTGTATTACTGCTATGCAAATTCCCTATTAAAAAAAACAAAAACAAAGTAAAACTAGAGCCAGATGGTAAATTTCATTACGGCATTTGAAATCATCTTGTCAAAATCAATAAGAAATGGTGCATTTAAATTATGGTCAATCAATCAATCAGGTGCCGTCTCCACAATGAAGGTTGGCTGCAATGGATCTCTAACAAGCCCTGTCTCTTGCCCTTGATGTACACTCACTCATAATGCTGTTCGTCCATCTCTTGATGTTATCCTCCTACTTGTAACGCTGTCTGCCTCTTGCTCGCCTACCTTGAACCTTTCCCTCTAGGATGATCTTTACAATACTGTTATGTCTTTTAATGTGGCCAAAATATTTCACTTGTCTCTTTTTTATTTCACCTAGCAACTCTCTTTTCATTCCCAATTTTTTCAGTACCTCTGTATTTGATAGCTTATATTTCCATGAAATACGACCTAATCTTCTGTATATCCACATCTCAAAAGAATTGATACGATTTTCCAGTTTGTTCATTGTCCATGTGAAAATACATAACATTTGACAATTCTCATTTTTAACGTATTGCTTATTTCTCTTGATGTCAGTAACGTTTGCATGTTGTTGAAAATGTTTTTGGCCATCCCTATTCTTTTCTTGACTTCTGTTTCACTTCTGCCGTCACATGTTATTTATTACTTGTCCAAGATAAAGACAATTTTTAACTTGTTCCAATTTCACCCCGTTCACTGTGATATTTATTGTTAGCTGATTAATTTCTTTGCTAAATATCATGGTTTTTGTCTTTTTCAAATTTATATCTAATCCAAATTCTGCACTACTTCTGTTTACTTGCTCCACTAGGTCTTGCAACTCCTGCTCACTCTCTGCTAGCAACACTGTGTCGTCAGCATGTCTCAGATTGTTTATTATTCTACCATTGATGTGCAGTCCTGATAATTCTACAATTTCTTTAAAAATGGTTTCTGTACATACGTTGAAAAGGGTAGGCGACAGCACACATCCTTGTCTTACTCCTCTCTTGATCTCTATCTGGGGTGAGCAGATGTTATCATATCTTACTGTTGCTTCTTGCTACCAGTATAAGTTTCTAATAAGTCTGATATCCTTTCCATCTAGTCCTATGTTTTGGAGAGTTGCAATTAGTTGTTCATGTTGCACTCACTCGAAAGCTTTTTTGTAATCTAGAAAACATGCATAAATATTTTTCTGAACTTCTATATATTTTTCAGTCAGCATCTTTAGACAAATTATGGCCTCTCGAGTACCACTGTTTTTACGGAATCCAAATTGCTCTTCAGAAACCTCTTTTTCTATTTTATTTTGAATTCTTGCTTGTATTATCTTCAAGAGTAACTTAGTTACGTGACTCTTTAGGCTAATAGTTCTGTAATCTTCACAGTCAACAGCTTTTGATTTCTTGGGTAGTGTGATAAAAACAGATGTTTTCATGTCCCTGGGAATGTACCCATAGTTATAAATGTCATTGCATATTTCTGTGATAGTATCAATTCCAAAAGTAGATAATGATTTTAACATTTCTGCAGTTATGTTGTCTGGACCTGCAGCTTTTCCCTGCTTCATCTGTTTAATGGCTTTCTCTACTTCAGACTTTAATATGTTTGGCCCCTCTTGAATATTATGGATTGGCGGTTTGTCACCTCTGTTGTCCCAAAACAGGTCTTCTGTGTATTCAGTCCATCTTTTTATTATATCTTTCTTATCAACAATAATTTTTCCATCCTTCCCCCTAATACAACCATTTCCTGTTAAATGTTTTTCCTTGTTTGTAAGTTTTCTTATATTTGCATGTATTTCCTTGGTTCTGTGTTTTATTTCAAGATCCTCTATTTCTTTGCATTTTAACTGAATCCATGTTTCCTTAGCAGTTCCACACATATTTCGTATTTCTTTGTCTATTAATGAATATTCTGGAGTGTTTTTTGCTTTCTTCCTTTGAATCATTTTGTTAATAATTTCTTCAGTCATCCATACTTGATTTTTCTTGTTTTCTTTCACTGGTAATATGGAATTAGCTGTTTCTATACTAGTTTTGAAACATTCCCATTTTGTATTAATTTTGTCCTCTGCATTCTCCCGTCGATATTGTTCCATGCTTTCAACTATTAATTAAATTATGGTACAAAAAAACTTTTAAAAATGTTTTTAACTATCACTTTAGGTCTCTACTTTTTCATAAACACCTTTCTTACGTTTCTGTTCACTAATATCAGTTCTCCTTTTCTCTTCAACACACTATAATTGTCATTCGTCTCATTAGTATCTCTTTCCGCTCTCAAGTACAACTCTCGTCGCAATTCTCTTTTAGTTTAAACGCCCTCGCTATATTTCAAAGCCTTGTTAAAACAAGCATGCGCCTAATCAAATCTCTGTTCACTAATTGCTAGAGCAGCAACCCACAGCAAGTAGCACTTTTGTCCAAGCAGTCGATGGGAATAATCGTTCATCAGTCATGAAAAACCAATCAACGATAAACATCGTTCTGTAGTCATTGATCTCTGACGGCATCGATCTCGACAAACATACAGACCTGCTTCTTGCTGTTTGTCAAGGCATTTACGCTTGGATAGGTTTTTAACTTGTCGCTTTTGACGACAGTCTAGTAATAACATCGACATATTTAGCGCAAAGGAAGCAAAAGTCTTCTTTTACAGTTTCCAATAGAACATCCAGAACTGGTAAAAGCTGGTAAACCAATGGCTTACGTCTGTACGAAACAATTTGGTATTTTAACTAAAGGTCGTGCACATTTAAATGTCAGAGAAGATCTTCTTAGATTATCTCATTGATTGTGCTATGTAAATGCCAGCGAAATCTACTTTGATTATCGCACCGAATGCGTACTCATGTATAAATGTCAGGGAATTCTTGTTTCGATTATCTAATTACCTACGATGCACACACAGTTTCCACTGTCAAGTTGCCTGATGTCAAGATTGAATCATTAATTCCGTCAAATGCAATGTAGGTACGAGTTTGAAGTAGGCTGTCGTTACAACTGCAATAGTATTGCGTTTCTTTTTGTGGACAATATAAGTGCCATTGACGCTGATTCTTTTCAAAATAGCAGCTAACAAAATGGGAGTAGTTATCAATCATGATAATACAGAATACATTATAATAACAAGACAGGGAAACGATATAAATTCCGGCCATATACAAGTCGATAAAATGAAAATCAGACTAGCGGAAACATATATATACTTGGATGCAGACTTCAATTACTCCAACATGCTGAGAGAAGAAATACAATCAAGAATACAATCTGGAAATAAAGTATACTATGCTCTTCAACATCTTCCTAAGTCAAAGTCTATCTCGCAACACCAAGATCAAAATATATAAAATATTTATGACTGATTGTTTTATAGCTCCCTGAGACTTGGAGCACAACTTAAAGCGATAAAGCCTTATTACAAGTTTTAGAAAACAGAAATTTACGACGATTCTTTGGACCCTTCAAAGATGCAAACAGGGCGAATGGAAAGTAAGAAGCAACAAATAAATTCATAATCTGTTTAAATCACTATTGATCACTGACATCATAATGGCTAATAGATGAAGACGATGGCATATCGATAGAATGTCAGATGATAAAGTGGTAAAAAGGGAGCCGAATGGTCGTAGTCCACGAGGAAGACCAAGAAGGCGATGGAGAAATAATATACATTCAGACCATGGCCAAACTTTAGTAATTTTCGAAGGCGTCGTTCAGACCAACATGGTGTCACTAACTGGAAAGAGAAGGCCAACCAGAGAGGTGAGTGGAGGCAGTGATATCTCCAGCAATATATCTCAAGGGCTCGGAATGCAGAAGAAGGAGAAGATAAGTAACATTGCATTTTCCGTTTTTTGACTGTTGTTCATAGTTGCCAGTTGGCTGTGTGCGGATACAGGGGACTTGGTCATTTGTGATACAGTTTCTGTATGATATATCAGGATCTTTCGGTAAGCTCTACTTTCAATGCCGGTATTCTTCTTTCACGTAAGGATGTTGAGGACCAGGTTTCTCAGCCGTATACAAAGGTACTGACAGGTAATTCTTTAAGCAGTGGTGTTTTTGTTTTTGTGTTTCTCGGAGTGGAAAACGGGGAGGGGGTTGTTCTCTATAAAACTTGCTATTTAGCAAGGACTGGTGTTCCTTATAAAATAAAAGATATGACTAACATCAGGGAATTCTATTCCGATCATTTCATTAAATGATATGCACACAAAAGTGTCTGAGAAAGCTACTTGGATTAACTACAACAGTAGTCCTTTAATATATATTCTGAACTAATAACGAACTCAGGCCCAGCTCATTCCGGCTACACACTAGCTGACTTGTCATTGATGATTAGTCAGGCTTGTCTACGTCACAGCGTCCTGACCTGACTTTGTCACTCAAAAGTGTGTAGCTGGGCCTGAGTTCTTTACATGTTCCCTGTATTCTGTTACGGTTCAGCTGAATGATACGTACAATTTATTATAATGTCTCTATAAAATGTGCAGCTGCTCATGCTTTGAAGCACACACATTCTATGAGCGAGGTGCAGTCGTTTTTTAAAGCAAAATATTTCGAATCGCGTTTTTAAGTCTATTATGTTTAGCTGTGAATTACAAAAAGTCAGATGCAATGGTACGGACATGTAATAAAATCTAACGTCCTCTGAAAACAGTACCACATGGCTCAGTAGGTGGCAGAGGTGTAGAGAAACATCAAGAAAGACCTGGATGCATAGCTTGATTGACTGGGATACAGGCCTTAGGCTTAGGTGTGCAGCCATAAAGGTAGAGGAAGCTGATCACACCTACAGTAGTTGCTGGTGATTCCAGAGGAAGCTGATCACACATACAGTAGTTACTGGTGATTCAATAGGAAGCTGATCAGACAAACACTAGTTACTGGTGATTTAAGAGGAAGCTGATCAGACAGACAGTAGTTACTGGTGATTTAAGAGGAAGCTGATCACACATCCAGTAGTTACTGGTGATTCAAGAGGAAGCTGATGACAGATACAGCAACTACTGGTGATTCCAGAGAGAGCTGATCAGACAGACAGTAAGTACTGGTGATTCTAGAGAGAGCTTATCAGACAGACTGTAGTTACTGGTGATCACAGAGAGAGCTGATCAGACAGACAGTAATTACTGGTGATCACAGAGAGAGCTGATCAGACAGACAGTAGTTACTGGTGATCACAGAGAGAGCTGATGAGACAGAGAGTAGTTACTGGTGATTCCAGAGAGAGCTGATCAGATAGACAGTAGTTACTGGTGATCACAGAGAGAGCTGATCAGACAGACAGTAGTTACTGGTGATCACAGAGAGAACTGATCAGACAGACAGTAGTTACTGGTGATCACAGAGGGAGCTGATCAGACAGACAGTAATTACTGGTGATCACAGAGAGAGCTGATCAGACAGACAGTAATTACTGGTCATCACAGAGAGAGCTGATCAGACAGACAGTAGTTACTGGTGATCACAGAGAGAGCTGATCAGACAGTAGCTACTGGTGATTCCAGAGAGAGCTGATCAGACAGACAGTACCTACTGGTGATCACAGAGAGAGAGAGAGAGAGAGAGAGAGAGAGAGAGAGAGAGAGAGAGAGAGAGAGAGAGAGAGAGCTGATCAGACAGACAGTAGTTACT
This sequence comes from Candidula unifasciata, assembly GCA_905116865.2. Classification (NCBI taxonomy): domain Eukaryota; kingdom Metazoa; phylum Mollusca; class Gastropoda; order Stylommatophora; family Geomitridae; genus Candidula; species Candidula unifasciata. The sequence continues at coordinate 261,018 of CAJHNH020007690.1, forward strand.
GGTGATTTAAGAGGAAGCTGATCACACATCCAGTAGTTACTGGTGATTCAAGAGGAAGCTGATGACAGATACAGCAACTACTGGTGATTCCAGAGAGAGCTGATCAGACAGACAGTAAGTACTGGTGATTCTAGAGAGAGCTGATCAGACAGACTGTAGTTACTGGTGATCACAGAGAGAGCTGATCAGACAGACAGTATTTACTGGTGATTCCAGAGAGAGTTGATCAGACAGACAGTAGTTACTGGTGATTCCAGAGAGAGCTGATCAGACAGACAGTAATTACTGGTGATTCCAGAAAGAGTTGATCAGACAGTAGTTACTGGTGATTAAAGAGAGAGCTGATCAGACAGACAGTAATTACTGGTGATTCCAGAGAGAGTTGATCAGACAGACAGTAGTTACTGGTGATCACAGAGAGAGAGCTGATCAGACAGACAGTAATTACTGGTGATTCAAACGAGAGCTGATCAGACAGACAGTAATTACTGGTGATTCCAGAGAGAGTTGATCAGACAGACAGTAGTTACTGGTGATCACAGAGAGAGCTGATCAGACTGACAGTAATTACTGGTGATTCCAAAGAGAGCTGATCTGACAGACAGTAGTGACTGGTGATTCCAGAGAGAGCTGATCAGACAGACAGTAACTACTGGTGATTTTAGAGAGAGCTGATCAGACAGACAGTAGTTATTATTGATTCCATAGAGAGCTGATCAGACAGACAGTAACTACTGGTGGTTCCAGAGAGAGCTGATCAGACAGGCAGTAATTACCAGTGGTTTTAGAGACAGCTGATCAAACAGACAGTAGTTACTTGTAATTTCTTTCGCCCCCCTCCCTCTCCCAACCCCTTACGCATGCACAGAATTATCTTCTGACACTTAACTAGTTCACCTGGTAGGAGTTAGGATTGTCAAGTTCATCGGTTTCCAACCAGTGCTCTGCAAACTAAAATAACTAGCACATGCTAGTGTAGTTTGTTCTCCCATGTCTTTATCTTTTTTTTCCCGCCCTGAATGCCAATCATTGCATGTGATTTTGTTTTCTCTTGCTCATAGTTGTAGTGCAGTTTTAAAGTAAAATATGAACGTTATCGGATAACATGGGTTTATAAACATGAAAACATTGTTTTTCTGTTTGTAGTGGGCGAAGACTGGCATCAATCATAAAGATTGATATCTTCCAATTATTTTCATTCTGCCAGTGAATTTTCCTTTTTGTGTGTTTGTTATATGATTGCATGTTATAATTATTTATAGGCTGTGTTTTTGCAGGTACATGGTATCTGTAGATTTGTCATATCAGGTACAAGATATATATTGGTTCTGTTGTTGCAGCTACACGTTATCTGTAGATTAATCATTGCAAGCGCACTTTATTCGTTTGTTGTTTTTATATTTTACATTTTTTAAAAACGGATTCTACAAATAAAAGAATGAACGGTGTGACGAATCCCATCTCAACTGTAGTTTCCATCTATTGTCCACGATGCTGAAGAACTTATTAGGCTCAGATTGGACTTTATCAGCCATCTTCGAACTCACAATCATTGAACATTATAAAGTTTGGAGGCAAAGTGGTCTTTGTCACTTGTGACGAACAATAACAACTTGTTCTTTAAAGAAAATCCTTCTGGAAATACAATAGCTGTCTGAATAGTTTATATAGACAATTCTCTTCATTCAAAACACGTCCATGTCTAGAAAGTTCAAGAACACTGCATATCTGATTAAAACCATGATATATTTACCCCCTATAAAGCAGTTTGAAATTCCAACCCTGTTCACTAACTCGTGTTTAAACATGAGCAGAAATTGTTTGGGGACAAAATCGATAAAGCTAACATGTACAGAATTAACGAAACAAACGGCATTCAATGATGTTTGCGCGTAAATGAATATTTAACGAACTGTTTGTGTGATTCGATACACAAATCCATAAATGAAATGCTTAATCCAGTGATTCCCAAACTGCGCACCCCGGGGAGCCGCGACCTCTTCATAGGGGCGCCTTGAAATATTCGAAGATACATAGGTTTTTTTTTAAAAACCTCTTACATACGAATAGTCATACGTTTACTCAGTTTAGGGCGCCATGGAAAAATTGTAATTGAAAAAAGGCGCCGCGACTAAGAAAAGTTTGGCAAACAACACTATCTTAATCTAAAAAAAAAAACCAGTTAAGAGAAAATGAAATTAAGACAAGGATATTGAGGGATTTTGCAGATTCTGTTTGACTTAACTGTGTAATGAAAGCATGTGGTAAACAGTTGGAGAGATCTGTTATCTTGGGAAGTTAGTATAAATGAGCATATTATATTCTTCTAGCCGTGATACTCTCTAAAACTCGATAAACTGTTAAGTTAGGATACACACGTCAGACCATGAAAAACCCTTTAAAACATTTTAGTTAACACTGAATTTGTAATGAACATGTAGTAGAAGTGGCGGTGGTGGCAGTAGTAATAGTAAAGGTGGTGGTTTTGGTGGTGGTGGTAATAGAAACAACAATTGTGGTGGTAACTGAAGTAGTAGTACTCGTAGGAGTAATTGTAATGATGAAAGCAGCAGTTGTAATGTTACTATTAGCACTTCAAGCCATTTTATTTTGCAATGATGGTGAAAAAAAGGTGGTGGTAGTAGGAGTAAAAAAAAAAATGTTAGCATTACTATACAAGTAATTTGATGATAATGAAATTGATTATTACGGTGATGGGGATGATGGAAATGCGTTTGGTATACAACACATAACTTTCACACAAACTGAACACAAGAAAACACAACGAGTGGATAAGCTAATTGTGGGAGACATGAGAGAATGAAATGCTGGCATAGAAAAATCACATTACTGGCGCAAAATTTCCCTCAGTATGGTGGATATGTGGGTTTACTGTTTTACTCGTGGCAACATTTTGCTTCTGACAGTAGTTAGGCACATTTTCCTCCATATGTAGGCTGAAATGATATAGTTATATCACCCAGGTACTGATGCCCGGCTCTCTAGCGTAGTTGACTAAACCGGATTGCGCAGTGACTGGGTGACGAACTCCTTGTGGTCTGGGCTCACTCCCGGGGGTAGGCAGAAAAGCCACATTTCTCTCAGATTTGCGGTATTTACAATGGAATCAAGGCCGAAAGGTTGCGATATCCATAATACCGAACCTAAGGGTTACCAACTCATGGCTTCTGAATACTAAAACAAACACCCAGGTATTGAGCTGAGTACATGGCGCGACACTGTGAGCTGTGGATTTCCTTTGGAATGCCTTTTGACTGTGTCCAACGGAGTTTATGTTGTGAACTTCAGATTTAGAAATGGCGAATGGCTTGTTAGCACATAAATGGGGGTGTCTCATATGATTAACTGCGTATGTAACTACTGATCTATTGTGGCAGCTACTTCCATCGACGATGAACTTCATTTCTAGTGTCGGATTGTCTGTGTTGGTACTTTCGACGGCTGCCTTATCCATTTAGTGCGGGTTATAAACTATTAGATTCGATGAGACTGCAGTCTGTGTCAACTTTGTTGGGGACGATGGTGCACACGCTGTGTGGTTTTTCGGTGGAACTGAGAAAACCTGATTGTCTGATTATATTACTGGAGACGCATAATGGAAATGCACCAGCGAGGGCTACAATAGAAAGACAGCTGGCGACTAATGGATCAAGCACACGAGGGGACTATAAATAAACAAACGCTGGGACGCAGACAGGGACTTATTAATGTATGATGAACAAGAATACACTGATGTAACATTTTTCCAGGGGCGCCGCCACAATGAAATTATTGTCAAGGAGGGTCATTCCCCCGCCCCGTCCTCAACCTTCTAGGGGTCAGAGCTCAATAGACTGAAGCACAATAGTACTGTTAATTATTATCATAATTATAAGTATATACTAGCAGTAACCGCCACGCTTTGCTGTGGCATAGTCTGGCGAAATAGAAAAAAGAATAAACACACACAAAAACGTGCGCATGTCTAATATGGTTAATATCACAATCGCTGTCCGCGCACATATACCGACTCGTTGCCGACTCTAGAACACGCAGCATATAAGTGTCTTTATAGTAGTGGTGGTTTGAACTTTATTATTAGGACCTAAAAAGATAGTTTTTATGTGTACCATATGCTGAAGTTTTTTTTATTTTTTAAACAGCTGAAAGTGAAGCTGACAACTGTAGTTCTAAAATACCGACAGACTGGAAAAACAACAACAACAACACGAGAATAGCCGAGGAAGTGTTATTAAAATATAAAATCATGTTTTACGCTCAATTAGAATCATGTTTAGGATCTCCCAGTTAACAGTGGCTTTCATCACCCCCCCCCCCCCCCACCACCACTCCAAATACTCTTCTTCTTCCCAGTGCACCGCCGACTACTCCTCTCTCCCTCACTTAAGAAATGCCGACATCTCAACATTTCCATACACGCTGTCAAAAACTCTTCGATGTCGTAACGACCAGCTTCATGCAGATTTCTGAGGTCAACAAAGTTCGCCTACTAGCATCAATAACTTTAGAACGAATTGTTTTCAGTTGGGGGAAAAATGCATTGAAACTCGAATGATTGACTGACTGACTGACTTTCTACCCCACCAGGACATCACACAAGCGATAAACACCCGATGACACAAAGTGCCACCATGTGGATGAGGATCACCGTGGAGAGGTCCCAGAAACCGCGTTCAGACAATTGGCCATATTGATGGCCTGCCTATATTGCGGTCCCTGGCAAATGCCAGAGTAGGGCTTCAAACAAAGAAAAATTTCATCCTGAAAAGGACGTAAAGGATAGATGTTACTCTCGAATGATTTGGAATTTAATCGCCTTGTAAGAAAGGATTATTTTCAAATTCCGAGAAACAAATTTTACATGGTAAGCGGAGCCACCTAGTCTCATTGCAAATTATTTAGAGAGTGTGTATGTGCCTATCCCTTACAATATTTGGGAAGGCGCGCTAACTCGATCCCTTATCCATTAACGGGAAGGGGTGCTCGGGATGCTAGAGTTCGGCGCCCTTTTGTGTTTACTGTAATGAGACATTGTAGGAGACAAAAACTCGCAGCCTTGAATGCCATATAAAACTTGCGTCCAGTTTTTCCGCTCTGAGTTGTCCGGGCGCCTGGTTCTCTTCAATTATTCAGTAACATTATTGACCGGGCGCATAATTAGAGTCCCGTTGTGTAGCTGAGAATGTCAAAGACACGTCTCTGGGCTTCTCTTGAACAATAATTCACTTACTGTCCCATTTCGTGTCAGCAGATGGCGTAACAATTTGCTCAGATGGCAACGTGGAGTGGTGCATGAAAACCGCGAGCGTAGTGACTTTGGTGGTGTCCACCTTTAGAGGTGAGATTTGCTTGGATAACGAAGTCCAGCTCTAGTTATCAGTTAGACTTAGAACTATAGCAGGTTTATGGTTTTGTTACTAGTGTGATTAAAAAATATAAGTCTGGTTCAACTCTGATATCTACAGTTTATTACATAGTTCTCAGTGCCCATCTCTAAAGAGAAAAGACATATGTTAGAGCGACAACAGAGTTCACTTCTTATATCACTGCGTCTTAGATGGCTGGGTAAGCTGCATCCTCTTCCGAATGCTGAGGTATTTTGGACTGGTCGAGCGCCATGGTGGTCTGTAGAGAACGGTGATGAAGGGTGCCGTTTTCCGGGGACAGGACATTAAATGGGATAGAAGTTCACCTCTAGTAGGCAGGGTGTCTGAGAATACCGTTCACCTATAGGAGGCAGGGTGTTTGAGAATACCGTTCACCTATAGTAGGCAGGATCTGAGATTACGACTCACCTCTAGTAGGTAGGGTGTCTGACATTACCGTTCATTTGTAGTAGGCAGGCTGTCTGACATTACCGTTCATTTCTAGTAGGCAGGTTGTCTGACATTACCGTTCATTTCTAGTAGGCAGGTTGTCTGACATTACCGTTCATTTCTAGTAGTCAGGTTGTCTGACATTACCGATCATTTCTAGTAGGCAGGTTGTCTGAGATTACCGATCATTTCTGGTATTCAGCTTGTCTGAGATTACCGATCATTTCTAGTAGGCAGGTTGTCTGAAATTACCGATCATTTCTAGTAGGCAGGTTGTCTGACATAACCGTTCATTTCTAGTAGGCAGGTTGTCTGACATTACCGATCATTTCTAGTATTCAGGTTGTCTGAGATTACCGATCATTTCTAGTAGGCAGGTTGTCTGACATTACCGTTCATTTCTAGTAGGCAGGTTGTCTGACATTACCGATCATTTCTAGTAGGCAGGTTGTCTGAGATTACCCTTCACTTATAGAAGATAGGGTGTCTGAGATTACCGTTCATTTGTAGTAGGCTGGGTGTCTCACATCGCCTTAAGTAGACAGTGTGACTAAGATTACCAATGATAGCTTTTATTAAGGTGTATCCGATCACAAACGTATATACCTCTAGTAGACAGAGTGTCTCAAATGACCGATGTTTGCTTATAGTAGACGAGTGTCCCAGATTACAGACATTTACCTCTAGCAGTCAGGGTGTCTCAGATTGCCAGCGTTAACTTCTGGTGGACAGATTGTTTCTGATTACTGACGTTTACCTCTAGTAGTCAGGGTGTCTTAGATTGTCAGCGTTCACTTCTGGTGGACAGATTGTCTCTTATTACTGACGTTTATCTGAAGAAGATATGATCTCTCAGATTACCGATATTAATTTGTAGGGAAAAGTGTGTGTTATAGAAATTTACGGACTAACTGACAAATCTGTTTATCTAAAAGTTATACTATCCATTTCCCTGTATTTACGCCGTGTATCGAACAAGGACTTTTTGAGGCAGAATATGTAAGCCACTCTTCACTCCTATACCCTAAAATATCACTTTACTGTATAATTATAAAAAGATAAGATATAATATAAATTACCTTCTTCTTCTTAAAGTCCATGCCGTGTGGCGTTGATTGTCACATCTATCGACAACCGTTTGTCACGTGTCTCTTCGTCTGTATTTCTAGCTCCCAGTGGAGCATATGCCTTCAATCAACTCACACCAAGTCGTTCTATCCCTCGCTCTCGCACGCAGCTCTCCCCATGTCCTCCCCATCTTTGAACCTTGCTCTCCAGCTCCCTTCTCCTTTTTTTTAGCTCCCTTTAATCCTATGCCCATGTGGGTTCCAGTGCAAAGAAATTCTAATTATATTGTTCTCAGGTTTTCTTAACGTGTGACCTATTCAACACCAGCGGCTTTTCTTCATTCTTAGTCCACTGGAACTTATTTAGTTTGATCTCAAATCTCTACATTAGTGATTTTCTCATACTATTTAATCCCCTCTTTTCTGCACAGGCCCCAGTTAATTAATGTTCTCAGTTTATTAGTAATTGGCTTAGTTGTTCTCCATGATTCCGCTCCATACAACAGTATTAATTTGATTTAAAATTGAACATTTTAAGTTTAGCATTGGTTTTAATTTCTTTTGACCTCCACAAATTCCCTAGTACTTTGAAAGCTCATCTTCCCTAGTACTTTGAAAGCTCATCATTAAATCGATCAGGAAACCACCAGCCCCAGCACAAGACGACTATTTTATTATGGACAGACCAGAACAAGTCATTATCTTCCGCCTCAGAACAGGGCACAACCGATTACGTAACCACATGTACACAAAATTCAAGATAGGTGTATCAGCCATGTGCACCTGTGGAAATGTGCCCCAGACCGCAGAGCATGTACTCCAGGACTGCACCGATTTTGACACATTAAGGCAAACCTTTTGGCCAGAAAGAACAACAGTGGAACGTAAACTCTATGGACCACTGAATGAACTAACAACGACAGTGAAATTTATACAAGAGACAAAACTGCTGATATAGATAACTTATTTCAGGCGAACGAAAGAAGAAGAAGAAGCTCATCTTGCTTTTTGTATTGGTATTTCAAAATCTCTCTTAAATTCCCCATCTTTATCTACATAATTGCTCAAATACGTGTACGAATCCACTCTTGAAGTGGGAGACGACTAGGAGAAACCACATTACTATTTGCCTGATTTATTCTCATTATATTAGTCTTTCTCTTGTGGATTTTTAGACCAAACTGTTGTGATCTCTCAGCAAGTATATTTGTATAATTTATCTTGCATCTGATTAAGTGAATGGGACAGAAGAGAAATATCAGCGAAGTCCAAATCATTCGACTGTTTTAGCATCTTTTAATACTTCTAAAAAAATCCTACTTAATATTTGTCCAGGAACTGACAGCAACAGAATTCCTTTAAAGTTTTAACATACGTGTAGATCACCTTTATCGAGAAGTTTCAAAAGATATCTTTCTCTACATCTGCTGGCATTTCTTCGGTCTCCCATACTTTATTAAACAATGTGTGTAGCAATTCCGTGGATGTGTTTATATTGACCTTAATAACTTCTGCTAGGATACCATCTGGACCTGCCGCCTTTCCTTCCTAGCTTTTCTAATTTCCTCTTTAGATGGTTTACACAGCGGTTCAACAGCACGTCACAAGTGTAGTAACCCATAAGTTCTCTGTTCTTCTTCCAACTCAAGCTTGAGTCCGAAGAATCTGATCGCAATGCACAAACTCCATAGCACTGGAAAGGATCATTAAATACTTTTAGATGGTGTCTCACAGTTGATATCGAGTTCCATTTCTAAAGGCTGAATATTTGGAGGAGCCTTTGGGGCAGTTCTATTTAGAAGTATTTTAAAATTTTCAGGTTACTGGTCCAATTGATCTTTATTGTTAGTGAGTACCTTTCCTTTACTTTTTTTTAAATTTACTTACTTTCCTTGTGTTACTGTAAAGTTCTCTAAGGTTTCTTTTTACTGTCGCTGTTGTCTTCGCTTATTTTGCTAGGTCATCTAAATAATTTCTTTTATCAGCCCTTCGTGGCCTTCTGACTTCCTTGTTATCTTCTGCGTATTTCTCCTGAGTTCTAGCTTCAGCAGCTTTTGTTGTGCCATTGTTTAAGTCTGCCTTTTTTCTTTTCCTTTCTTCTATAATTTTAAAGGTTTTTGGCGTTATCCACTCTTTATGTTTCCATTTCTCTTACCAAGGACTTCTACACAAGATTTAAACTAAAATCTCTTGATCTGATTCCAGCTGACTTCTGTGCTGACATCTTCAGCTAACTGCTGCAACAACTGGAACTTATTAGAGACTGCAACTAAAAATTATTCATTAACTTATTTATCCCTGAGATATCCTGGTTTCTGTGTTTATAAGATGCTTTATATCTTTTAAGTTTCAACTTTACTTCCGTCTCGTGTACTTTTAACAAACTCTGACACGGATCATCCTCCACACCATGATGTCTGATTGTCCAGGATCTGTTCTCTGGGTCTCTTTCTGCCTCTCCTCCCCTCCAACTTTCCTACTGTCACGATGTACTCCAGTTTTCTACTTCTCATGACATGACCAAAGAATGTTGATTGTCTCTTTTTGATGTGGGCAATCAGTTCTCTTTGTGAGTCAGTTCCTCTCATGACATCCTCATTACTCTTTTTTTCTATCCAGGATATCTCATCATCAGACTACAAAACCACATCTCCACCGCTTCCAAAAATGTTTTCACCAATCTACTAACTGTTCATGATGCACCTCCATATATCAAGATAGGATTTATTAAGTTTTTATTTTAAGAATTCTTTTTCTCGCCTGACTTGACAGGGGAAGGTTACATAACTATATTAGTAATTTTGTAGAAATGCAGCCTTTGCTTGAACTATTCTACATTTAACAGTTACAATTAAATCCAACATTTCTTGCAGTATGAATATGGCGTTGTTTGTGCCTTTGCCCTCGACAAAACTACATTGCTCCTCTCTAATTTCTGGTTTGATGTTGCACTTTATTTTTCTCATGATAATTCTCATGAATACTTTAGTTACACGACTCACTAAACTAATTGTTCGATGATTCCCACATTCCACTGCACCAGGTGATTTGGTAAAGGTATGAAAATATATTTCAAAAGGCCATCTGGTATGTGTCCACTGTTATAAATATCATTGAACAATTTCGTCAAAATTTCTCAATCCGGTTCACCAGCAGTTTTCTTTATGTAGTTTATAGCATCTTCCACTTCTGCTTTTAGAACTGACTGCCCTTTCCCCTGACTATGCCTGGTCTGCGTTATCATCGCTTAGTTCTTTCAAATAATATCTCCATCTTTCGAGTATTTTCTTTTTATCCATTAATAATTCCCCTTCTTTTGTTTTCACTTGCTCTATATTTTCTAAAATCTGATATTTATTGTATACTTTTATACATGTCTTATGTATTCTCTCTTTGTTCTTCAACTTCTTTGCACTTATTTTTTAGCCAAACTTCTTTCGATGCATTACATTTACGCACGATCTCTCTATGTATTCTTTTATACTCATCTTGGTTGTGTTTATTATTTATTCTAATATCCATCAGATGGAAAATTTCCCTTGTCATCCATTTTTCTTTAGTGTCTTTTTACTTGTGGCGTATATATATATATATATATATATATATATATATATATATATATATATATATATATATATATATATATATATATATAATGTCTGTCGTAATGACTCTTTTAGCATTTGTCGTTGTTCATCTATACTGCTTATCTTTTCAGTAGCATTATATCTATTTTGAACAGTAATGGGTGTATCTCTTTCACATTTCTTGAGTCGATTCAAGCATTGCCAAATCTAGTTTTGTAATTCTTGGAGCCCTCTTTAGTTTCTTCAGCTTTATCCTTAGTTTGGCAATGACTCGCACATGGTCACCATTACACTCTGCACCTTGTCTTGTTTTTACTGACAGCAAACTGTTTCGGAATCTGTTTATAACTATGTTCAGAAAACGATTTCCAGGGCTTGTCCAAGTCTACAGGCGTCTAGGATATTGTTTAAAGGGAGTATTTCAAATTATCTTTTTTTTTTCCCTAGCCTATTCAACCAGTTTTTCTTCTCTCTCATTTCTCTCACCAAGACCATATCCACATGTTATGTTTTCATCATTTTCTTGTCCAACCTTTGCATTAAAGTTACTTAGCACTACAGTTATTTCCCTGGTTTTATACTGTGCTCAGGCTATTGTCAGTTGTTTACTGAATTAATTGCTTTCTTTCTCTGAACTGTCTGCTGTTTGTGCATAGACCTGTATAATATTCACATCTACTAATTCACCAATTAATCTGACGAACAGAACCCGTCTTGAAATTGTCTTATTTCCTTTTACTGTTTTTGCTTTGTTTTGTTTGTCTAAAATTATGCTGACATCCCTTTCGTAGTTTTTATCGTCTGGGTTAATCTTTCTATAATCACCTACATACATTTCCCCTGCTCTAAGTTGTTTAACACAATCTCAAAATGTTCACATTAATTCTTTTAATTTCACTCTTGATATTTTCCGGCCTACTTCTTGTGTGAGTGTTCTCGCACTGCACGTTCGGATGACTAGCGTCTCATTCTTTAGTTTACGTACAGTAGCCAGATGGCGTTCTGGCTGCACCTGTAGCACATGTAGGCTCCTACAGAACGAGGTAGTTCTTAAACTCCCCTTAACATCGCTTTCTTTCATCGATTGTTGTACAGCCATGACTTTGCTTTGTAAAATACTCATTGTAGGTAGCAATTTCTTTCTGTGAGAGAAGTGCCCATACTGGGCGGGTTGTCCTAGCCATTGGGCATATTCTCTGCCTAGCACAGTTGAAGTGATGACCAGTTCTGAAAACTACTCAGCAGTTCACCACGTTTATCCATCACCTGCGTTAAACTCTCATAAACAGAGACAAAGAATACGACACTTTATTCGCAAATTCTGAGAAGAAGCGAGCAGAAAATCAGCAAACAGGCGCTAAGATGGGAAAAAAATTGATTAAGGAAACGTCCAAGATAATCCTAAAAAGAGCGTTGATTAGAGAAGAAAAAAGCTTGTGGACTGGAATCCATTCATGTTATCAAAGGGATTTCACAGAATATAATGAAATGGACTACTACACTGCCAGCAGTAAAACTTCTTGTGGTGTCTGTTCTGAAACATCAATTGCTTTTCTTGGCATATCCAACATCTTATCAACGTAGGGTGTTTCTACAGGTTCTGAGATAGTTTGAGGAGCTAATAGAGCAGAACATGAAACTTCTTGTGGTGTCTGTTCTGAAAGGTTTGAAACCTTTCCTGGCACAGCAAGCATCGAATAGGGTGAAGATGTATAAAAACACTACACCAGTATTACATAGATTCACTGTAGTAGAATCGTCAAGGAGTGGTTGATAGTTCAGTCCCTAGGGGCATGATTTTATCCCGATCAATACGTCAAGGTACTAGTTGCCTGTGCAGATTACGTCAATAAGATATGACACATTCACTCTTGAGGAGAACTGTTGAGACAACATTGTATGACAGGATGACTCCTGGGGACCCGCAGACACATTCCAAAAAAGTCAGAGGCGAGGGGAAAACGCTAGTACCGGGCATGACAGGCTGTGTTATAACATTTTATAAATATCGTCCTTAAAACATGATCACAAGGGACAAGAAATATAGCAAATCCAAATGTAGGAAGAAGATAATAAGAGAGAGAGAGAGAGAGAGAGAGAGAGAGAGAGAGAGAGAGAGAGAGAGAGAAAGAGAGAGAGAGTGAGTGAGTGAGAGACATAGATTAACTTACGAAGGACTTAAAAGATCCTCGAGAGGTTAGAAAATAACAGAACCGTTATGAAGGAAATGGTTTAAGGTTTATGCTCCAATGAGGGTAAATTATTAACATAAGAAGAAGAAGAAACAGAAATAGGACAAGAACAGTAGTCGCTGGAAGTCAGGAGAATAAATAAAGAGGAAGAACAACGGAAGAAATAAAAAAAAAGACAAATGAATAAATGAATGAATGAATGTTGATTACAAAAAAAAAAGAAAGAATACATACAGAAAAAAAAAAATAAGATAAAGGAACGAGTAGTATGTTAAAAAATGGAAGAATGAAAATAAGAAAAAAAAAAAGAAAGAAGGAGAGAGAATGAGGAAGTAATAATGGGCAAGCAACAAGAAGCAGGATAAAAAGGGTAAAAAAAAAGAAAAAAAAAAGCTAAACGAGGAAGAATAAGGAAAACGAAAGCAGGTATAATGCGAATAACGGCAAAAGGCAGCTTAGCGAAGAAGACAGGATGGGGAAGGCGGGGAAAGAAAAAGAAAAGGTAGATGAAAAAATACAAGAGCGGGGAACAGACTAGCAAAAGAACAAAGACAGAAGGTGAAAGGAGAAAACTGGCAGGATGGAGGGAAAATGTATCTCTCACCTATCTCTAAATGTTTATGATGTAGAATCCCGTATCGAGGGTCGTATTTGCATTTATTTATGACTAACCACCATCATATATATTCCATAACGTTTGTAATGGGACGGTAGTATGTGTGGCTAGAAAAATTGCCTTGTTGCTATGGAGGGCTGTTAACAAATTTTCCACTTCTTGAGATTAAAGCATTAAACTTGTGAGTCTACGTGTGGCTAACTGTGGCTAACTGCCACTTTATAAACTCTATCTGGACACTCACATAAATAAACAGAGTCGGAACCCTTGAGGCCATAGAAATATTATATATATAATTGATGATTGCCTGGTACATTTCTGTCTTTCCAAACGATAGTGTTATATTGCGCCATGAGGAGGCATAAGACTCACACACAACCCATGGCGATGGCGAGTGTGACTAGCAAGACCCGCCCGTGTCAAGAAAAGTCTTCCACAATGCTACTATGGGATTTCAGGACCATTGTTGTCAACATTTGTGTTAAATCCGTTTCTTTTCAGACGCTCAGCTCTCATCCTTTCAGCAATCATTTCTTCCTTCACTCTCATTCCCTTCCTGATATGCCCTTTCCACACATCACGGTCCATGGCATTTTGTTCCCATGAGTCCGCCTCAATACCTGTAGCATTCATGTCCCACTTTAAAACATCTGAATACTGTAGTAGAGGTTGACCTCGACATCTTCTTCCTGCTTTGATTCACCATAAAAAATGTCTTTAGGGACTCTGCATTCCTCCATTCTCCAGGTGTGACAAAGGCACCTGAGCCTTCGTAGACTGAGCATGGAAAAGACTGTTGTAGTATTTGCTTTTTCCAGTATCTCAGTGTGTGTGATTGTGTCCTACCACTTAATGCCAAGTATTCTTCTTAGGCATCGCATGTGAAAGCTATTTAGCCGTCTTTCCTGGTGCAAATAGGTTGACCAACATTCGGCGTAAAACAAGACAGGTGGTACCGGCTACTGTCACACGGTAGCTTAGTCATATCTGACCAAAACCTGACCTCTCTCTCTCTCTCTCCCTCTCTCTCTCTCTCTCTCTCTCTCTTCTCTCTCTCTCAATATATATATATATATATATATATATATATATATATATATATATATATATATATATATATATATATATATATATATAATTAACAAAGAGACGATGTAGTTATCGGCACACATGGAAAGAAGTAGAAAGATAGAAGGACACACTAGACAACTTGAAAATCAAAAACTATAGTTAACATTCCGGAAATCCAGCCTGTCACCTCAAAATGGCATGTGCGCCTCCCTATGGAAACAAGTGTACGAAGATACATGACCAACTAGGCACGCCTAAAAAAATGTTTCTTTATTTATGTATCGTACATCTCAATATCCACATATATGGAATACGGACATAATTCATCTCAAATCATTGAAATGGCACCATAGGCTACAGACATTTATATTAGCCAAGCATAGGTAGAATAATAAACACAGAAACAATTTACAAACACAGCAGAACGTAGTGTTTTGTCTAGAATCTGCGAACATTTAAGAGAGAGTATTGATTGGTAGGTTCCATTGTGTTACCCATCATTCAAATTCATAAATAGAGAGGGAACCCTTGAGGCCGGATAAATATTATAGATAAATAATAAACAAAGAGACAATGTACTGATTGGAACTCTTGAATTCTGATCATGTTTCTACAGCGAGGCGTACACGCCGTTTGGATTTGACATGTTTGATTCACAGCACGATAACTATAGTTTTCAATTTGTATGTTGCCTAGTGTATGCTTCTATCTTTCCACTTCTTTCTGTGAGTACCGATTACCACACTGTCTGTCTTTTTTTCATTACACGTATTTTTTTTATTTTTTTTTTATTTTTTTTATTTTTTTACGTATCCAGAAACCATGAGTTGTAAACCCTTTGGCTCGGTACTATGGATATCGCAACCCTTCGGCATTGATTCCATTATAGGTACCGTTAATCTGGGAGGAATGTGGCTTTTCTGCCTACCCCCGGGAGTGAACCCGGACCACAAGGAGTTCGTCACCCGGCCGCCGCGAAAGTCACGTTTAACCAACTTCGCTAGAGAGCCGGGCTCATTACACGTATAATAAAGTAATCTATCTATCGGTTCACGTGGCTGAATGTGTGGGCTGGGCAGATTAGACGACATAAAGATAACTGACGAATGATGGGTGGGGCTTAACAACCCTTACTGGCTTAGGGGGGGGGGGCGATAGGGGCTGAAATGGCTCAAGCCTAGTTTGTGTAAAACAGAATTATAATGATAAAAAGAATAATAATA
Source organism: Candidula unifasciata (assembly GCA_905116865.2). Classification (NCBI taxonomy): domain Eukaryota; kingdom Metazoa; phylum Mollusca; class Gastropoda; order Stylommatophora; family Geomitridae; genus Candidula; species Candidula unifasciata. The sequence continues at coordinate 276,611 of CAJHNH020007690.1, forward strand.
TATTATGTACTAATGGCAAATTCATATAACAGTATTTATGAAAAAAATATGATCTGTACTAAGAGAAACATAGCAAAACATACAACCATAGTACTCGATGATTAGAAAAACATACAACCATAGTACGTGATGATTAGAAAAACATACAACCATAGTACTTGATGATTAGAAAAACATACAACCGTAGTACTCGATGATTAGAAAAACATACGACCATACTACTCGATGATTAGAAAAACATACAACCGTGGTACTCGATGATTAGAAAAACATACAACCGTAGTGCTCGATGATTAGAAAAACGTACAACCATACTACTCGATGATTAGAAAAACATACAACCGTAGTACTCGATGATTAGAAAAACATACAACCATAGTACTGGATGATTAGAAAAACATACGACCATACTACTCGATGATTAGAAAAACATACAACCGTAGTACTCAATGATTAGAAAAACATACGACCATACTACTCGATGATTAGAAAAACACACAACCGTAGCACTCGATGATTAGAAAAACATAAAACCATAGTACTCGATGATTAGAAAAACATACGACCATACTACTCGATGATTAGAAAAACGTACAACCGTAGTACTCGATGATTAGAAAAACATACAACCGTAGTACTCGATGATTAGAAAAACATACAACCGTAGTACTCGATGATTAGAAAAACATTCACTAGAAAGTCTCTATCCCCATGCGTGACGCAATGTTTCGTTATTTGGAAGCCCCACCCTGGCTATTGCTCTTGCCCCTAATATAACCCAACATGGGTTGAAGGAGGTTTCTGGGACTTTCCTTGGGTGATCCTTATCCGAATTTTGGCAGTTTGTGTCACGGATGATATTTGTGTGAGTCCTGGTGGGATAAAATGTCAGTCAGTCGAGAAATAAAATTGATGAAAGCCTCTCATTAACGTATACGGCACAAATGCATAACCCGCAGTTATACTTTTGATATTTTATACAGCCAGTTGTGACAGTGAATAAATGACTAGCTCTGTAGTCGTCGATCCTGTCTGTCCTCATGCGGGCATTTGTCTGTGCACTGATGGATTATACATGCGTCCTAGGCGCCGGAACCTTGGGGAGGCGGGGGGTGGGGGGTGGGGCTCAGGCCCGATGAATCGTCTCACCCCTGAGGGGTGCTAGGCAAGGAGGGGGGCTGGGGGTGGTGTGAGCTCTTCGGTAATGTGCTCGGCGGCTAAGTGGTCCCTGTAACCATGTTTGACTTTTTGTTTTTAAAGTAATTGGTTATACATGTCATATTGTTTCAGATTTGTGATTAGTTATCGGACATTTAATATATACTAGTAATTATTGCATATATAAACAAGGCTTAATCCTCCTGCGCCCCACTGCCGTCCCTAAAATAATACCACAACGCTGAGCACCCCTGTCTTTTGTATCTTTGTGTTGGCGCCACTGATATAGGTGTGTGTATGTGTGTGTGTATGTGTGTGTTTCTAACTACCTGATTTTTCTCCACACCACCCTCTTCCCTCCCCCACAAATACACACAACACACTCATACACACGTAAACAGACATTTTCATTATTTAAAGGAAGGAAACGATAAGATAGTTTACAATTGCAAGTTTTATTTTCTGGTTTATTTACTTAAAGTTGTAAGCATAAGCACTCGAATCTCCTTTTCCTAACTTTGTACTCTGCAAATTTTGAAATCGCTTTATCAAAATCAATTTCTTTCGCTGTTTTGTTTTCAGTTGGCAAGTGCGATAGGCCATGAAGCAGATCTGGACTTTACAGTAGACGTAAGATAAATATTGCTTTTGATTTAAAAATAAAAAATCCTCTCACAGAATGCCACCGAGACACATTCAATACCCAGAATATCAGGGCTAAATTCAGACATGTTAGAGCATCTGAAACTAAAAATCTTAAAGAAGACAACTCGAAAAACAAACAAACTAAATCTTCCTTTAAAAGTTTTAGAAATTTTTCTGGTCGTGGAAAACCTCTAAGGATACCATCTGAAAAAAAGTTTACCATAGTTTACGACTAACTTTTATGTTAACTGTGAACTTTGAACTTCTGAAGCTGTGATCAGATTCTTGGGCTCGAGAAGCGCAAACCAAGCTGATATATTTACCGTGGCTTGTAGCCAAAAAGAGCAACCAAGAGGTTTTAAAAGAGGCGGGAGCCCGAAGACAACTTATCACTGACATCAGAAGGAGACAGCCATCATTTTTCGGCCATGTTATGAGAAGAGGGAAAATAGAACATGGTGTGACCACTGGAAAGATCTGTGGAAGGAGGGATGGAGGAAGACAGCGAGAGAAGATGCTTGACAGTCTTGTTGCATGGCAGGGGGGTGTGTCGGCACACGAACTGATACATGCTGCAGGAGATCGCGGATTATGGAGAGGCATGATCGCCCACGCCAGTCGACAAGGCACCTGATGATGATGATGATGTAGCAAGTGATGATTTATTTATTAACCTTTACACGCACTCCAACAGTGATCTTTTCAATTCGTCATTCAAAGTGAGTGGTATATCTTGGCTCCTTTTCGCTCGGCTTCATTTCTTCTTTCTGGCAGTTTTTCTTTTTATGTCCATCTCTTCACAAGTGTTCGTTGCAAACTGCAATGCTATCTCTATGATCTCATTTATTGTGTCTCTTAAAAAGTTCTTCTAGCTTCCACTGTGACAACATGCTTCTCAAAAACAGAGTCTAACGATTTATAGGTATTTTTGGATATGGTTTATTTTTTATAAGCATTAATCCCTTTTCCTGTTTTTGGAGTTTTACTCGAGAAGTACGAAAAATCTTCATGAAATATCACAAAATGCTGGCAAAAGCGTCTAAGATGTTCATTTGGTTTCGACAATTTTTGAGGGATTCACAACGTTCTTTAATGGCGTCAACAATCTTGTTAAAATGTGCATGTTCAGGTTGTACCAGTGAGCACTCCATGTTGTATCTGAAAGCCTTTTGATTGCAACTCTGACATTCGTTATAAGGAAAGCCGATCTCTGTACGGCAAAACTAAGAATAAATAGTACACATTTTGTAAGGTCTCAATTAAAGTTACGTATTGTGAAACACTTGCAGAAGAAAGGCCTCCACAAATACTAACAGAGTGATTTGTTCAAAAATAAAATAGTGCTTTAGGATTGGGTTGACAAGTTCTCGCTTGGACTCCAGAGTGCACTACAGTTACTGTAGAGGTATTGTCATATCCATGACCTCAGCCCCTGTGATATCAGCCCATCATGTTTATTACCTTTATAATGTCCCCTCTTTGATTTTTTCCTTCTCAAAGTCCTTGTCCTATGGCGTTAGTAGTCATGCCTGTTCACAACCTTCAGTCTCGTGTACTTTTAATTACCTTTGGTATAATAATATTTTTTTCCTTGGTCTGCATTTGCCTCTCCTACTCTCCATCTTTCCTACAGTCACGATTTACTCCTGTTTTCTCTTTTCTGTCACATGACCAAAGAATGTAGATTGTCTCTTTCTGATGTTGACAATCAGTTCTCTTCGTGAGTCAGTTTCTTTCAAGCCATCATCATTACTCTTTTTTAATCTGCCCAGGGTATTCTCATCATGTATAAAACCACAGCTTCCAAATAACTTTTCGCTAATCTACCAACTGTCCATGATTTACCAAGCATGCAACAAGATCGTTCGGCCTCTTCCAAGCAAACAGCAAGATCGTTTGGTCTGTGTAAAGGAACACTGCAGGGCTCAGTAGAGGAGAAGAGAAGATGCAGACTTTAAAGGAATTTGACACGGAATTTGCATTACCAAACAGACCTCAAACATGTAGAGATCGAGTCTTTTGCATCGAACTTGACAGATGTGAAATAAAAATACGATTAAAAAAAAAAAGGACTGATTGGTCTCCAGGCATGGCGTCGGTCTCGACTGTTGGAGGTCCTGGGTTCAGGTCACAGTGAAGGCTTGGATTTTTACGTCGACTTCTAGTAATTTTCCCTGGTCTCTGGGTAGTAAGATTAAACGCCCGTGAGCATTGTTGCGCAAGTAAAGAATCCCTTGGTAGTAGGAAAACGAAAAAAGTAGCCGAACGCTGATGCCTGGGCAACATTTAGAGTTTAAAATCTATCTAAGGTAATTCAGGATCCTGGTCGGTGCTATGTAGTTCTTACACTGGGCTGAGCTTCTTCGGACTCAGATTTGAATAGAAGTAGAACAGGGCACTTATGGGCTACCATACTTATGCCATGATGTTGACCCGTTGTTTAAATAGAATCAGAAACAGACAGATGTGAATAGAACTGATCAGACAACCATTAGCAACAGGTGACCCAGCGACGTAGCTTTTTTGGACTATTTTTATGATGATGATAATTATAATAAATGATACAAAATGATACTAGAACAGCAACCATCGCGATGAAAAAAAAAAAATGAAAATAAGAATACAACAACCACGAACTGACAATGTCTTGGCAAATGGGAGGTTATTTGTGGAAATCACGTTATGAACAGTCTTCGACTTAACACACATTATAGAAGTTTTTGCCTGAAACGACTAATTAAAAAGTGTAGTGCCTATGTGAACAGCTGCGGGAATGGATTCGCAGACAAGAAATTGTCTCGTGGTAACAACAACAATTAGGAAATTTCGTTGCACGTGTTTTCCTCAATTAGACAATAGAAATTAAAGTTTTCGGTGATGTTATTTTAATACCCGCTTTTTTGGGGGATCTCTTTTCGCCTGTCATTTATTCCCCAAATGGGCCACACGCCCTCAACCAATTCGTGACAGGTGGCTCTATCCTTTTCACTGGATTTGATTTGATTTGATTCAAGAACGCACATAACAGCACTCGGTGCTTTCACATAAGCGCTCCGTCCCCATCTTCAGCAGCCAGCGAAGAGTTCTGATACTAATGGTGCCAGTAGCATTCTGATTAAACGTCCGTCTTGCCTTTCCTCTGAGCCTCGAGCATGCTTTCCACTTGACCGCAGCCTACATTTCCTCCTCATGTCTATGACATAATTCTTTCATTTTCATCCAAAGTTGTTGTTTCTTTTTTTCTATTTTTAATTTCCATAAACTCTGTTAGTTTTAGTAAAAAGACATTCACGTTATATTGTTATCAAGTTTATAACGTGTGTCATAACTAAAGCCAGCATTTTTCACTACGTGTTGATTCACTGGAATCTTAGTTTTTCTTACATTGGCTTCACATTAGTATTTCTGTCAATCTGCACAGGAACCAGTTATTGTTGTTCTCTTCATTTTTATAATATACTAGCTGTACCCGGCCACGCGTTGCTGTGGCATAGTTTGGCTAAATGGAAAAGAAAGAAAATAATCTGGCTTCGTTTCACGCCTTTTTACTGAAGTGCTTTCGGGTATACAATATTCTTTGTTTTTCCATCTGGCGCGTACACGAATAAATCAGAAGGTTTTCCGACGCGTTAACAGGCCACATATAGCTGTCCATGTAAAAAGCATGGATGTTCCAAATGTAGTCCACACACTTGTAGCGATTGTCCCTGTGATTTGTATATGGTCATTGCAAAGGCGAGTCGCCATAAAACTGAGGATTTAGGCATTATATATTGAAGGTCCTTATCTTGCTTCATTTCACGCCGGAGATGCAGGATGTCTTCACTCGTGTAGTCTTTGTATTTTTCCTAAAGCTCTTTTGGATTGGATGGGAAGAAAGTTGTTAATATTATTGCAAATAATGTGCGTATTTGCTGTGGTCTAGCAGTATTCGAAGCATTAGCGAGTGAAGTGTTCCAATGTACATCATTTTCAAGAAGATTTAATTCTTAGCAAGCTTCACGATAAGTAGCACATACTTTACCATAAACTGTTCTTAAGTCCTGGAAGGATGTCGGTCCACGTTTGTTGATTAAAAGTAATGCAAGTAAAAGCATTCTGCATTGTTTGGATGAACAGTGTACAGACGGCCTAACACATCAGTAGAATATAAATTAGGATATCCGTCAACTGCTTGACCTTGCTTGCGACGCTGAAACATTTTAGCTGAAGCATTCCATGTGTAGTATGTTGGCAGTTCAGAGTAAAGTAGTGTCTTCGCAAACATATCATCTCTACACAATAAGAAAAATGCAGTTAACGTGGTTGGCGGTGGTAACAATGCTCGTGCATGTGCATTTTCTGTAGTGAAGTACACGCGCTGTCCATTTTCAAGGTGCACTACGAAATGAACAATTGCTGGATGTCGTTCATAAATTGGAAATGACAAAATGTGCCGTATTCTTCATTGCTACTAATGTAGCGCCCCAGCTGACATTGCTCGATTTCATCGATAGATGCAGCTGCATGTCCCACTCCAAAGACTGCCATATCTCTTCCTTTGTTAACATATTTGCAACTGTACTTTATTGATTTCACAGAATTGCAATACTCGACATTGAGGTGCACTCTGTACGTCTTCGAGAGTAACGGTGAATACGGTACAACCCAACGATTATCAACTTCAACATCATTGTTTCGCACTTTTAAAGTGATGGATTTTCCGCCATCTTCAGCTGATCGTCGACGATAGAGAGGATATCCGTCATTGCCAGTGATAGTTTCGGCATGCAAGTCTTTTGGGTATCGTTTCATGCATTTTTCCATCAGACATGCATGGTGAATTATTGTTGAGTTAGCCGCATGGACCATGAATCATGTTTTTGTGACAACTTCAAATAAGTTTGGATCAATGTTGACAACTGGTATTTCTACTGAGATAACCTGATCAATCTGATCTGGTGTAATTTTGTTGATGATCCAAATCAAAATGTGTGCGTGTGGCAATCCTCTTTTTTGCCATTCGATGGAATACATCCAACAGCGGGTCTTTCCAAAAATACGAGCTTGATAGTAAAATCCATTAAGGATTTCAATTTTTGTTTAAACACACGCGCTGTAATATCATGACGATCCGATGATGACTGTCCAGGAAACAAAAGCTCTTTGATTTCATCCCATGTATGATTGCACGTAAACGTGATAAATAAATCTGGACGGCCGTGTGCGTGAACATATGTCATGGCATCTTGTGCATATTCATGCATGTGTCGTGTACTCCCTGTAAATGTGGCTGGTAATATGACAATTTTTCCTAATTCATTGGGATTAAGATTGATAACGTTAACAATTGCATAACGTAACTGAATTTACTCCTCTGTAGGCAACTTAGTTTGATTTAATCGAATAAAGAGGAGTCGCTCAGTTTCAATTTTCGCATACATATCGACAATGTATTGTCTTGTCTTGTCCACAATTGCCTCACAGCGTAGTGGGGAGTCGCAGTTTTCTATCCTGGGCCAGGTGTGTTGCACGTGTTGTTGTTAGTCCGTGTTGCCTCAGGATCTCTGATATATTGTCTATCCATCGTACTCTCGGTCTGCCTCTTGCTCTAGGGCAGTAGTGCTGTTCGTTGTATGCTCGTAGAGGCAGTTGGTCGGTTTGCATTCGCATCAAGTGGCCAAACCACTCTATTTGTTGCTTCTTTATGTATTGCAGGCATGGTGTGGTTCCTACGATTGATCTAATGTTCTCGTCTCTCCTTGTGACATTGGCAGCCTTACGTAAGCATCTCATTTCGTGATCTTTTTCTCCTGTGCTCTTGTTAGGGACCAGGTGTGGCATTGGTAGCAGAGGATTGGTATAAACATGCAATTTATCAGTTGTCGTTTTAGTGCCATAGTGATGCTTGGGTGTTTTAGCAGGGGGGAGAGTTGGTAGGACTGCAAAGTATTGGTGGAACAATTGTCGACATTTCAAGATATGATTGTTAGCGTTTTCACGAACCATCAATCGATTTAAATAATAATTCATGGCACTGACTTTCTTATTATTCTCCTTATGTTTTTGTGAATTTCTCAATTTGATGTTTAAATGATGTTGTTTCTCGACCACTTAGATTTACCAATTCCGACAGAAAATCCCGCGGATTCTAATTAATAACAGACGTATAAAAAATACTACAAGAGTTGTAGATGTTTAAAAAGTAGCTCACTTAACATTATTAATTAACTAAGTATCTGAAGTTAAATACTAAAGAATCATCTTAGAAAATGCGCAATGATGGCCGAAATTAATTATTGGGATTTGGAGGTGATCAGGAAAAAATATCTCGAACAGAAAATGCGCAGAGCTCTAAATAATGACAGATGCATAAAAAAATGCTACAATGGTTGTTAATTTAAAAAAAATTTAAAAAAAAAAAAACGTTAGCTAATTTAATAATTATTTTAAGTTAATTATAAAGCGGGAAAAAACGGTCTTCTAGTGCAAACATATTGGATTTAAAAGTTTTTTTTAAACATTTGCGCTAAAGCCAATCTTTGTGAAATTTCCTATACTTATATTGAAAAAAAAAAAAAAAACGCAGAATTAAAAAATACACCACAAATTGCGGTAGTCCGGCTAATTAAGAAGATATTTACGAAATTACTCACCTTTATTATATTTGAAGCGAAAACAGTGATGGGCTCAAAAAAATTTTTTAACATTTGCGCTAAGGTCAATCTTTGTAAAATTTCCCATACTTATATAAAAATTAACGCAGAATTAAAACATACACCACAAATTGCGGTAATCTGGCTATTTAAGAAGACATTAACGAAATTACTTACTGCGTGCTGCCAAAAAAATCGATTTATTGTATACGCGTCAAAACCATCTCAGGTCAAAGCCTAGCATCTTTCCAATAACTCCTAGAAATTGTTCTGATTTGATCTTTCACGTAAAAAGCACTGAAAAATAATTTCCTAATAACGGTCAATTCGGTTTGCTTTTTTGGGACGCGGTCGCGTTTCTAGTTACGACCAGCACGACGATGAGGACAGGACTCCTCTCCTGCGAAAGGGCTTGTGAGAGACCCGAGTTTTCATGCAGGCCGTGATGAGAGGAACGTTCTGCAAAGGACCTGCTACACGATATGATAGAAGGACACTCTTCTAAGCATTCAGGTGTATTTAGCATTTATGGCTAGACCTATATTTCATAGACCAATCGTCACTTGGTGTTTAATGCGGTCAATATCTTTCGACCACCTTTATTTTCTATGAATTTACGTGATACCTATTTAAGGCTGAGCAACGTGGGGATCAAGGTCATATAAAATAAATTTTAAAAATCCGGCTCCGCCAGGACCTGAACTCACGACCTTCGGATTCGCAGGGGAGCGTCTAATCGTTACACCACGGCGACTTCTCATTTCGATAATCGGGTTAATAAAAGTCACATTAAGGCTCGTTTACAGGCCACTGACGCACCGATATCTGGTGCCTGGTCTATATATTATATACTCTATAGGTGACGCGGTTCTTTGCGTGATAAATTATGTCAGCCATTAACTGCCTTGTTTACAGACCTGCCCGCCTGCTTTCTCAGTCAATGTTTGTCTAGTCACCACATATTGTCTATTCGCACCAAAGGCACCATCAGCCACATCTTACTGCTTCACTCTTGCTCAAAGTACACCATCTATTGTTTTCTGTCTTCTGGCTTTAGTTTTACGATATCGATCGCTAACAGGTTGTCTGCCAGTAACGAGGTTCAGCTAAGTACACACATCTTGTTTCTGAGGTGCTTCGCAGAAACCCCCATAAAAAGATGTCTGGGAGTATATTGTACGCAAGGAAAATTATTGTTATTTACAGTCCCAGTGTCAAAGAAACTGCGCCATTTTTGTGTCAACGAAAACTAGGCAGCATGTCTGTCGCTGTTCCATCCTGAAGAATCTGAAGAGACTACAATCTTATCAAAGACAGCAGTATAAACTGGTATAAGGCTGACAAGACAGCACCAGAGGTGGGGACACCAACAGTCCACCCCTCTAAAGCATCGTCGATGGGAGTAGCAGTCAAAATATATTAACAACTGCATACGGATTATTGCATAAAGTTCGGCCCATTCTGTACTAGCTATTTTCTGAATTTCCAGCAGTTTATAGCATAAAACATACTGGACATAGACGTTGAACATTTCAATAAGAAGAACACAGGAAAGCACGCCTAGCAGGAGTCTACCGTTCATAGGTAGAAAGATCCCTCGTCGACGATTGTTTCGGCCCATTTACTTCCTAGACAATCACGGAAGGTAGGCTGATCTGGGTCATGACTGCAGGCTTCGATCTTCCCCTGCTGCACTTTATCGGACTCTCGGCCAGGGACAAGACGATATGGTGACTTTGCTACAGGTATTGTGAGATTTGGTGTTATATTTGTCGCTGCGGTTCACGACCAGAGTGACAAGCTTGCGGTTGTTTCATCGGACATGTGTTAGACTTTAGCATTTGGCAGATAGATACCGGCAGCCATTTATCGGACATTTTAGCTTTTTAGGGATGAAAAGTTCTTTTCCTTTAGGGTTCGGGCCAGTCTATAAAGGCCTATTTAACACCCCACCCCGCGACGTTCCGTTGCGTCCAAAGCTAGCTTGAAGATCTTTCAGCAGCTTCGCCCAGCTATTTTAGTGCCCCTTTCCGTTCATTTCCTCGCAAGCCCAGGTGCTTTAGTACATGTGGAAGTGGAGATGAGACCTTTTGCGCCTACCTCGACGGTAAAGATTTTAACTGTGTACGCTTTGTCTCTCCTCATTTCACATGAAATCCGCAGCTGCTGCTCCAAGGATTGCATCAAAGCTAAATCTGCTGGAGAACAAAGTATTAGCTGGCGAGTGGTGGTATTTATTCTAGGTTGACAGCTTATTCTGCACTGCGAGAAAATCTGTTTGTAGTCAAATGACGCTGTATGCTTTTAAAAAAAAGTAAATCCCGTGTAAATAAACTGGCAAATGAAACATATGGTGCCACACTCAACATTGTACAGAGCAATCAGCACTCACTGGATAATGTAGTCAATACCTATTTACTTCCCGGTGACTTTTCTTGAACCTATTTCAGACTGGGTCAGTATTAAATCCAAGTGGTCGATTATTCGAAGCAACGAGCTTGCAGGCGTCTTGCCACTGTGCTACGGTTGTTTCAGCGTTACATTGGGTCACCGAGTTACTGTTGTCTGATTGATCGGGGATATCTGTTTCTTCGGTAAGATGCACTGGACTTGATGTGTTTGTAACTGAGATCAGTCCAGACAAGCAGATGAATATTAGATTCAGGTCTTTCTATGCTTGCCTCGCCTCCTCTTCCCTCTTACAGATGTCAAAGGCAAACAGTTATGTTATCTGTAATTGTCTTCCCAGCTTCGCATACTGCTGCAATAAAAACAAATATTCTAAGAATCTTACATGTATTAATTTTTAATGAGTTTTGTTTCTTTTACAAGATCAAAGATGGTGAAACTATTTAATTTTTTTTTATATTATCTCCACAAGCAACAAAACAAAACAAAAATTCAGAAAAAAAAAAAAAATCAGTCAACAATCATACTCCATTATCTAGTCAAGTTAGCTGCGTATCCTTTACAGGACATTGCAGAACCAACCCCAACATTTTTTGGCTGTTGCGGCCCAAGCCACAGACCTCTATCTAGATGAAACATTACATGCACTTGTCATGTCATCAATTTTATCACCTGTCTCGATTCTTTTTCTTCTTTGCGTTCGATTTCGTTTGCTCAGATCAGAACATCAGGTGGGTTGCCTCTGTGAACTCGCATGTCAGTAGCAGGTCCTTCATGGTTCCCCATAGCTTGCTCTGCACACTTTGCTGTTGAGGCCAGGTGTCTTTTCGAAATTGTAGGTAGAGTCGGCAGGTCTGCTAAATATGCTCAAGTGTTTTTGGTCCTGTTTGACAGGCACACTGTGGGGATTGTACATTCTTTATTTTATGCATGTTGTAGTTCAAGATTGTTGTATTTTGCTTTCTGTTGAGCCTGCTGATGGGGTCTTGTGGTTGTTTACTGTTAGTTTGTTTTCTCCACAATTCCTTGATCCCTTGATAAGTGTTCTGATTTCTAGTAACGACCAAGGATATGTATATTGTTTTTCCTTTGTTCCATTTTTAGCAAGTCTGTCCGCTAACTCATTTCCTGGTATGCTGGAGTCAGATTTCTGAATCTGTTTAGCTGGCGGGTCAGTTCTCTCTCCATGTTGTCTAGTGGATCCCTTTGAGACGCCTGGAGGACTGACATGCAGTCAACTCAAAGAAATAGTGTTGCTGTTTTTAATGTTTCTTTCCTCAAGCACTTTGGTTGCATGAATAATTAATTGCTGCTCTGCTTTGAAATTTGTTGAGTTTTCCTGAGGTACTTGACGTTTGTACTGTGGTTCTGTCTTGCAACATGATTACGGAACCAGCTCCTCTGTTTTGTCCTGTTTCCTCCAATGATCCATCGGTGTATACGTATGTCTACTCTGGTTTTGGATAGGAGTTGAAAACACGCTTCAGAGTCTCTGCATGCAGTATTTCGACATATTCGTCAGCCTTTTTGTCTATGCCTAGGGTTGCTGTTGTGATTGTATAGTTAAGCTGTAGGTCTATGTTGTAAGTCTGGATCATTTCCCACTTTGAAAGGTCTTTAGAAACAATGTTACTTTTTTGTTGTTGTGCCAAATGATTTTGATAGATGGTTTAAATAGTGTTTGAAATAAAATACATTTCTTTATAGAAATGTATTGGTTTGAAGATATTAGAAGCTTCCTACTGTCCTTTGCACTCTAAGGTATTGCATTAACACATGGATGTGAAATGTGTGAAAAGAAAACTCAGATGACAAAAATGTAAGTATAAATTGCTTCAGTTGTCGGATCGATTAATTTATCAATTAAATAAGACAAAGAGAGGGGGAGAAAGGTAGACAGAGATTAGATAGACAGAACGAACGAACAAACTTTATTTTCAAAGGGTCGCAAACTGGGCACGCAGGCCAGTCTTCCAAGCGCCCATCTTTCACACAACAGTTGTATTTTATCAATAAAGCATGTTGTGTTCATGTCATAATATGCATATTCTGAATATAAAACGAACGAACGAACGAACAAACAAACTTTATTTTCAAAGGGTTACAAATTGGGGACGCAGGCCCGTCTGACATTCAGCCCTTTAAACACTCATTTTTCAGAGTACCAATCAAAGTGCATGTTATGGATATATTAAAGAAATATACATTATAGAATAATGTATACACCTATCATGTGTACACAATCTTACACACTCACACACACGTATATATACTCTTACATTCTCATACATGCACACTCATATACAGACATACCTAATACATACATAAATACATCAACATACATACACAAACAGAAAAGACACACAGATAGGCAGGCAGGTAACTAGAGAGTCAGCCTGCACGCCATCTAGCCAGACAGAGAGACAGATACAAAAACAGATTCTCTGGACATTGATGTTCCTGCAGGTGACAGACTCGGAAAAAGCAGGAACAGAAAGTCACAGTTTACTCTTTCAGTCCCTAGGAACGCATCACAGTTTATAGGTTCCTACCCAGAAGCCCAATGAGCGCAAAATGCGCCGATATTACGTTTCTCTTGACTACTCCTTGATGTTAAGCCGCATGGGACTCAAATGGGTAAAAGGGACATTTGTGGGTAGAATGAGCGTTTGTAGTACATAAGATGGGGAAACGGTGGGGAGAGAACGGATAGGTAAAGGAGGACACAAATGTACATATGTGTAGAGGTTACTTATTTCGTAACATAATATGCATGAGTTTTTTTTTCTTACAGATACATAGCAGACTGTTTACAACATGAGCATTTTTTAAGACAGCAAACTGCAAATTTATATCATACTCCAAGTTACTGTTTGTGGAAGACACGCCATTTAAGTCATCCTCCTGTTGTTAGAACTCAATACAACACAAGCTGCAACTAGAAAGCTCAACAGGGGGAAGGGAAAGAATGCGCACGAACACAATCAAACGTTTTGACCAAAGTCTTTATCAAGGGAGTACCAAACATAACGCAGATTGTGATTAGAAAACTCAACAAACAAGACAGCAGAGCTTTTAAACAGCCAAGGTTGACTTCCTGCCAGTAGTGTCGGTGATCACGTCTCAAGTGGACGACTCCCAACATGGCGCTGATACTACATCTCAAGTACGCCGAACATTTGAAAGGGCGAGCGGGGAGAATGGCTAAAGTGACATTTAGAGGTGAGTCCGTGTGCTGTTTGTCTTTGTCTTGACCGTACCTTGTCCAGTTACTGCTTGTATCTATTTGTTACCGTGAGATTCATATCACAAACATCATCAGTCTCATTGTTAGCCTCATTAACGTCCTCATAGTCATCGCTACCACCACTATTCATCATCATCCAGTGCCTTACCGACTGGCGTGGGCGATCATGCCTCTCCACGATCCGTAACTGCGCGTATCAGTTCGTGTGTTGACACCCGTCTTTACCATGACAAAAGGTCAAGAATCTCCTCGTACTGTTTTCCTGTCTTTCTTTCCTTAAATCTTCCTAGCTGTCAAAACATGTTCCATTTTCCCTCTTTTCATAGCATGATCCCCCCCCCCCCCCCCCCCCAAAAAAAAAAAAAAAATAATAATAATGACTGTCCCTTTCTGATATTTGTGATAAGTTGTCTTCGAGCATTCGTCTTTTTTTTTTTAAACATTTGGGTTGTTCCTCTTAGCTTTGCAAGGAATCTAAAGATTCTTCACCGCTATTACTACTGACAAAATAATAATCATCGTCGTCGCCACTGCTGTCGCCACGATCACTACTGCCACTACCACAATCGTCATTATCAGCAGTGTCCTCATTAAGATCATCGTCATCCTCACCATCATCATCGTGCAGAAGCTTATCCGGAACAAAGCGCAGCAATTAACTATCATTGAAATATCTCTCTACCTGATTTTAATTGCTGTACATGTTCTATCTATGTTGTTGTCACGTGTAACTTCGAATATATCTACACTCTCTTTCTCTTGTCCACTTCCCTAAAAAGCTTCTTCCGAATCTTATCATCTTTTCGGGACTTCCGTGTCCTTTTCCTTGCTAAAGTACTTTTGTTTTTCTCATTAAACATATGCAATAATTAGTAATAATTATGTCAAATAATTGTAGACGAGAACTGAATGTTTTCTTTCACCACCACCAATTTGTGAGACTTTACATCTGTATTAAATGCCGCAGTATAAACGTCTAATTTGTTTGACTAATGTCTTCATTCCCGTGTCCCGCTGTAGAAACTCCGTTGCACCGGCCAGGACCCTGAAATACTCTGGGTAGATTTTTAACACCAGATAAGTAGCCATTAGGCGACTCATTTCGATTTCTAAATGCCAAGGGATTTTTTATGTGCGAAACAATACACACGGTCGTCCGATCTTACTATCTTCCCCAGAGAGCAGAGGAAATTACTGATAGTCCACTTGAAAAAATTCCAGTCTTTATCGAGGCCTGAACCCAGAACCTCCAGCACCTGTCATGCCTCGAGACGACGCAGATTCCGCTTCTAATACTCTGACACTCCTTTATTTCATCTACGTTAATTGCGTATCCTTTACAGGACGTTGCAGAACCAACCCTAACATTTATTAGCTGTTGTGGTTTTTCTAGGCAAATTTTACGTTCAGTAGTTTGCCAATGCCACTAAACGGTCAGCCCTCGGTACCACTGTCGAAACCAACTCAAGACAAGCTGTCTGCAGCTGGGATTGAGCCCGGGACCTTGGCATTACTAAGCGCTTTCGCAACACCTAAGCCACAGACGCCGACGTCTGTTCTGGTGTTCTATCTATTCAAATATATAAAACCTATATATACTGGGAAACAAAAAGCATTGTTATCAGCAGTGAAGTGAGGTGTTACCGAGGGTCTCAGGTTATTTGACTCATCCACATTCCTCCTCCCGATAAATATAAGAGTGGAGCGAACTAGGCTTCCACACCTATCGTTTGATTCATGGAAAACGGCCTCACTGCATTATCTGAATGACCGCTACAATTTCCTAACTCTTCAAAGTTTCCCAGCACAAATCATAGTTAGTACAACCCAACCTAATGGTAAATGAGGCAATTTTTTTTTTCAATTGTTATTCCAGCTTTACAAGAAAATTAAAAAAAAAAAAAAAAACAATCATTGTTTATTTTACATTTCCCAGCCCCGTTTCCTTTGCCATTCTTGTTTCTTCGAGTCGCAGGACTTTTTCTATGTTGCGGGGGTGTCATGTTTTCCTTATTGTCAACCCTTTAACAGTTGCCTCTTTTGTCGTCTTCTCACCGCTCACTTCCGTGATAATTTTCACGTTCCACTAACTGCGACGGTTCGAAACTATGGAAACAGCTATATTTTTAAAAATTTTATTTCTGTGTTCCTTGTAATTGCTTTCTTTCTCCGGGGGGGGGGGGGGGGGGGGGGAATGGAGCCACCGCCAAGGAAGGTAGAAATACAAAAACCAATCAGAATAGTCGCGCCTGCTTCGCTTCTCCCTGCAGTACTTTTTACTTGTATTTAGGCGCCTCCGGCGCCTGAAATAGAGTAACGACAACACAACCTCCCACAAACATTACATAGGCTGCGCAAACGCCAAATCAAGCAATATCATAACACCATCGCAACATAGAAGTCATGCGACCCGACGATCCATGACTGGCAAGGGAAGTCACTTTCTTTCTTGGGCCGGATTTCCTGAAATCAACCAAAACAGTGCATTAAATAGTTTGGCTTTTTAAAAAAAAATATATATGGAGATCCACTGTTTTGTTTCTAGCTTTTTCGACCGGCCCCATTGTAGACGAATCGTGCTGTTGTTGAGTGTCTCATGTGATCT
Organism: Candidula unifasciata; assembly: GCA_905116865.2. Taxonomy (NCBI): domain Eukaryota; kingdom Metazoa; phylum Mollusca; class Gastropoda; order Stylommatophora; family Geomitridae; genus Candidula; species Candidula unifasciata. Next base: position 293,310 of record CAJHNH020007690.1, read on the forward strand.
TTCTAGGTTTTCTTGGCCTACTTCTTGCTATAAATGCCGCTCCTCTTTTGATGTATGCCTTCTATGGTATGACGTCGCAAGACATTCTAAGTTGGCAATCTATTTATTTTTGCCATCTTTATAATGAGGCATTGATTCCCTAATGAGATAACCATATGTATACAGACAATGGCGCATATATTTGACAAGGTAAGTTGATCGTTAGATTTCCTTTTTTAGGCATCCCGCGCTTCTTTTTTTTTTTTTTTTTTATAATATAAAACTGTACCTGACTTTTGTAAAAAAAAAAAGATTATCTAATCTCTAGAGTCAATTAAACTATGTGAGCATTTATTTTTCTTTTGGTTCATGGGATTTTTTTAATAAAAATGAAAACGTTTTTTTTATTGAATGGTTTTTTTTTCTCTTCAAATTTTCTATATTATACTAATAATTACTCGTTATCAATCAAAATATTTAATTTTAAAGTTATTATTCGTCTTGTCTACACGACTCGGTTATAACCAAACATTACCCATCAAATTATTGAAGCACAGTGATCTATCAAGTCTTTGGGAATTTGCTGACACATTTCTCAAAAATCATGACTAAAAACTCAGGCGCAGCACATCGCTGAGAAATACTGTTCACCACATTGTGCTTATATCACAGCGCGTTATCATTCAAAAATACTGTATGTGAAAAAAATGCAGCTAGATATGTTATCAGAAAATAGTTAACACATCGATGTTAACGTTTTGCACCAAATCGTGCAAATGCTATCATTTCGAACTTTACTGATGAAATTTTGATAGTATGTATTTTTTCGTCTGTATGTATTACAAGGTAAGTCATATTTTTTTTTTAAAAAGCACTGGTTAGTTGCGTATTTTTTACAGGGCGTTGTAGAACCAACCCCAACAGCCCCTGGCTGTTGTGTGGTTTTTCTAGGCAAATTTACGTCCAGTAGTTTGCCATTCCTACTTAACGGTCGGCTTTCTTGATACCACTGTCGAAACCAACGCAAGGCGCATGGCCCGCAGCTGGGATCGAACCCGGCATCCCGGCATTACGAAGCGTTCGCATCGACTTAGCCACAGAGCCGACTTTTAAAAGCAGAAATCATCAATTTAGAAAAGGAACATATCGATGACAAAGTTTGTACCAGAACGAAGTCACCGAACATGCTATTCTGTCATTCTTTTATGGTGATTTTGTGAATTCTTACCCCGTGAAGTATATTTTGTATAGAAAACTCATTTATATGACTAAAACAATAGATGATTATTAAAACACTTTTTACATGACTATTATTGCACCACATTACATCGAAAAGGAGTGAGGGTATCTACAATTTGGGCTCGACAGCACATAAAAAAAATTGTGTGAAAATCGACGACAAGGCTTTGACAAAACAAACAAGAGTGACCTTAATAAAAGTTTTAAAAAATAAAAACTCAGCCAAGCTGTATTTCAAAAAGTTACTAAACAAGGAAGATGGAAATAAGAAAAAAAAGTAAGAAAGAAGTAGGGAGAGATGGGGGAAAACGAAAGAAGAGAAGAGAAGACAGGAAGTAAAGAAGAGAATAGGAAGAGTGAAGAATGAAAGAAGAAGGAATGAAGATGAGTGGAGGAAGAAAATAGAAGTAGATGTAGAACAGAAAAAAGATGAAAAGTGAGATTAGAGAAGAAGATTGTCGTCTTTCATCCGTTCTCTTGTTAGTGTCAACATATTCGTCATAATAGACAGGTATTATTGTTTTTGTCAACGTTAACGTATGCAAACGCCACAGTCAAACTGGGACGAGACTGAAAGGCCACGCTAACTCCCACATTCGGTAGTTTGTAACATTCATCTAGAATAAGGAAATACAAGAATATGAAGATATCCTCTAGGGTGCAGAGGCAGGAGGGTGCCGGAGGCTGGCAGAATAAATTCTGCCCGTCAGTATAAAAGACAAATGCCAAAGCACTGACATACTGACGCTGAGAAAATCTGAGCTGTGTCGTTCCGTTCAACAGTGCAATTGTATGCAGATCCCTAGGGATGATTTCTGGAGCTACCGAGTTCGCTCTTTGTGCATGGCCTCTCTGCAGAGAGAGACTAAGCGAATTGGGATAAACTCGATGCAATGAAGTCGATCTTTTCAAATGTAACATGGATTTAATACCGAGGAACATTGTTGAAAATACTCGTACGATGTGTAGAATTTGAGGACTTCCAATATAAAGGCCACATTATAACACCAACAGGATTCATGAATTTGATTCTGGAATCGAAGACAGATTAAAAGAAGAGAGAAAATGGAGGAGGGAAAGATAAATCACTCTTAGAGAGGGAATAGCAAGAAGGAGTGGAGAAATCTGGGCAAAGTATAGAGGCCTAAAGAAGTAAAAAGAATTTAAAAACAAAAGATTGTCAGAAATAATAAAAGGAGAATAACAACGAATGTGATGTTGCAGATGAAGTGATAACAATATAAAGCAAACACGGAAATGAAGATGCTAATAAATTCTTCAATGTATACACTATCATGGAGTATGTGTATTCTTTGTCATTACTAACCGTTGTAAGAAAGCTGTTAGAAATGTCAAGACTGTCTGACTTAATATTTCTCCCTCCAGACTAGACGTAATGTTTCTCCCTCTAGACTGGACTTAATGTTTCTCCCTCCAGACTAGACTTAATATTTTTCCCTCTGGGCTGGACTTGAAGTTTCTCCCTAAATACTGAACAATGTTTATCCCTACGGACTAGACTTAATGTTTCACCCTTCAGACTGGACCTAATGTTTCTCCCTCCGGACTGGACCTAATGTTTCTCCCTCCGCAATGGACCTAATGTTTCTCCCTCCGCAATGGACCTAATGTTTCTACCTCCGCAGTAGACCTAATGTTTCTCCCTCCGCAATGGACCTAATGTTTCTCCCTCCGCAATGGACCTAATGTTTCTCCCTCCGGACTGGACCTAGTGTTTCTTCCTCCAGACTGGACTAAATGTTTCTCCATCTAGACTGGACCTAATATTTCTCCCTCTTGACTTTACTTAATGTTTCTCCCTCCGGAATGGACAATTTTTCTCCCTCCGCAATGAACCTAATGTTTCTCCTTCTGGAATGGACTTCATGTTTCTCCCTCCGGAATGGACAATGTTTTTCACTCCGGAATGGACCTAATGTTTCTCCCTCCGGAATGGACTTAATGATTCTCCCTCCGGACTGATATCTGAAGGGTTATTACCCTAGCGACCAACGAGCCCAATCTAAGAGGTAAATCCAACCAATTAAACCCCAGGTACGACTGCTGCACTCATGGGAATGCTAATGGACAAAACAAGGGTGACGACACAAAGACAATTTGTGAGATCTGGGGGTAGGGGGGAGGGTCTCAGCACCCAAGCAATTGTCCAAGGTGGGGGTTTGAAGGACACCAAACTTTGTTTGCGCAAATAATAATAATATGTTGAAGGGTAAATATTATTAATAATATATATGAAATGTAATATATTAAAAAAAAAAAAAAAAAAACAAACAAACAAACACTGTAAACGAGAACTTTTATACATGGCTGGAAAATGGACAGCCCAATCCTCTTAAAAAGAAATGTTTGTAGGAGGCTCTAGGTACATCAACCCTGAGGTTCCAGCGCCCTTGGTCTAGTGGCACCAGGTGACGTTAACACAATGTGTGAACTATGTATTAACCAAGAAACTTATGACCACTAGTTTGATGCAGCAAGCTTCCAGTTACAAACAGCCCTTAAAGTTTGCTGCGTGTCCTTTAGAGGACGTTGCAGAACCAACCTCGGCATTTTGTGGCTGTTGTGGTTTTTTATTTTTAAGTCAAGTTTATGTTGAGTATTACGGTCGGCTCTCGATACTGCTGTTGAAACCAACGCAGGGAAATCTGCTGCCAAATCGCCTGCAGCTAGCATCAAACCCTGCATCATGGCATTACGAATTTCGTTCACAACGCCCAAGCCACAGACGCCGACTCGTGCCCTCACAGTGTCCAAACATCTCGAAAACCTCTATAAGAAACAACACTAATTTGTGCATGTGGCCTTAGATTGCATATGTCCTAATGATTTTAATATTTATAACTGCATAGGTGATGCTTTTTGCTGTTGTGTTAAAGCGTCGAATCTTCGTGATCTTTGTTTGCCTAATAATTTGTGTACACCAAAAAAAAAAATAGAATTATTAATATCTTCTTATCCCTTTGTGAGATGCAATTTTTCGGTATTTGAAGCCCTACTATGGCTCTTGCTAGTGGCCGCAATATAGCCCGGCCACAAATATGGTCTAATGGCTGAGCGCGGTTTCTGGGACCTCTCCACGGGTGATCCTTATCCACATGGTACCACATGTACACAAAATTCAAGATAGGCGTATCAGCCATGTGCACCTGTGGATAGGTGCCCCAGACAGCAGAACATGTACTCCAGGACTGTACAGAATTTGACAAATTAAGGCAAACCTTTTGGCCAGAAAGAACAACAGTGGAACGTAAACTCTATGGACCACTGAATGAACTAACAACGACAGTAAAATCTATACAAGGGACACAATTGCTGATATAGACAACTTATTTCAGGCGAACGAAAGAAAAAGAAGAAGAATCCACATGGTGGCACTTTGTGTCATCGGGTGTTTATCGCTTGTGTGATGTCCTGGTGGGGTAAAAGAAGATAGAGATTAAAAAAAAAATAGAATATACAGTAACTGACATATACAGGGAGATGGTGAAGAAATTAATTCCCCATGTGCAGCGGTGTTTAATGATTCTTTTGTTAGCCTATCCCGCATACACTACAAAATTGTGTTCATGTAATTCACAAGAGGCTCATGATTGATATGACTACATGAGAAGTGAAATTACTACGAAACGTAGGAAATATGATGTTAGTTAACTAACTGTAAGCATCTGATTGTTTGCTTTGAATCGGTGTCAGTGGTTTTTTTTTTTTTTTTTCATATTCCGCAAAAAAGGCAAAATTAAAAAATATGTTTTTGTTTACATTAAAAAAATTTACTCACAACGGCATGATTATTAACGTGTGGCATTTCTGAATTGTAACAACTGACACTGAGCGGTTACTGGGTTTCACATTTTTAAAAATGGGCCCGACGTCTGGGCGGAACGAGAATACAGTCGTAGTGGATTATTTCCTGCGAATATATTTTGCTTTTGTGAACATTTCTGCTGAAGCTCATCAAGCTACATCGTGTGATTTGATTCACTCCACCGCTTGAGGCAGTTCCTGAGAGTCAACAATTACCGACACTGATGCCGACACTCGTACCACGCACTAGCCGTCTAATGACAGTCTTTCATCGATTGAGACTGTGCCTCTGGTTGCAAGCAGTATGCTTTTGTTCTTCCGAAAGCCTGTTATCTTTTTGATGAGTTTTCCCTGTCTAGGAAAGTGCACCAGTTATAGATATTACTTTGCTTGTTCTAAAGAAGATCTTTGATAGATGAGTTCATCTGGATGAAGATTCGACATCAAAGCATTCAGGACAGGCCCACAAGTGCTCCGTCTTCCTTTTCAACAGACAGCGAAGAGTTCCCATACAGGTGGTTCCCGTTAACATCTTGATAACTACTCATCTTGCCTTACCTCTGAGTTTTTAGTGGCGCCCAGAGCCCACAGCCACTCCAAGCTGCTAAAAGAGATGAGATCAATGCTCTTGATGTAGTAGTAACACATAAAAAACACATTATGCGCCGTCTTCACAATGAATTTGTCTGTAGTGCATTCACTGCTAGAAGGGCAGCAACTGTGGGGCTGGCCTGTTTGATGTGAAGCCGAAACTGCTGTCTTTCGGAACACTACGTGGCAAGGCCTCTATCTTTTTCCCCGGTGCGACTCTTGTGAAGCCAGACAAAAGCGCTACAAAGGGGTCAAAAGAAGAATGATTAGTAAACCAACTCAAAACTGGTGTCATAGGCCACTACACGCTGAGGGAGATACTGAAGCACTTATGGATGGTTCGATATGCGATAATGAGAATCGGTCGACTGACTAACTAACTCTCAGTTGCCTCCAAACTCTTTTTAATTTGTTTGCTCACATTCCCAGATTCACTCCAAACAACAGACCAGGTCCGATTTAACAATTTCAGTACTTGTTTAGTGAACACATTAGATAACACAAATGTGTACAGTAGGTGTAACCACATCAGGATCTGAACTAATGACTCCGGATGATGGTCTTGGTCAGTCTCTGCCTCTATTTCCATCCACCTGTCCCGAACCTAAGTTATTTCTCTTTTCTTGGCCCTTCTTCTGTCTAAAGATATGGATAGTCCGCGTCTTTTGGGTTATTATCTATTTTTTTTTCTTCTTAGCGCACACTAGCTGTAAACTCCGGTGAAAACAATTTTTGTTTTTTCGCCCGCTTCTGAACTGTGGTCTTGTGTTATGACTTCAGTGTTGCGTCAACATCAGTTTTACAGATCTAACTTTTTTGTATGTAGAATGTTTGTTTCTGGCCTTTCAGGCAAATGCACTACGACTTCGTAGGAAACACGAGCAATTTCTTGCCTTTAACGACATGGGAACGGGTAATCAGTTCTTTGTGGGTTTATTCTCATCTTGATTATACATTTAAAGCACCGTCAAGAACATAGAATGCGACCGGAAGCTTCGCACAGGGAAAACTTATATGTTTAAAATCTGTAAATGATCTATGTAGGCTTTAAAAACTATATTTTATTATTATTATGCATACCTTTTCTTTATTCTGGAATGCTGTCTTTCTTTCTTTTTGTTTGCTGTAAGTAGCAATATATCTTCTTTGTTCACCGGATGAAAGTAGGGCTGTACCGAATAGTGATTTTCACTATTCGCCCGAACACGAATAGTGCGACCAACTATTCGGCCGAATACGAATACGAATAGTGTATAGTGTATAAAATATATCTAAAAACAAAATTTTTAAACACATTCATAATGTCAAATGTACGCTGCACTTTGACTTCACATCAAGTAGCACAGAATAGTCTTCTTCTTCTTTAGCATTCTGAGCCCTTGAGGTTTACTGCTGCAGATATCACTCGTCTCCATTCATTTCTCTGGCTGACCTTATCTTCACAATTTGTAACACCCGTTGTTTGCAGGTCTGGCTGGACATTATCTCTCGAACTTTTTTTGTGTGTCTGCCTCGTGGTCTACGCCAATTCCTTTCTCAGGTGTATTCAGTTTTTACTTCTCTGCCATCAGATATTCTTTCAATATGCCCCAACCATTTCAGTCTGTCAGCTCTCATGATGCCAGTGATCAATGGCGATTTAAACAGATTATGTGTTACGTTGTTGCTTCTCACTCTCCATTCCCCGATGTTAGCATCTTTGATGGGTCCAAAGATTTGTCGTAAGACTGTTTTCGAAAACCTGTAATAAGGCCTCATCTTTTATTTCTGCTTCAAGTTTCACAGCCATATAAAACGACTGGTCTTATCAATGTTTTGTATATTTTGATCTTGGTGTTGCGAGACAGCCACTTTGACTTTAGCAGATGTTGAAGGGCATAGTATACATTTTTTCTAGATTGTATTAGATTGTATTTCTTCTCTCAGCATGTTGGAGCAGCTGAAGTTTGCACCCAAGTACTTATATGTTTTCGTTCGTTTGATTTTTATATTATCGCCTTGGATGTGGACTGAGTTTTTATTCTTTCCATGTCTAGTTAGTATTCGTAAACATTTAAAAACATTTTATGTTTTTCATCCTTCAGTCAGTCTGTGGTAACTGATAACTACGAATGAAAGAATCCTAAGTATTATAACAAGTAATTAAACTTGGAACTTGTCACTGACAGCTTAGTTAATGCAGGAAAGCTGCATTAGTTTTTAACAAAACCAATCGTTCTATGTTGTCAGCATTAAGGCAGTGTATGCTTAATCGGGTGTAAGGTAACTACTATTCGTATTCGGCCCGACCGCCACTATTCGGCCGAATACCGAATAGTCAATAGGTCCACTATTCGACCCAGAAGCGAATATTCAGTACAGCCCTAGCTGAAAGCTCTGGTGGATAGTCCTGGTTTTTCGTCAATTTCGACTTTGGCTTTGAGCCAGGGCCTGAGTTTTGCGTGTACATCTGTTTAACTGACATGTGTGTGCAGTTGGTTGTTCCTTGCCACTCAGGCAGATGTACTCCGACCTAGAAGGAAGCTCCCAATTAGTCCACTCCTACGACATGCTTGTTGGGGATGCAGTGGGTCTGTTCTTGTTTCCCCACAATGGGGCCCCGGCACCCTCACGGGAAGTAGTAGTAGTAGCAATATATGTTACCCCACACTCTATCACTACCACCACACCCGGTCTCATCCTTATTATACTTATTCTCTCTCTCTTTCTTTCTTTCTTTCTTTCTTTCTTTCTTTCTTTCTTTCTTTCTTTCTTTCTTTCTTTCTTTCTTTCTTTCTTTCTTTCTTTCTTTCTTTCTTTCTTTCTTTCTTTCTTTCTTTCTTTCTTTCTTTCTTTCTTTCTTTCTTTCTTTCTTTCTTTCTTTCTTTCTTTCTTTCTTTCTTTCTTTCTTTCTTTCTTTCTTTCTTTCTTTCTTTCTTTCTTTCTTTCTTTCTTTCTTTCTTTCTTTCTTTCTTTCTTTCTTTCTTTCTTTCTTTCTTTCTTTCTTTCTTTCTTTCTTTCTTTCTTTCGTTCTTTCTTCCTTTCTTTTTTTCTTTCGTATTTTATTTAATAATTTCTTCCTATTCTTTGTATTTCTTCTACCACATGTCATAGGATACAGATTTTTTGCATAGAACACTCATCCTACTGAGAGGTTGCTTTTATCTGAGCAGTTTTATGTTTGTTTGTTTTAGTATCCAGAAGCCATGAGTTGTTAACCCTTAAGCTCGGTATTATGGATATTGCAACCTTTCGGCCTTGATTCCATTTTAAATATCGTAAATCTAGTAGAAAATGTGGCTTTCCTGCCTACCCCCGGGATTGAACCCGGACCACAAGGAGTTCGTCACCCGGTCTCCGCGCAATCCGGTTTAGCTAACTACGCTAGAGAGCCGGGCAGCAGATCTATAGTGACACTTCCTTATTCTTCCATCTACGGTTTTCTGTTTCTGCAGTAGCAATTGATACTGGGTGCTGAGGGACATTGCGTTCTTATCGTGATTACTAGTGAAGAAGTCAAGCCGTTTGCCTCCAGCTGTGAAAGTCGTTAGTTCATGTCATGATGGTGCCATTTAGTTTAACTAACTGTTCTGTGGGGGAGAGACTGAGCCAAATGAAATTGAACACAGTGCAATGAAGTCGATCCTGTCACCTTTATCTGTACCTTTATGAGTAATGCTGTTATTCAGCTCTTCAAATACTTGTCCAAACGGACTTGTCCGAAAAACATAATTTAAACATGTGTCTAGAAAGAACTTATCCGAAAAGATGACAGCTATTTAGCACTGCAGAGATCGCCAGGGTGATACTTGGTTCAGCATTTTAAAAAGTAAAGTTTCATATACTTTTTCAAGGTGTGACAAACTAACGTCAACATGTTTTCTCAATTTGTAGTTTTACTAAACAATTTTACGTTCAGTGGTTTGCTACTCCTTTCTGTGTAATTGGACGCTCATACCGTTGAAATCAATGCAAAGCATTGCCAAATCGCCTACTGTTGACTAGATCTTTATGTGTCGGAGTTATGAGACAGTACTCTTAAGTCACATGCCTTGCGTGACACTAATACTAAAATTCTTAGGACGTTGAACACAATAGCTTATTTTGCCCTTTTGGACTGTCACGCATGATGCAACACTTGTCTTTTTTGGGGCAAAGAAGGGAGTAGACTACGCTATCAAACCATCGCAACCATTCCCCTCGTTAGTTTCAACTGGCTAACAAATAATCAGTGTAGGCAGTCTCGGCTGAAAAGTTGCATTGATCTCTTTTACACACATTCACACTTAACTCACTCGTGCTGAACAGCGTTGTGTATCCGTCGCACTGAATTACACTGAGTCTGATCGTAGTCTTGCATCACTTTCAAACCATAGTTGTTTGAGAAGTAATTTTGCAGTCTTTGAATTACCTACATTATCAATCAAGTAGCAAATTGTTATACTGAACAAGCACATAAACAAACTTCGCCTCCACCCAAAATAAGAAACATGAATAAATTGAAAATGTCACGAAATTTGAATATCTATGCTCCATAACAAACAGCAACGGAGACAGTTCAACTGAAGACAAAAGGGAAGATAATCGTAGCAATGCAGGGATTAAACAATATTAAAAGTCTATGGTAGATCAACAGTAATTATATTAAAGTCACAGTTCTGAGAGCATACATCTTCCCTTCAGCAAAAATGGAACGTGAGTCGCAATCTTAAGGGACAAAAAAAAAAGGATATATCAGCTGAAATGCAATAGAAAAATTGTCAAAATAAAATGGGCCATGAATACAAGAAATATTAACATCCTGAAGATTCTAAACTTCAAAGAAAATTCGCCCGTAAACAGCATCTTCTTAGGAAACTGAAAAATTTAAGCCATGCAAACGTCACAGTGGATTGGTCAGAACAGTGACACTAGGAGGGCACTAGTAATGGGTAAAAATGGCAAGGGCGAAGTACACGAAGATGGGCACAGGACATACGAGAGACGACTAGTGTACATGAGGTAGTAGAGTCGACAAGAGACCGAGTTTCTTGTTAAGCGGACTATGATAAGAGCGACTTCTGTAGTAAAGAACCTGCTACGTGATGATGGAGATATTAATGGTCATTCACTATATGCCCAATCCACCAACATAGTACAACAGTTTATTTACATACTTTAAAAATGCTAGTTTAAGGCTTTTAATAATACATGGCTATTGTATTTGCTGTGTGGGCATGAGTGTTGTACGCCTATCTACGTGTTTGTTAGTGGACGTTGTATATGGGGGGGGGGGGGGTAGGGGGGGGGCGGGGGTTGGGGGTGTGGGACATTCGATTTTATGCTCACAAATCTCAGATATTTTATTCCTGCAAGGACACAACATGCGGCCAATTACAGTCAAACAACAGTAGTACAGATATTTAGGGTCAACCATTCACAGCTCTTTTTATCGGTGATACTCCCTGACAACTCCGACGCATTTAATCGACAACTTTTCAGAAATTTCGCCTCTCAAATCAATGATCTTTTATTTCACAAATCTTAGAATTTTTTTGTTACTATTCTGAGACGTTTGATCCCATAACTCTGAAGCATTTCATAACCCACCCGAAACATATTATCCCACAGCTTGAATAAAGACATTTAATACCAGTTCTTATCTCTGAGGCATTTAATCTTATAATCACAATTCTGAGGAAGGTAATCCCTTTCTCACATCCCTGACACAGTTAATCGGATGCCTAGAACTCTGCGACAGTTAAAAGCGTACCCAAAACCATGAAAAGTTAATTCCATACGCACAACTCTGCGACATTTCATCCCATGCCCATAACGTTGAGACATTTCATCCTCAGCCCACAACTCTGAGACATTTCATCCTAAGCCCACAACTTTAAGACAACCCCTCGATACCCACAGTTCTGAGACAGCTCCTGCATCCCCACAACTCTGAGACATTTCACCCTAAGCCTACAACTCTGAGACATTTCATCCCATGCACACAACTCTGTGACATTTCATCCTAAGCCCACAACTCTGAGACATTTCATCCTAAGCCCACAACTCTGAGACATTTCATCCTAAGCCCACAACTCTGAGACATTTCATCCTAAGCCCACAACTCTGAGACATTTCATCCTAAGCCCACAACTCTGAGACATTTCATCCTAAGCCCACAACTCTGAGACAACCCATCCATACCTACAGCTCTGAGACAGCTCATGCACACCCACAACTCTGAAACACAACTTGTTCACAGCTCTCGGGCATTTTGTTCCAACGCAAAGCTCTGAAACATTTGATTCCGTGCCAACACACGTGGGACACAGCAGCCAATGAAAACATCCAAGATCCAACAGAATATATCCACAGCATGAATCATTCAGAGATTGCGACACCCAAAACTTGCCGCCTGTACTGACGATATCCCACGTTCAATTTGGCTTCACCAGTCTAGGCAGACGTCATTCACACGAACAGGCTGTAGACTTGGCAATCAACAAACCTCCAGCTGACACCTACGGCTCATGGACTCTACATTATAAATACTCATAAATCCATTTGGCCTATTCATAAACATTGGCTCATCCTTGTCTGAGCAACTCACCACCTGATGAATCATTTGTTTCTTACAGACATGGACGGGCCGGACATTTCCTGGGAAATGAAGTGGCACCCAAGATAACGAACAGATCACCCATCAATACCATATTCCCAATGGAAAATGTGGGTGAAAATCTTCCCCTTGTCCTTCTGATCAGTGGTTTTGAGCCTGGGAAAAAGGTGGACGGGTGGAGATTGTGGGGGGGGGGGGGTGTGGGGGGGGGGGTCAAGGACGTTTCAATGAGTCCTTAAGCACTTTTGAAATCGAGTTCATTTGTACTTGTAATACTTTGTTAAACTAACAAACTATTTGTCTAAACTTTAAAAAAAAAATTGTCAAAGACGTTTGATTTTTGTTTTCCCAAGCAGTTTGTGCATCTACCTTTAAAAAAATGTAGCTATTAGTATAACGCGTGATTGTAATTATAGATTAAGAAAACATTCTGAGCAAAACTTCTGACCACACTTTCAGCTTTTCCATATTCTTTTTGATAGTTTAATAGTGTTTGAGAACTTTCTTTTTCGTCCTCCTGTTCAATCACATTTTGGTTAAAGTAACAATATTCTCCCCAAATAGAGTAGGTCACTTTTCATTTACAAGTTTGTTGGGCTGGTCGACTTTCCTGAAGGTTACGGGTGTGTCACGCTATCGTGTTTGCTTTCTGTAGTGTCTTGATTTACGTTTTCATTCCGATATAGAGAAAATGCCTGTGACATAGGTTGCAGCACTCTCTAGGGGAGTTGTGTTGAAGCCAGTTTTTCCATGTTTTTGGAGTGTTAAAAGCGCTGGCGTGCTGAAATATACAACACGCGATGTCAACGGCATTGTGGAACACTCCCATAACCTTGTGCCAAGGTGACAGGTACAGGAACTACCAATCAGAAGTGACCTAGTGTGTATATGGGCAGTTCGTGGGGAGATTACCGTTACGTGTACCCACATTTTATTTAAAATGAAGAGGGGGAGGTGGGGAGCGGGGGTCTTGCCATATTCAAGGGTTACCTTTTGAGAAAGGTCGAGAACCACTGTAGGGGGAAACAATCCCTAACCTTACATAGAATCCGAACCATGGTCTTGCCAATGAGATCACTGTGATCAAATCTGTTCGGACAGCCGCTTCCCTGAACCTGAAATGAACTACCTACAGCTAACATTAGCACAATGACATGAAGGTCTAAATACAAACAAGGCGAAATACGAAACATAACTAAGCGAATAAATGAGTGGATGTCTTGCCTAGTTCTGCTTCATATCATTTTGTTTGGCATGACCGCCTACCTATAGACTGTAAATAACGTATCCTGGAATAATCAAGTGAAATCAATAATTTGTTGTCATTTTTATGCTGCTATATTCCATTTTTTTTTTTTGTGTGGTTAGTATAACATTAAAAAATAGGATCGCAGCTTCGCGCGCGGAACACGGTTGTGTTCAAATATCCGTGAAGCAATTTTTAACGATTTCTTGGTCTTCTCATATTTTTGCCCTTCTATTTTAGTTTTCTCCTTGTCTGTTTTTAGGAGCAATATATGTTCCTCTACTGCAATCTCTTCTTCCTTACTTTCCTAATTTTCTCTTCTTTTTCGTCGCATTTCTTATCTTCGTTGCCTTTTTTTGGTCGTTGCCTTTTCTTTTCACGTCGCCTTTTCCTTTCTCGTTGACTTTCCTTTTCTAGTCGCTTTTCTCTTCTTGACACAGTGTACACACTGCGGATTTCATTTGGAATGTTTTTTGACTGTGACCAACGTGATGTTGTGAACTGTAGATTCAGATAATGGCGCGTGCACTGTCGCCGCAAATTGGTGGTGCCCTTATGTGTTTCATATTGATCGCGTGTGAAACTGCTGATCTGTTGGCGTCTTCTGCTACCGTCGATGATAAACTGCATTTCTGATGTCAAACTGTTTGTGTTAGCACTTCTGATGGCTACCGTATGCTTTTAATGCGTGTGTATGCTAGTGCATATGCTGAGACAGCAGTCTTTCAATCTTTCCACAAGGGACTGCGACGAACATTCTGTGTGTTTTTCTTTGGCACAGAAGAGGAGCAACTATGCGGTGACTCTTTTGCTATGAAGCTGAAACTAAGATTACCAAGATTACCAAGTGTATTCCAACAAAATCTCCAAAGTGTTTGCTGTTTTAAGGCGGAGTTAACCCAGAGGCCATACATTTCTGAAAGAATCCTGTCACTTCTTAGGACTGAACCCGTAACCACTGTCATTATCCACTTTGTTACTGCTGCTGGTGAAGCTAATATTGTGCGCCATATCTTTAATACCACGACCATACAATGCTTGTATTTTTTTTTCAAACTGCTTATTACGAACTGAAATTATAGTGGCAGACTGTTGGTGTCGCCACCCCTAGTGACTGCCTTATACATTTAATACCTGTAAATGCTGTTGGCTTTGCAGGGACTATAGTACTTTATAACATTTATTTTGGGGCGGCAATAAGCATTTTTTGTGTGGTTTGTTCTCTGGTACATAAAAGAAGCAGTTATTGGATCACCCTGTTTGCACTGAAGTTAAAATTGCGACCAACCAATAAATATTGTCAACATTGTTCCTGAGGCGGCTTCACTCTTCTCGATCAGAAAAAAAAAAAAAAAACCCCAGAAAAAAAAAAAAAAACTTTGTAGAAGATATCTAACTAGAAGTTTGCCGAAATCTTATTTGTTGATCCGAAAGGTACAGATACCACAGCCTAGCTGTAAACCTCAATACAACATGACAAATATCGTTTGAAGGGTGAACGCAGAAGTGACATTTAACAGCATCAATCCGACCAATTACTCTCCCTTATTTCCAGTCATGGGTCTTCGTTCCCTGTAAATTTTTCCGGTGCTGGAGTCGATAATGATACTATTCCTGGAGCCATCAACCACAGACAAGTTTTCTGAGGGGCACATTTACAGTAACACCGACAACAGACTGGTGGTATTGACGCAAATGTGATTAATGCTAGTGTTACGCACTGATGGTGTATGTACTCGAAGAAACAATTGTAACTGTCATTTGAGAATGGAATGCGTGCACCTGCGTACATGGGACATAGTACGACTTTAAACAAAACTATATAAACAGCAATATTATTGAAGTGACCCAAGCACTTAACGTGGAAACCCTTGTCTAAAAGGGCGCAGTAGCTTAGTGGGTAGACGCTCGCATGTCGGCTCGAAAGCTCTGTGTTCAAAATCAGATTTGTACTGACTGACAGAGCATGTTGAGAAAGGTGAAAACAGTAAGTCACATGTAGCCTCAGTCACGTGTAACCTTAGTCACATGTAACCTAATTTACATGTGACATCAGTCACATGTAGCCTCAGTCACATGTAACCTCAGTCACATGTAACCTCAGTCACGTGTAGCCTCAGTCACGTGTAACCTCAGTCACATGTAACCTCAGTCACGTGTAATCTCAGTCACGTGTAACCTTAGTCACGTGTAACCTCGGTCACATGTAGCATCAGTCACGTGTAACCTTAGTCACATGTAACCTCAGTCACGTGTAACCTCAGGCACATGTAACCTCAGTCACGTGTAGCCTCAGTCACATGTAACCTCAGTCACGTGTAACCTCAGTCACTTGAAACCTCAGTCACGTGTAACCTCAGTCCCGTGTAATCTCGGTCACGTGTAACTTCGGTCACGTGTAACCTCGGTCACATGTAGCCTCAGTCACATGTAGCCTCAGTCACTTGTAACCTCAGTCACATGTAACCTCAGTCACGTGTAACATCAGTCACGTGTAACCTCAGTCACGTGTAACACCGGTCACATGTAGCCTCAGTCACGTGTAACCTCAGTCACGTGTAACCTCAGTCACATGTAGCCTCAGTCACATGTAACCTCAGTCATGTGTAGCCTCAATCGTATGTAACCTCATTCAAATGTAACCACAGTCACATGTAACTTTAATCACATTTTGCCTCAGTCATATGTAGCCTCAGTCACATGTAGCCTCGGTCACATGTAGCCTAATTCACATGTAACTTTAGTCACATGTAACCTCAGTCACATGTAACCTCAGTCATATGTAACGTCAGTCACATGTAGCATCAGTCACATGTAGCCTAATTCACACGCAGCTTTAATCACATGTAACCTCAGTCACATGAAACCTCAGTTACATGTAACCTCAGTCAAATGTAAACTCAGTCACATGTAGCCTCAGTCATATGTAACCTCAGTTGAAAGTAGCCTTAGTCACACATAAACCCATTCACAACTAACTTTCATCACACCTATTCACAGCACCAAATAACCTCAGTTCACCTTAACCTTCTTTACAATGAATCACAGTCACGCCGAACCTCAGTCACATACATTCTTGTCATGACTAACTACAGTCATTATGAATCTATGTAATATTTAATCTTAGTCATACTTAATCTCAGTCACAATCAACCTCAGTCACAACCAGAGTCACAACTAGAGTCACAATCAACCTTAGTCAAACCCATCCAGAGTAGCAACGGGAGTCACAATTAATCTCAGCCATAAACAGACTCTCAGTCAACCTGAGTCGCAACGAACCGGGGTCACAACCAACTAGAGTCACAACCAACCTCAGTCGCGAGTAGAGTCACAATCAACTAGAGTCACAACCAATGTAACAACCAACCTCAGTCACAACCAGAGTCACAATCAATCCAGTCACAACCAACCAGTGTCATAAACAGAGTCACAACCAACCTCAGTCACAACCAGTCACAAGCAACCTTACTCACAATTACCCTCAGTCACAACCAGCCTCAGTCGCAGCCAGCCAAAGTCACAATCAGCCTTGGTCCCAACTAGCCTTAGTCACAACCAGCCTTAGTTACAACGAACAAGATCACAACCAACCTCAGTCAAAACAAACCAGTTACAACCAACGTCAATCACAACCTGCCTCATTCACAATCAACCTCAGTCACAACCAACCTGTCACAACTAGCCTCAGTCACAATCAACTTCAGTCACAACCAGCCTCAGTCACAACTAGTCTCAGTCACAACCAACCAGATCACAACAAGCCTCAGTCGCAACCAGCCAAAGTCACAACCAGCCTTATTCACAGCCAACCTTAGTCACAACCAGTCTCAGTCACAACGAACTAGATCACGCCCATCCTAAGTCAAAACAAACCAGTTACAACCAACGTCAGTAACGACCAATCAGAGTCACAACCAGCCTCACTCACAATCAACCTTAGTCCCAACCAGCTTCAGTCAAATTAGCCACAGTCACAATCAGCGTCAGTTACAGTCAGCGTCAGTTACAACCAACCTGTCACAACCAGCAAGAGTCATAACCAACCTGTCACAACCAGCCAGTCACAACCAACCTGTCACAACCAGCCAGAGTCATAACCAACCTGTCACAACCAGCCAGTCACAACCAACCTGTCACAACCAGCCAGAGTCATAACCAACCTTTCACATCTAATCTCAATTTCTCGTAGCCTTCATTACAAGCATATTATTATTTCATCCAGTATGTGTCTTTTTCAGTAACTGGTCACATATTTTCAGACAACCGTTCTGGGGATTCTAGAAAACATAAGGAATATAAAGTGGAAAGTAATGAAGTATAAATCGACGTCTTACATCAAACCTGACAAATAATCCAAGTAAGAAACAAAAATAGCTGTCAAGATAATAACATTTTGGTGCAGTTCTACAGTTTGAAGCCACCTGTCAAATCTTACTTCCTGTTTCCTAATGCGCCATGAAAGTCTGCGGTCGCTCCAGGCGATCGAAAGAAATCTTAGTGCAGTGGTTGTCAAACTGGCGAAAAAATAAGTTTTAGAACCCCTGCCCTAGTGAATGATAGAATGTTTAAAGTGTGTCTTGTGTTCATGTCACTGTGAAATGTGTAACGTTCTGCTTGAAGATACAGTTTTACCTCTGTCAACATCATCATCATCATCATCATCATCATCATCATCATCATCATCATCATCATCATCATCTTCAACATCATCAACATCATCATAATCATCACTTTCCACTTCTGCCGTTAAGTGTTGTCCAAGGAACAGTCTGCGATCCATTGCTTGCTGGGCAGCATTGGCTACTGGTATTCCGTGTCGGTGTAGAAGCTCTTTTGATGTCAATAATCCATGTTCTCGTAGGACGGCCTCTTGCTTGCACTTCAAATCCTTTCATTTCAAAATCATGGATTTTCTGGGTCGATTGCTTTAAATCTGGCTTCTTTGGATATTCTGTCTGTGTATATATTAAATAAGATAGGAGATAGTTACCTCTGAATACGTACTTAATTCGTTCCTAATCCTTGAACGTATAACGAACATAAGTAATTTTCCGAAAGGAAATAAATGGAGATGATTAATCCACTCCCATGAGAGAGAGAGAGAGAGAGAGAGAGAGAGAGAGAGAGAGAGAGAGAGAGAGAGAGAGAGAGAGAGAGAGAGAATACTATTGTTATAGGCATATTATACATTAATGGGGTTGAACAAAGTAATATAAACACACGCTATTATTATAATACATATAAACAAAAGCAATTAGAAAAAATACAGAAAAAATTTAACTTCACTTTTCCTTTCTGTGAAAAGTTGAGTACATGTTAGGACAGTGCTGAGAGGGAGTGGGGAGAAGATATTCTTGTTTGGAAGAAGAAACTCTTTTCAAGAAAACTTTAGGAATTTTAAATTCTGGTGTTTTTTCGCTTTATTTCTGTGTTTTGTTTTTTCTTCCCTTTTTCCTGTTTTTATTTTCGCTGCTTGGATTTGGAGGTAGTAGAGGCTTATTAGGTTTGATATTCACTAAAATTCTATCCAAAGAACATTGCTTCTGCCTTTTCCGTAGGAGGGTTTCGGAAATGCAACATTGTCTGCTCATTCCAGACAATGCTTTTTTAATGCTTTGTTGGGGTGGTACTTCTGTGCAAAGTCATTGTCATATGTTGTCATTTATCCATGGCTTTGTTTCTAGAAAGGTAAACAAACATAGCGCACTTTGCCGTGACTAATTTGGAGTTGTACAAATTCTAGCACGCAGGTAGTATTTCAAACAAGGGTCGTATACAAAATAACAGTTTTCGCGTCTAAACAGGGCGTATTTCAACGTATACCAAAGCAAACGTATACCGAGGTACTACGGTATTAGAATACCAGATTAACTAATTTTCCTTACTAAAATTGCCATCTTTATTGTGGTGATCTTTCTCGTCTTGACAAAGGCCCCATAAGAATATGGTTTCTATTATCTGCAGCATCGCTAAATGTGGCATGTACCTCACTGTACTATTGATCGTTAAAAAAACTAGGAGTGAAAACACAGCGCCTAGCCCCAACCGATATGAACTAATAGTGGTAATAAATTGTGAATAATTGACTGTTTACCTTAAAGCAATAAGTAGAAATTAAGCATTAAAACACAAAAGCAACTCCCACATAATTTGTGAAGCAATTGTCCCCGCCGCTGTCTAGTCTTCATAAGCACGATAATTATTTAATTTACCATTTTGTAGAGAAAACAAGGCGTAATACTGAAATTACAAAAATCTGTTAAAAATTGCGCTCTCTCTCTCTCTCTCTCTCTCTCTCTCTCTCTCTCTCTCTCTCTCTCTCTCTCTCTCTCTCTCTCTCTCTCTCTCTCTCGCTATCTCTCTCTCTCTTTTTCTCTCTCTCTCTCTCGCTATCTCTCTCTCCCCCTCTCTCTCTCTCTCTCTCTCTCTCTCTCTCTTTCGCTCTCTCTCTTTCTCTACACACATAAACTTACCATGTGCCGTCACCGATAGGCGTAGATTCGATTTCTGCCAAGATCACTTGATTTCAAATTAGGTTTGCGATCGTGTTCTCCCAGAAGGAATCAGCGAGACAAATGGGAAGATAACATTAACAGAAAGATGAATAGTCACCTCAGTAAAAGACCAGGGCGAGGGTCTAAGGGTATTTGAGAGCTACTGCAGTCAAGCCTCCTTGTGGAAAGGGTATTTGATCAAAAGATAGATGGACAGACATACCGACAAAGAGATGGATGAAAGATTGATGAAAGGATACATTGATGAATGGATCGAAAAATGGATTATTGAATGAATTGATTGACTGATAGCGGTATTGGATATTTGGATCGATTCATTGACTACTTAATTGATATATTGAGGTATTGATTGATCTGTCGGTATACTAATGGATTAATTGACTGATCGATTAATGGGTTGATTGTTGGATGTATTGATTACTTGACTGATATGTGGACATATTGCTTGATGTCTAGCAGATTGGTGAATAAATAAATTAATAAATTAGATTGCTGTTGTGTGCTAAACTCAATTTACTTTTCAGTTGTAACAAGTCAGAGGCGTCATAACCAGCCCCAGTGGTAAAGGCGCTAGATGATGATGATGGCAGAGTTGAGTGTAAAAAGTCCAGCTACTGGACGGGTGAGACAGGGCTTTCTTGAGAATAACGAGGGACCTCGGGCTCCACGGGTATTGCAAGACCCAAACGTGATGTGTGTGTTGTCGTTATTTGTAATTATAGGTACAATTTTATTCTGTTGGAAAGTTTAGGACTTTTCATTAGGATATGGTGTATAATTTAGAATGCTCCACTAGAGTGTATTTAGTGGAGACAAGACGGTGAGAGCCAAAACTTTATTCGCCACTGTTGAAAGGAAATCACTATACTATGAGGACGTGATTGTTTCTAGTCGGGTTCTGACTCGCGACTGGTGTCGGGGAGACTTGGTGTGCCCGGGGCAAAGTCTGTAGTGAGAGATTTCTTGTTAGATCTGGCTCTAGACTGTGTGCTAGTGAGACTCGGTAAGAAGAGTCTCTAGTCAGTTATTATGTAAGAGGTTAGCTGTTGTAGGTTACTGGTGACCCAAAGTGTGGGCACATAACCGAGGCGTTTATTAAAGGCTACTTACTGGTGATCCCAGGAGTGGGCCCATATGCCGAAAGTGTTTATGTTGTGGACTCACGTCATGTCGAGGCTAGGTGTCGCCTTTTAGGGCGATGCTGACTTGGAAATATACCAATGGGTCTCTGGACAGTAGTTCTGTAATCACCAATTCATCTTTATCAACACAATGTGTTCATCAATAAAGAGACTAATACACTATTACAGAGATGATTGATAACATACTGGAACTGTTATCGGTGTAGGGGAAACGATGTGACTATGTGTAACTGTTTTATCTAAGTACTCTCCTGTAGGGAACTCAATTAGTCGTCGGACAGCCAAATTGGGAACTTTCGTATATAGATGCGTGAAGCATAATCATTCAGCCATAGACAATTTGCCAAATATGCAGTCCATACCCTTGGACCACATATAACAGCTGTATTGATTATTTAATTGATATGTTTATATAATGTGTGATTGGTTGATAGAATGATTGATTGTTCAATGGAAGTATTAATTAACTAATTGACTGTCTGATGAACTGATGCGTGGACGGTCGGATTAACTGATGCGTGTACGGTCTGATTAACCTATGCGTGGACGGTCTGATTAACTGAAGCGTGGACGGTCTGATTAACTGAAGCGTGGACGGTCTATTTAACTGATGCGTGGACGGTCTGATGAACTGATGCGCGGACGGTCTGATGAACTGATGTGTGGACGGTCTGATGAACTGATGCGTGGACGGTCTGATGAACTGATGCGCGAACGGTCTGATGAACTGATGTGTGGACTGTCTGATGAACTGATGCGTGGACGGTCTGATGAACTGATGAGTGGACGGTCTGATGAACTGATGCGTGGACGGTCTGATGAACTGAAGCGTGGACGGTCTGATGAACTGATGCGTGGACGGTCTGATGAACTGATGCGTGGACGGTCTGATGAACTGATGCGTGGACGGTCTTAAGTTAAAATCTTCGAACAAAAATATACATGAGCTTCCTGGTCTTCCAAGTCTAAAATGTTTACTAGGAAATGTCCTGTCAAGCAAAGGCGTCCTGTCAAGCCAAGGCGTCCTGTCAAGCCAAGACGTCCTGTCAAGCAAAGGCGTAATGTTGAGCCTACCACGGATCTTCTTCTTCTTTTCTCTACTCCCGGAATACCTTGCGGTGTCAATTGAGGAAGAAATCTGTGGAACGGACCATTCTGTTAGCTATGTATAAAGTACTTTCCTATGGCTCTGAAATTTCTGCAGTCCATATTCGGCATAGTTGACCTCAGTATTTTTTACAACTGTATCTCTATTATATTGCTCTCTGTGGTGCCCTGT
Organism: Candidula unifasciata; assembly: GCA_905116865.2. Classification (NCBI taxonomy): domain Eukaryota; kingdom Metazoa; phylum Mollusca; class Gastropoda; order Stylommatophora; family Geomitridae; genus Candidula; species Candidula unifasciata. The sequence continues at coordinate 315,706 of CAJHNH020007690.1, forward strand.
CTGGTGCCAATCTTGTTAAGAGGCCAACCATTTGCTTTGTTGTCTACCTATAAAGTTTCTAAGTTGATCTTTGCTCGGTAAACCTAGTGAAGTAAGTAGACATTTTATTTATGTCGTGACTATGTTCCTTCCTTTATAGCGCAGTCTATATGAGACTCGCTTTCAAATCTAGCTGCGACTCGCTGCAGCCCATGGCCGGTGTTCGAAACCGGGCGATTTCCGGGGTTCATACAGCCATCTAGGTAATGGGTACCAGAGTTAAACTCCAGGGTAAATTGAGGAACGTCGCTGTTACTACAGAGTTGCGTGCGGACCGTACTGGTGGCAGATCACTTATGGTTTATAACCGTATGCAATGACGCTGATTCATATCTCCTTACTTTGCCTTTTTTTATTTTTTTTTTCATTCGAAGACAGCGTCTATGTCTGACATTGTTAGCACCAATGAAGTGCTAATTTGTTTTTAAAAATACGGGCTTACCTCCATATGCCTAATGCCCTACTGTGGACCAAAAAAAAAAAAAAAAAGGGGGGGGGGGGTCCTTTACTTCCTTATTACATAGAGTAAAAACAAAGGACCATTTTTTTAGGCCTTCAGGCGTAATCTACATATAGTACTAAACTTATATTCTTACACCAATCGGCTCTCGGCGGGTGATGTAATCTACATATAGAACTAGACTTATATTCTTACACCAATCGGCTCTCGGCGGGTGATGTGATCTACATTACGCCGGTTTACATTCAATTTCCAGTACTTTATTTGACACCCATTTGAATCTGTCGGCGTCTGCGGCTACGGCGTAGCGAACGTGCTTCGTAACACCGGGGTGCTGGGTTCGATCCCAGATGCGGGCCCTGCGTTGGTTTCGACAGTGGTATCGAGAAGCCGACCGTCTAGACAGCAATGGTAAACTACTGGACGTAAACTTGACTTGAAAAACAACAGCCAAAAAATGATGGGGTTGGTTCAAAAACGTCCTGTAAAGGATACGCAGCTAACTTTGAATCTGGGTCGACCAGGAGCTGTCATAAAAAAATTTTAAAAAAAGTTCGACTTAGTCATAAACCTGAACCTATGAAATTCGAATCCGAAGGCAAGCCTCTAGCCGCTACACCACAGCGACTCCCTATTTAGATAAAGCAATGCCTTTAGTATTGGAGATGAATTTAATTTCTATTTTCTTTTAAAGCCTTTTGACGATGCGATTTAAAACCAAAATCATTGACTTGTGCTCCAAGCTCGACAGGCTTTCAAATATGGCTTCCAGTAAATTATCCAGGAAGTGAAAGTACCGCTGTTATTTCTACCACATCGTACATAAAAGGTCATGTATTAGGATATCATATTGGAAGTAGCCGAAAAGAGACCATTGTTTTATATACACTATAAATCTTGGCTTGAGTGAGCGCAGTTAAAAAAGACGCTATTATAAGTATCATGAAGAACAGTCGTGTGCGTAATAGGATGATTAATAATTAATCAGGAGAGTGAGAAAAATGTTCGAACATGGCTGATGATCCCAGAGCGGGCCCGAAGACGACTGTCACTGCTGCGATAGAGGTGTTGGACTGAAGGTGGCTAACGGTTGCCATCATTCAGAAGAAAAGAGGTGCGTCGACGATCCGGACTTATTTCGGCTTTCTCCGCATCGCATCATCGTTTTTTTTTTTTTTTTTGTCTGTAAGAAGAGCTTTCCCCCATCTTGGTTGCTGCTTAGTATTTGTTTCTCTTCTGGACTTTACCATGGTTGGTTAGTTTTTGTGGCTATTGTTTTTTTTTATCGGCTGAGATAGTCAACCCTAAGCCCACTGCTACTCTTAGTCGCTTACTAGAACATCCCTATTTAAGGAGCCTGGTAACACACGGACGAATTCACTACCTTGGTTTTTATTATTTGTTAGTGGCTCTTTGATCAGTACAGGATCTGTTTAGATGAAAACATGCCCACTCACTGTGTATCTGTTTATCAATGCCATGTTTTAGTTTTTCCAAAATAATTCTACTTAGTAGTTTCCCAGGAACTGACTGCAACATAATTCCTCTATAGTTTTCACACTTCTGCAGGCCACCTTTGGGAGTGGAAAGGGGTTGGTAATGAGGATGTGGGTAAAGGGAAGAGGGTGATGGAGGATGTCGGTGAGAGGCGCTTTTACCAAATATATATCTCTTCAGTACTACCGCTGACTCCCAGATTTTACTGACTCATTTATGTAGCAAATCCGTGGATATATTTATACTGGCTCTAATAAGTTTTGCTAAGATATCACCTGGACCAGCAATATCCCCTTTCCTTAAGGAAATTTATAGCATTCCTAATTTAGTCTCTGCATATTATCTCACAGTTGATATCCTGTTCCGTTTTGTAAGGTTGGATATCTGTAGGGGAGTACTGGGCAGTGTTCAGACTTTTTCTCAGTTTGATCATTAGCTTTGATGAGACCTTTTTCTTGGCCAGTTTTGTTATATCGAATTGATTATATTTCTTCACTAATTTTATGAACTGCTGTAAAGCTCTGGAGTTTTCCGTTGGCTGCTGCCATCTCCTATTCCTGTGCTAGGTAATGTGAATAATTTGTTTTGTCTAGCGTTATTCGCCTACTAACTTCCTTATTAGCTTCTGTGTATTCTTCATGAGCTCTGGTTTTAGCAGCCCCAGCTATTGCTTACATCTATTTCTTCTTCCTGCTGCTTTCGTCGATGTTATGAAGTGTTTCAGACGTTATCCACGCCCTATATTGTCATTCGCTTTTACCGAGGACTTATACACAAGATTCATTCATAATTTCTTGTATCTGTCCCCCAGCAGACTTGAATGCCTATCTTCTGGACTAACTGTTAAAGGGGGTTATTTTCTTACCTTCATTTCTTTTTTGTTAGTCAAAGAGAGGACCCAAATACTTTGTTTAAATATGTAAGTCTGGGTGGAACAATTTCTGTTGAGGTTTCAACTTCTATTATTCTCGCGTGAAGGTCGGGTGCCCTAGTTGGGGATGACTGAAAAATAAAAATATTGCTCATCCCTTTTAAGCATGTCGAAAAATTTGACTAACTAGGAGTTTGTTTAAATTCGATGTGTTGGATCTAAAGGAGCTGATGTCGCAGCCTAGCTGTTAACTGTAAGATAAAGTGCCAAACACCCTTTTAAAGGCGAAGGTAGGCGTAACAGAATTTGTGTTTCCATAATTCGTCACAAGTGAACTGAGGTAACCCGAAACTGCTGTCTTTATGTAATCTCACTCCAGTGAGGCCGTCAGTGCATGTAGTACCGATATTTATTACAAATAACAGTAGGGTCTCTTTGGCTTAATCTCCAGTCATTTAGCCTCTAACCTTTGACTCCTGCCCGATGCGGAAGAATAGGTCAGGGAGAAAGGTCAGGGTGAAAGGTCAGGAATAGGTCAGGGTGAAAGTATACGATGACATTTACGTCAGCTGGGTACTAGGTTTAAGGAGAACTATACCGTGAGATTTAGGTCTTGTCGGATCATGCATTGAGGATGCACTAAACAACATTATACAGATATCCAGTTAAAGTCGAGAGGATCGACTTCATTGCACCTGGTTTTATCCCATATGTCTCGGTCTCTCTTCGCAAAACTGCTAGCCGCCTGCCGAAAGCATGACACAGCGCACGAACTTCGGATCTCCGGCGACGATCACCAGGCATCTCAGTAAAGTAAAAATTTCAGTCGTGAACTGGAAGAACACACGACCTTCAGGCGCGAGGCAAACGGCTTAACCACTCCGCTATGAGACCATAAAAAATATTCAGTGGGACACGCTAGCGCTTTGTGTCATACGATTATTACAAAATTTTCCTTATGGATTAGACTCTCTAAAAGAACATAGCGGAGTTGTCGTAAAAGGCTGCTCCTTAGAGATTAACTTACATCGGATGTGTTGGATCTCATGCGGCAGAAATCGCTGAATAGCTGTAAACTACATTACAACGTGTACAGCACAATTTTAAAACCAATAAAACGATACTATTGATAGCTCAGTGACATGGTGTGTCGTTTTGGTGTTAAAGAGCTCACATTTATGTTTGATCTACTGTTTTTGCTTACAACATTATTCAACCTGTGCTTTTGCATTATAAATACCAACCAGACGTTTCCGTAGTAAAGTGACCAAGCCGTGTGCCTTGTGCTCTGAAGGTCGTGGGTTTGATCAGTTCATGATTGCCATTTTTACAGAGACCTTTAGGGATTATCGCGCTACGGGGTTCGTGCTTTGTACGATGCTCTCGACAGGCAGGCGGCTAGCCGTTCTGCCGAGAGAGGCCCTGACATATGGGCAACTCTGAGCAGTCATGTCGGTCCTCTCAACTCTTAACTCTGAAGCTCACATTTTGCACACACATACTTAGTGGATGACAATGAAATGTGGTGCAAAAATGTTCAAAGTATTGCATTTAAAAATTGTAGGTGAATTTGGTTAATCTCGTATGTTAGTTAAACAATTTATAAATTGGTATTGTTCTCATTACAATTATTTATAGATTTAATTTTTTAATTTAAAGTTTATATATATATATATATATATATATATATATATATATATATATATATATATATATATATAAACCGGGAAGGCTAACCCGGTCAAGAAATGCCTGCATAGGTCGGATGTGTTGGCCGAAAGGTGCAAATATCGCAGCCATACTGTACACGGACACGGACGCAATTACATCTTCAGATGAACGTAGAAGAAGAAGATATATATATAATTTTAGGGCCAGGATCATCATCATCATCATGTAGCAGGTCCTTTGCAGAACGTCGCTCTCATCACGGTCTGCCTAAAAAAAACTCGATCTCTCGCCAGCTTTCTCGCCTCATGTACTTTCATACTCAAGGAGTCACTTATATCCTGTGCCCATCTTTGTGTTGGTCAGCCCCTGCCCCTCCTTCCTAGTACCACGACTTCTGCTTTTATTTTTTCCAATCTAAATGCGCTGGAATCCCCATAATTCTCATAATAGACCATAGTTGGGGTCAAGATAACATCCCTAAATCATGTAGTGGACTGATATAATTGTTAATGATGCCGATGTAGATTAATTAATCCCTCACCCAGTACAGTGGAACCTCGCTTAACGAGCATAATTCGTTCCAGAATCATACTCGTTAAGCGAAACACTCGTTATGCGAAACAAGTTTTCTCATATAAATTAATTTAAAATACGATAATGCGTTCCATGTCGAAAAAATACTCACAAAATGCAATGTTTAACGTTTATTCAAAGAAAATTATATACATGTTGTCAAGGAGAGTGAATCATCTTTATCTTTTTTTTTCAAATGCGGAACCAACCCATCTGGAATGCGAATTCGATTTGCAGGGGAAAAAAGTCGAAATAATTATGATTCATAACTAATAATTTTTTTTACTACAAAGATGTTCAGAGACATTTGTTTTTGCCGAAGCTTCAAAACTTGGCGAAAATGCGACACAGCATTATCATTGTATAAATTTGCAACGCGCATAGCCACTTCCTTATTAGGGTGATGCTTCTCGATTTAAGATGCAACAGTTTGCCATGCCTTCAGCATTTCTCTTTTTTCGCCAGAAGATTGTTGCTTTTGTGTTACCTCCTCCTCCTCTGACAAACTTTCCTCCAAAACGTCTTGCTGTGAAACACAATGCAACTCCATAAGCTTTTGGGTGGTCAGCTTTTGGCTGTGCTCTTCCACAAGCTCTTCGATATCACTGTTATTCACCTAAAATCCCATGATAGGGGACAGAGACACAATCTCGTTGACTACAGGTTCCACAGGTACTGTCTCGAATCCCTCAAAGTCACAAGTCGACAACGCTCTCCGGCAAAAGCTTCTTCCATGCCGAAGTTAGGGTTCTCTTGTTAGCCCCTTTCCCCGCCTTGTCTATCATCTTGAGGCATTCAACGATGTGGATGTGATTTTTCTAAAACTCTTTGAGAGTGAGGTTGGTCCCTTCAGTCACCTGAAATGCTCGAAAAGTGCTTTAGTGTAGAGCTTCTTAAAGTTAGAAATACCTTGCTGGTCCATGGGCTGGAGTAACAGAGTGGTGTTGGGAGGCAGAAACTGGATCATGATGAACTTAATTTCTTCAGAGAGGTCATCTTGTAGGCCTGGAGGATTCATGTACATATATCAAAATATAACACAAGTTTGAGAAAATTAGTGATCACAAGCGACACTACGATGCTACTGGAACGAGTGCTAAACCCAGACTAATGTAACATGCGCACAATTCGGAACTACCCCTCTCCTAGCCACTCGTTATGCGAAACGTCGCTCGTTAAGCAAGTCATTCTTTTTACAATTTGTTTTGCTCTTGATGCGAATTACTCGTTATGAGAGGTGCTCCTTAAACGAGATTCTACTGTATGTATGAAGCAGTAATTATTCATGATCTCTATTAATAACTGCATTGATCCTGACACTGTATTGCAAAGACTTTACATATTTGCTTTCATACCGAATAACAAACACAGAAACACAAAGGTTGCTGCGTCACATAAAATAAATTGTGAACATAAAAACGCTTTCCTCTACACCAGCTATGCATGAAGTTAGTGTCAGCAGTGACATGTCCTAGTTCTGATAGACGGTGTTTGAGTGTCGACTGGGCCTAGAAAGTGCCGGAGAATGTCTGTAAAGGTTATTAGTAATCTCGATTAGTTACGTTGTTTACGTAAATTAATTCAGTATTACTGGCAGTGACGTATGCTAGTATAACACTATGTTGTGTGGAGCCGCGTTAGTGCAGTCGATAAGAGGCTCGCTTTCAATCCAGCTGCGACTCGCTGCAGCTACGGTCGGTGTTCGAAACCGGTCGGTTCCGGGGATTCACCCAGCCTCTAGGAAATGGGTACCAGAGTGACCCTCTGGGGTAAATGGAGGAACATCGCTGTAGCTACAGAGTTACGTGCGAACGGCGACACAGGCGGACAATTGTTATCAGCTGTCCGTACTGGTGGCAGAACACTTATGGTTTATAACCGTGTGCAATGACGCTGGTTTACACTTCCCGACTTTACCTTTACTTTTTAACACTATGTTGTGCCAGTGGTATGTGATAAAAACTTGCGAAATATTATATGTGACGAATAAATGAATATGTTGTCAAATTTGAAACAGGAAATATAACTCCGACTGTTCACGGATATGTTCAGGGAGTGACGTCATAGTGCACATTATACTAAATTGTCTGATCAGTGGGTTAGGTTCGGTTCTTATTTATGGAGCATTGTAGCCATTGCATACATGTCTGTAGTTTTCCGAGTCGTGCAACTGTTCAGTATTGTAGTGATGGGAGAAAGAAGGAAGTAACGAAGAAAAGCCAATAAGGTGAGGATAGGATGAGGGGATAAGCTCCTTCCCCAGTATTTTCTCTGTGGAGGTGCCCAGAATCACTATAAGTACGCTTGATCGTTCTGCTAGTTGATTACTGCAAAAAACACATCATACACATCACTGATTATGACCAGCTGGTCATGTTATAGTTACTATTGTGTGTCATATTCCAAGTGGTCCACACAGACGTGGTCAACATTTATAGATAGTCATTTAGAGTATGTGGTGATCCTCAAGTAAAAAAAATGATGTCAACTTCATTGGATGGTTAACTGTGGAGATAGTCAATATTGGTGGTTCTTGGGCGATTTGTATCAACAAATCAATTTAAAATAAATAATCCATCAGGTCCTCCAATTAGATTACGACCGGTATCATAAGTATCGGCACTGCGCTGGCTGCTGAAGATAAGGACGGAGCACGTATTGAAACGCTCCGAGTGCTGTGATATCAATTCTTGACTCAACTCAAGTTCTCCAATCCGTGCTAGATCAGTTTTACAGACAGTACTTTGTGGATGATGTGGTCAGCAATACGCGAGCCGTCTTTACTATAATGACCTTTTTTGAGTCGACATAGGAAACCAGGTCGCTTAAAAATTCCGCCTAATTTTAATGTGTTTTTTTGGTAATTTAACTAAAATTCCTATACTGAAAAGTATAGAGTAAAGAATATAGAGAGAGGGGCATAGAGTGCAGGGCATAGAGTGCAGTGTGTACAGTGCAGGGCACTTTTTCCAAATGACATAACACTGAAAGTTTTAGAAAAGACTAACGCGTGACACATAATTCATTTTTGATGCTTTTGATTAATTGCAGGAGCATTGCCTGTCACAACTGTTGTAATCAGTTGATCGCATTTCTAGCTTTACTGCAAACGGGTCACCTCATGATTACTTCCTTCCCCCATCCTTGTTTGCTCAGCGACACCTTGAGCATGCTACAAAAGATCAACACCAAGAGGAAAATCTTGGCTCCAAATAAAAAGAACGCTGTGTTCTGCTAAATCACCCTCATTTTTACCCCAGAGCATAAAGAAAGAGATATCATCAATGCCATGCGGGAGACTAAACGCTGTGAGCCTTTTCCTTTTGTGGGGTTAGGTTTACGTAAGTCTCCCCAAACAAAGTAGGTCACTTTTCATTCACAAGTTTGTTGGGCTATTCGACTTTCCCGAAGGTTACAGGTGTGTCCTGCTCTGTTGTGTGTGTGTGTGTGTGTGTGTGTGCTTTCTGTGTTGTCTTGCATTTACGTTTTCATTCCATGAAAAAAAGATGCTTGTGACATAGAATGCAGCACTCTCTATGGGTGTTGTGTTAGGGTCAGTTACTCCATGTTTTTGGAATGTTAAAAGCACTGGCGAGCTGAAATTTACAGCATCCGATATCAGTGGCATTGCAGAACACACCCGTAACCTTGGGCCATGGTGACAGGTTCAGGAAATACCAATCAGAAGTGAGTTCGTGTGTAAATAGACGGGGTGTGGGGAAACTAACGTTACTTTACCCTTTTTGTGGAAGTTGATTTTTCACTGAAGTGACTGCATATCCTAGATGTACGAGTTGAAGATGCGAGGTAGGAAAACCATCCAGTAACAATCGTCATTACATTAGGTTAAACATAATCTGAGTTGACTAAAAACAATATGCGGCAAAATTATAAAGAGGTCGAAGCACTTATGATCATTTCCGGTGAACAATGAACAATTTATGTGCCAGCGAAAAACCCCACAGAATGTCCATCGCAGGCCTAGTGGAAAAAATGAAAATTCGTCAAAGCCCGTAGCATCAAAATAGCATAAGGCAACCGTCAGAAGTGTCAAGGCAACCAGTCCGCAACTAGAACTGCAGGTCGTCGTCAAGGAAAGCAGTAGCTGCAACAGAGCTACAGTTGCACATGTAGTATCGCGTTACTCGCCATCTGTTTACAACATAAACAACAATGGACATAATAGTAAAACGTTCGAAATGAAATCCGCAGCTCACTTACACAGTTTCGCACCTTGTACTTAACTTAGTTGCTGGGCGACGGAACTACATTTTGGGGGAAATGCAACAGCCAGTCGTATCTATAAGTAAATAATTTGCCCGAACAGAGCCACCAGCCTGACTTTTGCCCACCATCATCATCGTGTAGCAGGTCCTTTGCAGAACTACGCTCTCATCGTGGTCTGCCTGAAAGAGAGTCGGTCTCTCGCCAGTTCTCCCGCCTCATGTACTCTCATACTCAAGGAGTCACTTATATCCTGTGCCCCTCCTTCCTGGTACCATGCCTTCTGCTATAATTTTTTCCAATCTCTCGTGGCTCTTGATATGACCTAAATATTTTAGCTTCCTAGATAGGATGCTGTTTATTAGCCAATCTTTCTTGATGTTCAGATCTTTCAAGATGTCAGTATTTCTCATCTTCTTTGTCCAAGATATTCTGAGAACCTTCTTATTGCATTTCAGCTCAAAAACCCATATTCTCTTTCTTAAGGACTGGGAGATAGTCCACGACTCACATCCGTATGTAGCCACAGGGAAGATGCATGCTCTCAAATTTCTAATTTTGATTTCCTTGCTGGTGCTTAACCATAGACTTTTTTAGGCTGTTCAGTCTTTGCATTGCTATGGCCATCCTCCTTTTAATTTCTGTCAAATAGTTTCCATTGCTGTTTATTACAGAGCCTAGATATTCAAAGTTTGTGACATTGTCAATTTCTTTATCATTTATTGTTATTTTTGCTATACTATACTAAATTCTCTCCCGAGTTCTTTGTAGAACGTAGCTCTCGTCACAGCACACCTCTTTCTCCAGCCCTATGTGCTTTCCTACATTGCTATACATCTTCATTATCCGGTATCCACAATAGCGGAGGTTTGCCTCTGCCTCGTTTTCCTAAAACTGTACCCTCCATCACCGTTCTCACCAAGGCCACCATGACCTTTGACATGACCAGAATACATTAGCTTTCGGGATTACACAATTTCCTCAACAGTTACAAAACTAGCAAGAGGGTCTGTATTTTGTAAACACCGAAGGCAAATCCCACAAGACACAGCATACAAGTGGGCGACTAGACTTACACTTTACAAATCTTTGCAATGTGACTTAACGAAATCCCTGTAAAAACTAACCGTATTCTCTCTCCACGCCCGCCTGCGTAGTTGTATCTGTCTTATTAACAGTCTAATCAAGCCGGAATTGACTTTCCGAGATAATTACTTGGAATGGATGAGGTTTGGTTGTTCAGACGGGAGACGCTGTTAATGGCCCACGTAATGGCTGAACTTGATGAAGTAAGAGTACGTCAATAAGTAATACAGTTTATAAACATCGAACTTTCAGTATAGAAAATGTGTGTATTTGAATTCATAGTTAAATGGGTAAAGCATTTGCCTCACGCCTAGAATGTCAGGAGCTCGTTGTTGGACTGTGTTGTTTGGGTCCTGAATACAAGTTTTAAAAACAATCCTCGTGATCGTCGTTTGAATTGCAGAGTTTGTGCTTTGCTAGACTCTCTCGGTGGGCAACTTGCTGTTCTGTGGCAAGAAATCGAGTTGTATGAGATAAAAGCCTGTGCAAACAAGTCGAGCTTCTTCACTTAAAACCATGAACTTTGTCTGCAGTCAGCTAGATTTCATCATCATCAAATTATTTTTCTTTTCCATTTAGCGCATGAGAATAAACAGTTTGCATCCCAGACGTTCTAGAGGCCATTACCTTGTAGTGGTGGGGGAGCTTGCGAGCCTCAGTGATCTAGTGAGCTATGCCGGCGAGAACGTATGTTCCTGGCAGGGTCACCCAAGCTGGACAGGTCATTGGTGAGGGGCCAGACTAAAGATGGCCCTCTGGTCCTCCAGGCTCGGGGGTTAGACAATGTTACTGAAACTTCAAGAGGAAATAAGTGCTCTAACGTTCAGCGGTATTGCAACAGAGTACCTCTGTCAGCATGAACAACATGGGTGAAAGCCGAAAGGAAGCCCATGAGGGAAAAACAAGTCGGACGATGGAAAATGAACTGAGTGCGGCATCTCTGACATGGAAAACTGTACTGAAGATTGCACAGGACAGGAAAGCATGGAAAGTCCTCTCTGAAGCCTTATTTGCCACTATGCATAAAAAGAATTGATGATGATGACCATGCTTACTGGCGGCACTGCCTATTTTCATTCGGTGTGGATGCAGTGTCTTTATTGTCACCAGTCTACCTCCTATGCTGGCGTCCCTTCCTGTCAAATCATTATCAGTATAAGCTTTAGCACCTGTGTGGGTTGGTAGCTGTAAAGACTGCAAAATTGGCGAGATGACAACCATTTAATCACATACTTCTTAGTGATCACTTACAAGGCAACACAATTTGCCTCATATCAATTCTCATTCGTCTTCAGATGGTTAATTGTGTAGCTTTTCTCTGGCATCTCATCCACGGGTGTAGATTCTGGGTACGAACATGCATCGAGTTTTTAATAATTGAAATTGGCTTCCAGGTCTGACCAGCCAAACACTGGTGCCAGGAAATGACATGGAGAATAAAGCTGGCCAGTGTAAATGTAACCATAACACCTTTTCCTATCGAGTGTCCTAAAAAAAAAGTATGGATTGATGTGCCAACTGCTTGAAAACGAACCTTTGTTTAACTTAAATAAAGTCTCTAAGTCATCTGAAATTGTTCAGACTTTGTAATGACCATGAAAGCAAAAGGAAATCACAGAGACCCTTACAGTAAGACAGGGACATTAGTAGGTAAATATACCAAGCCAAATGGATCAATCAAAAATAGTCAAGGAAAGCTACTGGATATCAAATCAAAAGGACAGATAGGATGAATATTTTTAAATACTCCAGAATAAGCCAGCCACAGAAGTTCTTCAATATCTCCATCCCTTAGAAATGGATGTTGATATAATTGTGAGATACCATCTAAAGAGGAAATAAGGAAAGCTACAAACCTTCTGAAGGAAGGAAAGGCTAGAGGTCCAATTTTAAAGCTCTATTTCTGCATTCTTCAAAGCATGTTTAACTTTTTTAAGTTTTCATGTTCATTTTTCTCCTGCATTCTAACCCCCAAAATGAGCATAGGCCCACAGCCACTGGAAGTTGTTTAGCTGTCTCCCAAAGCTCAGCATTGGGATTCTATCATACCATTTAATTCCCTCTGTTCTGCGCAGGCACTAGTTGAAGAGTGCCTGTAATTTATTCCTAATTGTTTTAGCTGTTCTTCATGTTTGCGCTCCATACAACAGTAGTGATTTGAATCAAAGACCAAAATCTCTCATCATCATCAGGTGCCTTGCCGACTGGCGTGGGCGATCATGCCTCTCTATAATCTGCGATCTGCTGCAGCATGTATCAGTTCGTGTGCCGAGACACCTCCATGCCATGCAACAAGACTGTCAAGAATCTTTTCTCGTTGTCTTCCTCTATCTCTCCTACCACAGATCTTTCTAGTGGTCACAACATGTTCTATTTTCCCTGTTCTCATAAAATGGCTGAAAAATGATGACTGTCTCCTTCTGATGTCTGTGATAAGTTGTCTTCGGGCTCCCGCCTCTTTCAAAACCTCTTGGTTGCTCTTTTTGGCTGTCCAAGGTATTCTTAGCATTCTTCTCTAAAACCACATCTCCGAGGCCTCAAGAAATTGTTTGGCCTGCCTACCGATTGTCCAGGATTCACAGCCATATGTTAAAACTGGATGTATGTAGCAAGCAAGAATTCTTTTTCTAACTCTCAATGACAAGGATATATTGCACAAGATGTTTTTCATTTAATAAAATGCAGTTTTTGCCTGTCCTATTCTGTTTCTTATCTCAGTTATGCATCTTCCATCTGATGTTATCCATGTGCCCAGATACTTAAATTTCTGTACTTGTCCTAAAATAACACCATCGACTTTTATTACACATTTAGGAATAATTCGTTTCTTTGATACCACCATTACTTCCATCTTCCCATTATTAAAACTGATGCCCATTCTTCCACTTTCTAACACCACAATGTCTATCATTTCCTGTAGATCTTTATGAATTGTTGCTATCAAGACTGTGTCATCAGCATAACGTAAATTGTTTATATTGTGCCCACCAACCACAATTCCGGGCATATCAATTAAAGATCTCATTATATATTCACTGTATATTGAAAACAAATCAGGTGACAGTACACATCCTTGTCGTACGCCCCTCTTTATGCTTTAAAATGTACCTAAACAGTTGTTAATTCTTATAGCTGCTGTTTGCTGCCAATACATATTCTTTATTATTCGTACATCTCTCCCATCAATGTTTAATTTTTCTAACAGTTTGATTACTTCTTCATGCTTCACACAGTCAAATGCTTTTGTATAGTCTATGAAGCACAAGTACAAATCAGTCTTTACTTCTATAGCTCTTTCTGACAATGTCCTTAGGATTGTATGGCATTGTTTGTACCTTTTCCTTCTACAAATCCACATTGTTCATCGCTGATTTCTGGTTTAATTTTATTTCTTATTCTTCTCATAATTATTCTCAGTGAAATCTTAGTCATGTGACTCATAAGACTTATTGTGCCTGGTTTCTTTGGCAGAGCTATAAATATGGATTTGAAAAGGTCATTTGGAATATACCCACTTCGATTTCTTCCAGTGAGATGTTGTCTGGCCCTGGTGCTTTTCCTTTCTTCATATGATATATTGCATCCTCAACTTCTGCAGTCATTACAAGCTTGAAAAGTACAGTTATCTGGTAGCTATTCTTAGAAGTGATGAGGTGTACGCAATAAAACTGTTCGCCGTCGAGTTAGGCGCAAGAGAGCTAATCTCCACCTCTTCATATAATGTACTAAAGCAGCTAAGCTTGCGTGAAAACGCTAACTAAAGCAGCTTTAGAAAGAGCGTCGAGTTGTTTGTGGACACAAAGGAACGACGTGAGGGATAGGCCTCGGTAACTTTGGTTTTTGCCCCTAGAGGAAAATAACTTTTAAATCCTTTAAGCCAAAGTTGTCCAGTTAACGTCTGCCCATGCTACTGCCAACTACAAAGATCTGTCCGATAAACGTCTGCCCAATGAACCAACCATCCATTTGTCGTACAGGTAGGAACTAATTTGATACCCTAGCGACGATGCATCACCATAATCTCAGTACCTATTGCAATTATCATAACGTCTGAGGCCCAGGAGTCATGACCCGGGTCACCCCCCACCCTCTCTTGGATTGTCTGGAACTCTAGAGTCTAGGGGATAAACGGGTCGCAGCGCATGTTGAAGAGGGACAACCGACTGCAGATCGGTAGACTCCTGCTGTGCATGCTCCCATCGTGGAGATCTCTTCTCAGAAGCTGTTGCAAAGATGTGCTTTTATAGACGAGTGGCGAGAACACCATAGACTGACAAAATGATTTTAACAGAAATCAACTCACGAAGAAAACTGATCACCTGTTTAAGAAGGAGACAGTTTATATTCTGTGGTCACATCATGAAAATGGGAAACTGGATCTTGTCGTAACAGCGGGAAAGTTGGTTGGAAATAGAGTCAGAAAGGAAGACTACGAAGAGAATGTATAGTCAGTTAGTGTTACTGGCACATAAGAATATCTTATTCAGAAAAGATTCACTGTACACAAATCTTAGAACAGATAGAGACTGCCAACGTTAAAGAAGGTGTCATCTTGTTCGATTTTAACCACGAAGATACTGTTTATAACAGTTGAAACATAAATCTTATGAGTTAGTGTTCTGCAAATAATGCAAAGCAGTCTGCTACCAAATCGCCTGCAGCTGATTACGAAACCTAGTACGTTGGTTTAGGGAATTAGGAAGCTTCGCTGACAATCTATAAGTCGCAAACGCAGAATGGTTGGGGAATGGGGTGGCGGGCGGAAAAAAAAGGGGAGGGGGATATATTTTATACAAGTCTTATGGATAAATACTTTGACATGGTACTTTCAAATGACTTTCATACGGGTGAATACTTTTTTTTTTCCTTCTCGTTGTTGGTTTTCAGATGAGAAGGCCATGGGTCTTTACGGAGGTTGTGTTGAGACTCATGTCCGTACAGTTTGGTTTACACCGGAGCGATCTTGTAGTTTTTCTACAGCGTCTAGAGAGTAGATCTATCTGCAGCACATGTTCTGTATTCTGATGCGACTATCCGCACGGGCGAAGTTCTGAGTGCCCACATTTCAATTCTTATACATATGGCAACGGAGACTGTTGCGTCTTCATCTTCTTAAAGCCCATTCCGTGTGGCGTTGGTAGTCAACCTTCCGCAACCTTCTCTTTCGTGTACTTTAAATCAATTTTGACACAAATGATCCTCCATGCCATGATGTCAAACTGTCGGGCATTTGATCTCTCAGTCTCCCTCTGCCTCTCCTCAACTGCAACTTTTCTACTGTCACGATGTACTCCAATTTTCTCCTTCTCACCACATGACCAAAAAATGTAGATTATTTTTTTCTGATATGGGCAATCAGTTCTCTTCGTGAGTCAGTTTTATTTTAAGACATCCTCATAACTTTTTTTGGGTGTCCACTGTATTCATATCATTCGTCTCTAAACTGTTGCGTCCCTTTCGCCATATACTACTATGCTGGTCTGTTTCTTTCGTATGAGGGGGTTGACTGTTGTGAGTGCCGCCCATAAAATATTAAAATGATGTTTATTCCTCAGGTCTGTCACATATGACGAAACCCGTGGAAAACAGCGATGATTCTGTGGTTTTTAATGAGGTAAGTAGCTGTCAGTGTTTTAGTATTGATAGGAGCTTTGCCTTTTCAGCTTGGACTCGCTTCACTAGCAGTGTTGCTACACGAGGACTACGATCCATCTTGATCGAGACCTATATGACCTATCTTCATCTCAACAAGATCATTCTAGAAACGGGATCTGGTTCTCTCTCTCTTTCTCTCTCTCTCTCTCTCTCTCTCTCTCTCTCTCTCTCTCTCTCTCTCTCTCTCTCTTAGCTTTATCTCTCATTAATGTATGTGAACATATCATGTAATATATATATATATATATATATATATATATATATATATATATATATATATATATATATATATATATATATATATATATATATATATATTAATCCAGTTCCTGTGTGAATGATGATTGTAAGAATATAAGTATAAGAGACGCCAACATGCCTATTTTGTATTCTTTTAATAGGAAAACAAATTATGTCGTTCATTTGTTTGTTCAGCGTCTCTCTCTCTTTCTACCTCTCTCAGATCTCCTCTCTCTCTCTCTCTCTCTCTCTCTCTCTCTCTCTCTCTCTCTCTGTCTTCCCCGTTCCCCGTTTCTTTCTGTTATGTCTCTTAAATCGATTATCTTCTTGAGTATTAGTAGTTTTTTTTTAAACCCACTGATAACTATAGAAGGAGAAAAAAAATGCACTAGTTGTATCGAAATACTGGCAGTCACATCTCTGTGTGAACATGGCCTAGAGGTAGACATTCAGGGCTTTGGGACATGGTGTAAGAAGGAATAGACTGGAGATCAATATAACGATTGACAAGATAGATGGACAGACAGCAAGAGGAAAGCAAAAAAAAAAACATGACAGCCATGTCTGGGCAACCACAAGTATCGACAGTTGTAAGACAGAGAAGATGGTGTTGGACACATTCTGTGGAGAGACGAACAGAGAATCACCAAATGGCACTGAAATGGGGAAAACGGGTCTGAGGAAACAATGACGTTCAGGAGACTACCTAAAGCGAAAGAATGTTGAATGTTGAATCAAAAATCAACATCTCAACACCCAGGACACCACCCATAAGATCTTCGTCCCCATCTTTAGCAGCAAACGAAGATTTAAAATTTCGATGGTACCAGTAACAGTCTGATTGTAAATCCGTCTCACCTTTCCCCTGAGTATCGAACGTCGGCCAGATCCCCTTGTAACTCCTCGCAGTGACATTTTCCTTGGACTGTAATGATCTATCTGTTCCTCGACACTGTTTACTAGCTCTCAACGGGCCCTCACAATATCCAGCTTGACATATATCAGTTCATCACCAAGCGGTGCAGACCCGGCCATTCTATCTGCCTGCTCATTTCCCAACACACCGGCATAACCAAAGAAAATATCCAAAGGATCCTAACTACCGGGACCTCTGAAGTAATGTTTGCACCTCTGCACGGTGCATGACTGTCTCCATCTTTCTCAACATGCTCTGTGAGTTAGTTACGGCGAACGATGATGAGAGAAGCCATGGGTGCTATCTGGCTTCCATCAGTGATATCGAAATGATTGCATCGAATAGAATTGTGGAGAGAACAAACTTCCGTCAACGAACAGGACACTGCAGGCTCATCTTCAACATGCATAAAATAAAGATTGTATAGTCCCCACAGTGTGCCTGTCAAACAGGACCACAAACACCTGAGCACATTCTGCAGACCTGCCCACTCTACAAACAACTTCAAAAAGACACATGACCTCAACAGCAAAGTGTGCAGAGTGGGAACCATGAAATACCTTCTGCTGACATGCGAGTTCATAGTGGTAACCCACCCTATGGTCTGACCTGAGCATACGAAACCGAACGCAAAGAAGAAGAAGAAGAAGAAGGACAGAAGGCAATGGATAAGTAGACTGCGACCAATGTATGATATATAAAGGTCATTTTGAAAGTTAATGAATTAATAGATATAGAGTCTAACCGTCGGTTAGCCAGCAAGTTTAGTAGATATAAGTAAGCTGCAGGGCTGTTGGTTAGCGGTGTTGATGTGTGATCTTGCTGTGCGGATGTGTGATCTTGCTGTGCGGAGGAATGATCTTGCTGTGCTGATGTGTGATCTTGCTGTGCGGATGAATGATCTTGCTGTGCTGATGTGTGATCTTGCTGTGTTGATGTGTGATCTTGCTGTGCGGATGAATGATCTTGCTGTGCCGATGTGTGATCTTGCTGTGCTGATGAATGATCTTGCTGTGCTGATGTGTGGTCTTGCTGTGCGGATGTGTGATCTTGCTGTGCTGATGTGTGATCTTGCTGTGCTGATGTGTGATCTTGCTGTGCGGATGTGTGATCTTGCTGTGCTGATATGTGGTCTTGCTGTGCTGATGTGTGATCTTGCTGTGCTGATGTGTGATCTTGCTGTGCGGATGTGTGATCTTGCTGTGCGGATGTGTGATCTTGCTGTGCGGATGTGGGATCTTGCTGTGCGGATGTGTGATCTTGCTGTGCGGATGTGTGATCTTGCTGTGCGGATGTGTGATCTTGCTGTGCTGATGTGTGATCTTGCTGTGCTGATGTGTGATCTTGCTGTGCGGATGTGTGATCTTGCTGTGCTGATGTGTGATCTTGCTGTGCGGATGTGTGATCTTGCTGTGCGGATGAATGATCTTGCTGTGCTGATGTGTGATCTTGCTGTGCGGATGAATGATCTTGCTGTGCTGATGTGTGGTCTTGCTGTGCGGATGTGTGATCTTGCTGTGCGGATGTGTGATCTTGCTGTGCTGATGTGTGATCTTGCTGTGCTGATGAATGATCTTGCTGTGCTGATGTGTGATCTTGCTGTGCGGATGAATGATCTTGCTGTGCTGATGTGTGGTCTTGCTGTGCGGATGTGTGATCTTGCTGTGCTGATGTGTGATCTTGCTGTGCTGATGTGTGATCTTGCTGTGCTAATGTGTGATCTTGCTGTGCTGATGAATGATCTTGCTGTGCTGATGTGTGATCTTGCTGTGCTGATGAATGATCTTGCTGTGCTAATGTGTGATCTTGCTGTGCTGATGTGTGATCTTGCTGTGCGGATGTGTGATCTTGCTGTGCGGATGAATGATCTTGCTGTGCTGATGTGTGATCTTGATGTGCGGATGAATGATCTTGCTGTGCTGATGTGTGGTCTTGCTGTGCGGATGAATGATCTTGCTGTGCTGATGTGTGGTCTTGCTGTGCGGATGTGTGATCTTGCTGTGCTGATGTGTGATCTTGCTGTGCTGATGTGTGATCTTGCTGTGCTAATGTGTGATCTTGCTGTGCTGATGAATGATCTTGCTGTGCTGATGTGTGATCTTGCTGTGCTAATGTGTGATCTTGCTGTGCGGATGTGTGATCTTGCTGTGCTAATGTGTGATCTTGCTGTGCGGATGTGTGATCTTGCTGTGCGGATGTGTGATCTTGCTGTGCGGATGTGTGATCTTGCTGTGCTAATGTGTGATCTTGCTGTGCGGATGTGTGATCTTGCTGTGCTGATGTGTGATCTTGCTGTGCTAATGTGTGATCTTGCTGTGCTGATGAATGATCTTGCTGTGCTGATGTGTGATCTTGCTGTGCGGATGAATGATCTTGCTGTGCTGATGTGTGGTCTTGCTGTGCGGATGTGTGATCTTGCTGTGCTGATGTGTGATCTTGCTGTGCTGATGTGTGATCTTGCTGTGCTAATGTGTGATCTTGCTGTGCTGATGTGTGATCTTGCTGTGCTGATATGTGGTCTTGCTGTGTTGATGTGTGATCTTGCTGTGCTGATGTGTGATCTTGCTGTGCGGATGTGTGATCTTGCTGTGCTAATGTGTGATCTTGCTGTGCGGATGTGTGATCTTGCTGTGCTGATGTGTGATCTTGCTGTGCTAATGTGTGATCTTGCTGTGCTGATGAATGATCTTGCTGTGCTGATGTGTGATCTTGCTGTGCGGATGAATGATCTTGCTGTGCTGATGTGTGGTCTTGCTGTGCGGATGTGTGATCTTGCTGTGCTGATGTGTGATCTTGCTGTGCTGATGTGTGATCTTGCTGTGCTAATGTGTGATCTTGCTGTGCTGATGTGTGATCTTGCTGTGCGGATGTGTGATCTAGCTGTGCGGATGAATGATCTTGCTGTGCTGATGTGTGATCTTGCTGTGCGGATGACTGATCTTGCTGTGCTGATGTGTGATCTTGCTGTGCGGATGTGTGATCTTGCTGTGCGGATGTGTGATCTTGCTGTGCGGATGTGTGATCTTGCTGTGCTGATATGTGGTCTTGCTGTGCTGATGTGTGATCTTGCTGTGCGGATGTGTGATCTTGCTGTGCGGATGTGTGATCTTGCTGTGCGGATGTGGGATTTTGCTGTGCGGATGTGTGATCTTGCTGTGCGGATGTGTGATCTTGCTGTGCGGATGTGTGATCTTGCTGTGCTGATGTGTGATCTTGCTGTGCTGATGAATGATCTTGCTGTGCTGATGAATGATCTTGCTGTGCTGATGTGTGATCTTGCTGTGCTGATGTGTGATCTTGCTGTGTTGATGTGTGATCTTGCTGTGCGGATGTGTGATCTTGCTGTGCTGATGTGTGATCTTGTTGTGCTGATGTGTGATCTTGCTGTGCTGATGTGTGATCTTGCTGTTTTGATGTGTGATCTTGCTGTGCTGATGAATGATCTTGCTGTGCGGATGTGTGATCTTGCTGTGCGGATGAATGATCTTGCTGTGCTGATGTGTGGTCTTGCTGTGCGGATGTGTGATCTTGCTGTGCGGATGTGTGATCTTGCTGTGCTGATGTGTGATCTTGCTGTGCTGATGAATGATCTTGCTGTGCTGATGTGTGATCTTGCTGTGCGGATGAATGATCTTGCTGTGCTGATGTGTGGTCTTGCTGTGCGGATGTGTGATCTTGCTGTGCTGATGTGTGATCTTGCTGTGCTGATGTGTGATCTTGCTGTGCTAATGTGTGATCTTGCTGTGCTGATGAATGATCTTGCTGTGCTGATGTGTGATCTTGCTGTGCTGATGAATGATCTTGCTGTGCTAATGTGTGATCTTGCTGTGCTGATGTGTGATCTTGCTGTGCGGATGTGTGATCTTGCTGTGCGGATGAATGATCTTGCTGTGCTGATGTGTGATCTTGATGTGCGGATGAATGATCTTGCTGTGCTGATGTGTGGTCTTGCTGTGCGGATGAATGATCTTGCTGTGCTGATGTGTGGTCTTGCTGTGCGGATGTGTGATCTTGCTGTGCTGATGTGTGATCTTGCTGTGCTGATGTGTGATCTTGCTGTGCTAATGTGTGATCTTGCTGTGCTGATGAATGATCTTGCTGTGCTGATGTGTGATCTTGCTGTGCTAATGTGTGATCTTGCTGTGCGGATGTGTGATCTTGCTGTGCTAATGTGTGATCTTGCTGTGCGGATGTGTGATCTTGCTGTGCGGATGTGTGATCTTGCTGTGCGGATGTGTGATCTTGCTGTGCTAATGTGTGATCTCTGCTGTGCGGATGTGTGATCTTGCTGTGCTGATGTGTGATCTTGCTGTGCTAATGTGTGATCTTGCTGTGCTGATGAATGATCTTGCTGTGCTGATGTGTGATCTTGCTGTGCGGATGAATGATCTTGCTGTGCTGATGTGTGGTCTTGCTGTGCGGATGTGTGATCTTGCTGTGCTGATGTGTGATCTTGCTGTGCTGATGTGTGATCTTGCTGTGCTAATGTGTGATCTTGCTGTGCTGATGTGTGATCTTGCTGTGCTGATATGTGGTCTTGCTGTGTTGATGTGTGATCTTGCTGTGCTGATGTGTGATCTTGCTGTGCGGATGTGTGATCTTGCTGTGCTAATGTGTGATCTTGCTGTGCGGATGTGTGATCTTGCTGTGCTGATGTGTGATCTTGCTGTGCTAATGTGTGATCTTGCTGTGCTGATGAATGATCTTGCTGTGCTGATGTGTGATCTTGCTGTGCGGATGAATGATCTTGCTGTGCTGATGTGTGTCTTGCTGTGCGGATGTGTGATCTTGCTGTGCTGATGTGTGATCTTGCTGTGCTGATGTGTGATCTTGCTGTGCTAATGTGTGATCTTGCTGTGCTGATGTGTGATCTTGCTGTGCGGATGTGTGATCTAGCTGTGCGGATGAATGATCTTGCTGTGCTGATGTGTGATCTTGCTGTGCGGATGACTGATCTTGCTGTGCTGATGTGTGATCTTGCTGTGCGGATGTGTGATCTTGCTGTGCGGATGTGTGATCTTGCTGTGCGGATGTGTGATCTTGCTGTGCTGATATGTGGTCTTGCTGTGCTGATGTGTGATCTTGCTGTGCGGATGTGTGATCTTGCTGTGCGGATGTGTGATCTTGCTGTGCGGATGTGGGATTTTGCTGTGCGGATGTGTGATCTTGCTGTGCGGATGTGTGATCTTGCTGTGCGGATGTGTGATCTTGCTGTGCTGATGTGTGATCTTGCTGTGCTGATGAATGATCTTGCTGTGCTGATGAATGATCTTGCTGTGCTGATGTGTGATCTTGCTGTGCTGATGTGTGATCTTGCTGTGTTGATGTGTGATCTTGCTGTGCGGATGTGTGATCTTGCTGTGCTGATGTGTGATCTTGTTGTGCTGATGTGTGATCTTGCTGTGCTGATGTGTGATCTTGCTGTTTTGATGTGTGATCTTGCTGTGCTGATGAATGATCTTGCTGTGCGGATGTGTGATCTTGCTGTGCTGATGAATGATCTTGCTGTGCTGATGTGTGATCTTGCTGTGTTGATGTGTGATCTTGCTGTGCTGATGTGTGATCTTGCTGTGCTGATGTGTGATCTCTTGTCCTGGCAGGTGTTTGAGTGGCCCATAGCCCGCCCTATTGAGTCAGATGAAGTCATAGACATACAGCTCTACACGTGCAAGTATCTCGGAAACAGGTGAGGGTTTGTCAAGTATCTGTTGTGTGTGTGTGTGTGTGTTTGTATGCCTAAAAGAGAGAAATGTGTCGGTGTGTGTGTGTGTGTGTGTGTGTGTGTGTGTTTGTATGCGTAAGAGAGAGAAATGTTTCGGTGTGTTGTGTGTGTGTGTGTTTGTATGCGTAAGAGAGAGAAATGTGTCGGTGTGCGTGTGTGTGTATGTGTGTTTGTATGCGTAAGAGAGAGGTGTGTGTGCATGTGTCAGCGAGATATGAGTATGTGTGTACACTAGAATATTAAAATAGTATTATTACAAATTAAGCAAAATTAAAAACTAATAATAAACAACAAAAGTATACAAAAACAAATTATATAAAGTAATTATTTAAAGCTGACATATCCATTTATGTGTGTGCATAAATCTTGTCAAGATTTTCTTAACTTTACTGATTGTTTGTTGGGTGGTTTAACTAGACAGTGCTACGTTCAGTAGTTTTACAGTTCTGGTTGATTCCAACGACGCTCATGCCGTTGTCAAAGTTCTGTAAAACCGTTATCCCTGCATTGAATTTCTAAATGAAGTTTGGCGGGATAGTGATATTAAGTTCACAACCCCTTTCTTCTCAGTAGCAAGTCACCCTAGCGTTGGCAGTTAGACGCCACCCACGGATAGGAGGGTCGTGGGTAAGCGTCCTATCGGAGCACGACTTTCTTTCAAAAATAACCTTGACTCCAAGGTCGACCCAGCCTTGAGTGGGTACGAGGTGCAGTCCTTGGAAGTAAAGGCGACCTGCGTGATGCTGACACGTCACCCACCAAGTCTCGATTAGACCATACAAATATTGGTCTAACCCAAATTCCCAATACGGGGAGTTGTGGGGAGAGCAGACTAACAGTAAACATCCACAAGACACCATCGGCGGACTCAGCCTAAAGCAACAATTTTCCGTCTGCGGGAGGGACGCTGGGAGCTCAGCTGCCACATGCATTAAATAAAGATTATACAGTCCCCACGATCTGCCTGTCGGGCTGGACCACGGACACCTGGGCGCGTTCTGCAGACCTGTCCACTCGACATAAAACTTCGAAAAGACACCTGGCCTTTGAAGCAAAGTGGGCAGAGCAGGCTATGGGGAACCGAGAAGGACCTGCTGCTGACATGCGAGTTCATAGAGGCAACCCAACCTGTGGTCTGATCTTATCATTCGAAACCGAACGCAAAGAAGAAGGAGAAGAAGAAGATATTAATATTACCAATAGCCTATAGGCATGGAAAAAGGTCCTTTGACCTTACTTCTCAGTGATGTGCCTTGTTATGCCAAATAAAGTAGACATTCGATGTAAATGACAATTGTGTTGCTCTGTCATTTTTTTTAAACGAGTAAGTCTCTCCACTTTCTCATTTATTTATATATGTGTCTGACTCTCTCATTCTCTGTATGTCTCTGCTACTATCTATTATTGGCTCTCTCTGTTCTCCACCCTCTGTCTGGATTTCTTTCTTTCTCCGGGCCACAATCTCTAGCCCTCTCCCCTGGCTTCTCTTTCTTTGCCTTTCTCCGTGTCTCTCTGGCCCTTACCGTGGCCCTCTTCCTCTGACCATCATTTTCTGGGCTTTTTCCTCGCTCTAACACTCTCTATATCTATCTGTCTTTATCTGGTGATCTCTTTTTTCGCTGGCCCACTCTCTGGCCTTCTTTCTCTGGCCCTTTCTTTCTGGACTTTTTGTATGAAATTTTTTTTTTTACACCTATCATTTTTTCATTGCAATTTGTTTTCCTTTTTTTGACCTATGAATGATTGTACTACCTGTCCTTCCCCATTGTCTAACACTTCGTCACGTAAATAATACAAATATCTCACCCCTGTTAACTTTATTGAGTCTTAACTAACCCCTCGCTATATTCTCTTCATCCGCTGACAGGCTGCTAGGGACATTCCGAATGATTCTCCAGCAACTAATTGAGGTCGGCAATGTCAAGATTTCCGACTGCCTCCTTGACGCCAATAATGTCGTTATGAAGGTAAGTGTTGTGTTTGTTGCTGGATTACATCTAGCTTACATAGAAATTATTCATGATCTCTTCCTACCAGATCAATACGTGCAGATTCTGAACGTGGCTTTTGCTTCGGCTGCGTGTTACATTATTGTCGTGTTCTTTACATTTACTCTAACATAAATTTAAGACGCACATAGATGTACTGCAAGTGATGCAGCAAAGCAAGTGGGAAGAAGCACTGACAGAAATGATATCATCAACTAGGGTGGGGAATAATGTTGTGTCTCTAACGCTAACATGACTGTGTGACCTGGAAGTAAACCTTGGTGAAGCACGTCTATGTCGTCTTCAAGAACAAGACATGCGACACTGTAATCACATTTTCATGGGAACAATGAGGAGATGTACCATGTAGTGGCTGCTGCATAGGAGGATTGAGCAGACACATGAATGTCTTGTATCCAGTGACGTCGATTGTAACAACATAAGCAGACACATGAATGTCTTGTATCCAGTGACATCGATTGTAACAACATAAGATAACATAACATACGGGTATGTTCTACTCCTTGGCATTGTGTTTTACATTTTCGGTTGTTGAGACAAATACGTTGTTCTGTGCCAGGTTTTTCTGTCAGTATCGGCCACACAGGCTTTGGTAATGATAAAGAACCGTCTTTCTAATGAGCTAAAGCCTGTTGACTGGAACAGCTGCCACGGACCGCCATAGTGAAAACGGAGCAACTGATTATAATTTCGAACCGCCAACGGATTACACTATAAAGTTGTTGGTCTTGGCGTGGTTGTTTTTGTTGATGTTCGTGTTTTTTTAAATGCTGTGACCTAAGAGACATATCCACAGTGGACTGCCTGTTACTTGGTTACCGTTTTGTGGTGCCACATGTATGGTTAGATGGTTAAGCGCGGGATTTGTCATCATCATCAGGTGCCTTTCCGACTGGCGCGGGCGATCATGCCTCTCCATAATCTGCAATCTCCTGCAGCATGTATCAGTTCGTGTGCCGACATACCTCCATGCCATGCAACAAGACTGTCAAGCATCTTCTCTCGTTGTCTTCCTCTATCCCTCCTTTCACAGATCTTTCCAGTGGTCATATTCCAAGGTATACTAAGCATTCTTCTGTAAAACCACATCTCTGAGGCCTTTGGAAATTGTTTGGCCTGCCTACCGATTGTCCAGGATTCACAGCCATATGTTAAAACTGGATGTATGTAGCAAGCAAGAATTCTTTTTTTAACTCTCAATGACAAGGATATATTGCACAAGATGTTTTTCATTTCATAAAATGCAGTTTTTGCCTATCCTATTCTATCGTATTATTAAATCCCTATGCGGGATTTGTAGCTGCGTGATTTTCATCACTTGTCTGTGTGTGTGTCTGTATCTGTGTGTGTGTATCTGTGTGTGTATCTGTGTGTGTGTGTGTGTGTGTGTCTGTGTGTGTTTGCGTGTGTATCTGTGTATGTATCCGTGTTTGTGTTTGTGTATTGGTGCGTTTGTATGTTATTTTTGTTTAAATGTGTGTGTGTGTCTGTGTGTGTTTCATTGGGTGTGTCTGTTTGCATGAACGTGCTTGCGTCCGTGCGTGCGCGCGTGTGTGTATATATGTGTGTATGTATGTATGTATCTGGGTGTGTGTATGTATGTGTGTGTGTATATATGCGTGTTCAAGTGAGTGGGTGGGTGCGTCTATATGTGTGCGCGATTGTGTGCATTTATTTTACCACCCATGCGTTTGTGTTTTTTAATTGATATTCACAATATGCATATTATCATATGAATATAAGGTATTTTATTGATAAAAATACAACTGCTCTGTGAACGACGGGTGTTTGGTAGGGCCAAATGTAAGACGGGCCTGCGTGCCCAATTTGTGACCTTTTGAAAATAAAGTTGGTTCGTTTGTTCGTTCGTTCATCTTTGAGATGTTAATCATACCGACTGCGCTCCTGGAGGAATGCCACCAGGGAAGTTTTACATTGATTCAGCTGTCTTCAGGGGCGCCAGGTAAACTTAATTTTGGAAAACGCTGTTTTAGAGAATATCTTTTAACAATCAGCGATGGCGCCCTCTGTAGGGGCTGGCATATTATAGGAGGTCAGTTGCAGAGGCGTAGCAAGGACAGGGGGTAGTAAGTGCCGAAAATTACACCCCCCGCCCCCCCGGCAATTGTTTTTTTTCTTCATGAGGAGGTGGGCCGTTGGAATAATAGATGGTAGTTGCCATTAATGCAACAGGGGGTAGTGAAGTGGTAAAAGCAGTGGAACAGTCTAGGGGTAATTGTAGTCAACGGTATGATTAGGGAGGCGAAGTCGCTGGTACATTAAGGAGGATGGTAGACGCAAATAGTTCAGTTGGGAGGAGGTTGAATTTGAGGTTGGGGGACAAACAAGAGGAGAGGGGGGCGGGGGGTTTCTGTAGTTATAAATGCCCCCCTTCATGTGGATTTCAACTCAAACCATTCGAGCGAGCATCTAGCCAGCAAGCCACTGAAGCTCTGTAGACTTAAGCAGCATTTTTGCCTGTGTGTTCTGGGCCTCATTTTGGAGGTAAAACGATTAAAATCACTGCCCCCTAACAAACATGTCATCAAAGACAATTACTTAGATATTTTGTCCCCTTCGAAATTGTGGAGCATCTGCCGGAGAGATCATGAAACAACAGTTTGTATACAAGTACGCTGGATCTCCAAAATGAATTTGCTGACAAAACAAGCAAGATTAAAAGCTAGAAATGGACAAACACCGCAGCCTGTTCGCCGTAATTTACATCAGGTAGTTGGCGTCTGTGGCTTAGTCGTTGCCAACGGGCTTCGTAACCCCGGGGTGCTGGGTTCGATCCCTGCTGCGTACGATTTGTCTTGAGCTGGTTGCGACAGTGGTGCCGAGAGCTGACCGTTTAGATGCAATGACAAACTACTGAACGTTAAATTTGCCTTGAAAATCCACAACAACCATTAAATGCTGGGGTTGGTTTTGCAACGTCCTGTAAAGGATACACAGCTAACTGACTACAGGAGAATGCGAAAATGAAGAAGAAATCGCCTGCAAAAATGTTGTTTCGTGATAATGTGCAATCACATCTTTGGGGGATACATGTTGACGAGTTTCCAATTGGAGGCCACACAAAAATCAATGCTGGCAGAAGCAAGCTGGAAATAACAATTGTGGATTGAGTAGCGTACACTTCATCTTGATGACATGCTTTCATGAGGACACCAGGGAAAGAAAGGGATAAATACCTGATAAGATAATTTTGGAAACAGCTGGGAACGTTTTAGGACGGGAAGCTTATCTCTATAAGAATAAACTCACAGGGAGCAAGTACAGCGGGGATCTACAGTCATCAGTAGAAATTATCCTCTTTCGACACACGTTTCGGCCCACGATTCCTAAACGTATTCGGAGGTGGGCCCACCTGAGTTCATGAAGCTCAGGGCTGCTTCCCCGCCGCACAGAATTACCGGATGGTGTTATACTTTCGGCCAGAGACAAGACGACTTGGTGGTTTCGAAGGAGGTACTGTGAGATAAGAAGCCGCCACGGCAGCGTAATTAGAACAGTCCGCATGCCTGGACGACCGAGCGACAAGCTTACTTTGGTTTACCGGACACATCTTGGACTTTTATTAGCAGTTGGCAGAGAGACACTGGCAGACAATTCGTACACGATGGACTTTTCAAAGGGATAAGAAACTCTTTTCCACTAGATACCCGGACCAGCTCACCGAGGCCCGTCCCCTACGTTGTTGCGCTGCGTCCAAAGCCAGCTGGATGCCCTTTCGGCCACCTCACCAAGTTTTTTGAGTGCCCGTTTCCGTTCATTACCGCGCAATCCTAACTCTTTAACCACATTGTAGAGCGAAGTGGAAACGAGGCCTCTCGCTCCCACTTCGACGGCAAATACCCGCACTGTGTAAGCCTCGTTTCTCCTCAAACCGGCTGCTAAATCACTGTATTTCTCGAGCTTATACAAATGATTCTCCTCCATCCGCGACTCAAACGGGACCGTCAACTCAATCAGCATGAGTTTGCCGTTTTTTTTTTTGCGCAGAATGGAGAACGATGTCCGGTCGCAGGCCGGTTTTACGGATCAACTCGGGATACCGTTCATGTCCTGGCAGATCAACCGCCAGTAACCAGTCCCTCGCAGAGTCTAGCGCAGATGGAGCGAATGCGTTTTGGTTGACCTTACCTTTAGGAACCTGCCCAGCCTTGAGGAAACGAATGGGGACGATACTAGAACTGGCTCTGGCGTTAGCCCTCATTCTAGCCTGGTCGACAACGGCTGCTAACTCCTTTAGCACCTTGTTGTGGCGCCAGGTATAGCGGCCTTGACCTAGAGCTTTCCTGCACGCGGACAGGACGTGCTCAAGAGTTTGCTTTGATTTGCACAACGGGCAAGTCGGATCGTTGGTCGCAGACCATTTAACCATGTTAACACCGGACGGTAATACATCGTACGCCGAACGAACGATAAAGCTCAGTCGCAGCGGGGTCATCCGCCAGATCTCACCCCATGTGAGTATTCTCGGCAATGCGCTCTCCAGGCTGACCCAATGGCCCTGCTGCGACTGTTGGGCTGCTTTCTGGACCCGAACCTCGTTTTCGTTGTCCCTCACCGTTTGTATCACCATGTCTCGGCGCTCTTTGGCTGAGGCCTTTGACCACCAATTGACTTTCCCGTGCCCTAGGCCTCGACGGTCGGTTTGTGTGTAACCCATTACCTCCTTCAATTTTAGTGCGTTCTGAGCAGATTCAATCGCATCGAGGACTCTCCACTTCTGACCAGTCTTTAGAGCGGGCTGGACAGCGATGACATTTGGGTCTGAGGACTCGCGCAAAAGCATGGCGAGCCTAACTTTGCCGACTTTAAACTCTTCGGTTATTGACTTGAACGGAAGTACCAGCTTAGCCTGTTTACAATACAGAGCCACGTCGGTCAGACAAGGCGGTGCACCAATCCACTTTCTTAAGGCTGTATTGATTTTCTTTTCCATGGTTTCCACTGCAGTCATCGTCACCTCGTAGACTAGCAGTGGCCATAGAAGCTTCGGAATCAACATGAATTGGAGACACCATACCTTGAATTTTCCGATCAGCCTGCATCGCTCGATCGCGAGCAGGCCTGTAGCCAGTGACTCGTGTATTCGCCGGACCTCCGCTCTGTCAGATAACTTCGAATCGTAAACGCGACCGAGACTCTTCACCGGTTCCTCCAGAACCGTAGGGATCTTGTTCCTTGCCACCGTAAAACTGGTCGCCGACACCTTGCCCTTATGGATTGACAGACTCCTTGACTTCTGCGGTTTGAACTGCATACCGCTCCATTGGACCACCGCGTCCAATCTTTTCAGGATCGTGCGGGCAGACTCCTCGCTGCCCGTTATAATAGTCGTGTCATCCATAAATGCGCGCAGTGGCGGTAACCAGTGATCCCCTATTTGAAGGCCCAGTCCGTAGCCGGCCGCCCCGTCTAACATGATCTGCATTGCCATGACAAACAGTATAGGTGAGATCGTACACCCCATAGCTATCCCAATCTGCAACTCAGTCCACCTCGTGGTAAACGTCGAGGTAGAGAAGCGCAAAGCGAACTTAGAGAAATATTGCTCGACCATTTGACTGATCTGTGTCGGTACGTGAAACATGCGAAGGGCTCGCCACAGTAGCCTATGGGGGACTGCCCCGTAGGCGTTGGCTAAGTCCAACCATATAACGTGCAAATCGGTTCTCTCATGCTTGGCTC
Organism: Candidula unifasciata; assembly: GCA_905116865.2. Classification (NCBI taxonomy): domain Eukaryota; kingdom Metazoa; phylum Mollusca; class Gastropoda; order Stylommatophora; family Geomitridae; genus Candidula; species Candidula unifasciata. The sequence continues at coordinate 346,372 of CAJHNH020007690.1, forward strand.
TCTGGATAGCCTCCCATATCATGGTCGCGTGTTCAAGGCACCCAGGAACGCCTGGAATACCACCCTTCTGAACACTCGTATCTATGTACTTGTTAGTCATCAGATACTGTGTGAGCCGGCGAGCCATGACTGAGAAGAATATCTTACCCTCAACATTCAACAGCGAGATGGGCCTGAATTGGGAAAGACTCTTCGAGTCCTGCTCTTTGGGAATGTAGACCCCATTTGCCTTTGACCACTCTGGACATATGTGATTGCGGATCCACGCTTGTCGCAACAAGACGTGAAGCATTTTTAGGATTTTCGGGCAACGCTTGTAAAGAACGTACGGGACACCGTTCGGACCTGGGGCAGACTTGCCGCTGGCCTTTTTCACAACATCTTCAACCTCAGACCAAAGGGGAGGTACCATTTTAAATGGTACCTTCGGCACCGAAGGCTGTTTGAGTCCGCTAAGGATCTCTGGATTGTCATCAAGAGGCTCTCTCCTCTTCTTATCAGAGTACATCTTGCTTAGATGTAGCTCAAGTTCTTTCTGACTGACAACCAGAGTCCCAGACTTCGGTTGCTCGAATAGACCTCGGGCAAACTGATACGGGTCCCTAAAGAATTTCTCTCGCTCCCTTTTGGTTCTACGTCTGTTGTTACAGAAACGCTCGGCACGACAGAGGGCACTGTGTTTGTTCTTTAAATGCAACCAAACTTCGTACAGCCCCTCCCGTTCGCTGCCCGTAGCGGCTTTGAACCGTTTTCTGAGGGCATTCTTGTCTGCCCGACACTTCAGAATGTCCCTCTGCCTCCTGCTAGTATTCTGCTTGGCACCCGGCTGTGCCTTTACTACTGTCCCGAACTCGCGGGAGCAGTGTTCATATATTACATCACCAAATTTTGTAAGCTTGTCGCCTAGCGGCTTCTTGTTTAGAGTTTGTTTAAGTACCTCACATAATGTAACCTCCAACTTACACCACACCACCTTCTCGCTCGCAGGTGGAAACCTGATTCTGGAACGCACTTCTTCAGAAATCATCAAAGGTGCTCCTCCGCAGTCGACGTCATGGGCCTCTCCGGGCGAGTGGGGTTCCCCCTGCCCGTCGTTCCCTAACGACTCAGAAACTACCACAGGAGTAGTAGTTTTTGCGACGGCGTTTACTGCGTGGAGCACCCTCGCATTTCATTCTTCCGGCATGCGTTCTCAGACCATGCAATCCCGTGAAGCTTTTCCCACATGTACAGAGCCAGCCCGGACGTTGGGCGAGTGTCTCAGTCCGGGGGCTAGCAAGGTCGTCAACGAGGGTATCAATCAGATTGGGCCCTTCATTCTCCCCCCCTTTCGGAGGGCCCCTGGGGGCATATTTCATTGTGGTCGTACGAAATCGGAGGTATTATACTGTGTTAGGGGGTGATCAACCCGGTCCACAGTCGACATCTGTCTCCAGATGTCAGTTTATCCCCCCGGCGATACCGGGGGGCCAGTCTTTCCAAAGGTGTCAAAAGGTCTTTCCCGATAGTCACCAGTCTTTCCTGGTAGTCTTGTGGGCTAGCCACGTACAATAAGAATAAACTCACAGGGAGCAAGTACAGCGGGGATCTACAGTCATCAGTAGAAATTATCCTCTTTCGACACACGTTTCGGCCCACGATTCCTAAACGTATTCGGAGGTGGGCCCACCTGAGTTCATGAAGCTCAGGGCTGCTTCCCCGCCGCACAGAATTACCGGATGGTGTTATACTTTCGGCCAGAGACAAGACGACTTGGTGGTTTCGAAGGAGGTACTGTGAGATAAGAAGCCGCCACGGCAGCGTAATTAGAACAGTCCGCATGCCTGGACGACCGAGCGACAAGCTTACTTTGGTTTACCGGACACATCTTGGACTTTTATTAGCAGTTGGCAGAGAGACACTGGCAGACAATTCGTACACGATGGACTTTTCAAAGGGATAAGAAACTCTTTTCCACTAGATACCCGGACCAGCTCACCGAGGCCCGTCCCCTACGTTGTTGCGCTGCGTCCAAAGCCAGCTGGATGCCCTTTCGGCCACCTCACCAAGTTTTTTGAGTGCCCGTTTCCGTTCATTACCGCGCAATCCTAACTCTTTAACCACATTGTAGAGCGAAGTGGAAACGAGGCCTCTCGCTCCCACTTCGACGGCAAATACCCGCACTGTGTAAGCCTCGTTTCTCCTCAAACCGGCTGCTAAAGTAAACCAGAGGGGGGTCTGGAAGGAGGTTGTTTTAATAAGTATAGACACATGGCGATTTGATCTGATTTGACCTGTAAGAGACAAGGGACATAGTGGTGAAGATGCGTCAACAGGAATTTGTGAATAATCGTGTGCGTGTAGATTGTGTGTGGAAATGTTACGTAAGGCGTAGATTATTAGTGTAGTGAATAGTGTTGATATAGATTAAATGTGTAAATGATCGTATGGTTACAGACTTATCAATGAAAAGTCTGTGTATTAATGTCGATTATAATCTGTTTTGTCACTGATTGTGCAGATGTAGCTCGTGCGTGTAAATGACCGCGTCATTATAACTTTCTGTATGTGAATGATTATGTCATTATAGCTTCTGTGTGTAAATGATCACTTCATTATAGCTCCTTTGTGTAAATGATCGCGAGATTATAACTTTTCTGTGTTAGTGCTCATGTGGGTATATATATATATATCAGTAGTAGTCGCCATGGTTTCAACTTTACTGGAGAAAAAAAATCACCACTCAATTGCTCGATTCCCATGCCAGTGAAAATCACAATACCACTTCCTGTTCCATTTAGAAACCAGCGAAGAAACAATTATTCACGGCAAAATGCAGACACACACACAGTGGTTAGGTGTACCAACGCCAACCATCGCTACCAGAATTACAATTTGTCTTTGAGGGAAGTAATTAGGCACGATAAGTTGACAGAACACATACAGTACTAATGCATAAGGCACAAAGCCAGACCGAACGCAAACCGTCTGCCAGCCATTTTCTTTGTATCACTACACACACCAGTGTGTGCACAGAACGCGAATGATATTCCACACGAAATGCACAGCTCATACTGTAGCAGAATATGCTTAAAACTGTTAGCTTCGGTAAAGAAACCGTGGACTCCAGTCCATGTGTGGAAACTGAATTAGCAAACCATGGCTAACAAATGGGAAGAAATACACATACACACACACTTCGGTGTTTTGACGGACTGGAGCCTGTCCCTAATGTTTGAACAAAAGACGGTTACTGAAATTGTAAATAATCGTGTGACTTCAGCTTCTGTATTAAATGACAACAAAGTTATCAATTATGTATGTAAATCCGTTGAACACACTGGCCACTAGATAGTCTGATTAGATTAGTCATTACTCTCAGCACGTTGGAACTATGCAAATATTAAATAAGACTAGAGAACTTCTAGTAAACAAAAATACCACAAAACATCAACGGTCTCGGGTTACCACTGTTGTAACATCTTCGGTTAAAGCTCATCATGGTCTAGTGTGTTCAAATGCTAATCTGTCGGATTTACATGAGAATGTCAAGTGATTATGTGGAAACGAATGGAATAGGGTAATTCTGGTAATTCCTATTATCAAAACATTGAAATTTTTTTTTTCAAAAGGTACATATACAACTTATTGTTGAGTTAAACGTGTTTAAATAAATAGTTTAGACGTCCAGCAAATGATTTTGTATCAAGAGGGAAGAAAAGGGAGAAAATGGGGTAGGTTAGGGGGAATTTCGTAGACATGTGTTAAATATTTAATGTCGTCCATTCCTTATCTTTAGTGGCACCTTCCTGGACTTTCTCTGCTCATCTTAAATACAGCTTCTGTAAGATATCACTGACGTCTAACGAGAGGCTCGGGCATTTTCGTCATTTCTTACTCAGTATATTTTACAAGAAGATTCTTGTTACATCAATGTGTCTGTTAGTTTTTCCCATTTCACATAAAATCCCTACAAATCCTTGACTCACAGAAGAGACATTTGGATCCCTCTGGCTTCACTCGGCGAAAGCCTTACCAGAGGCAGAACATGATCGGTCACACAACCCCCCCCCCCTTTTTCCCCTCCCCCACCACCCCCCCCCCCCCGCCCCACCTGCTTTTATGCTGTTTACGCAAATCTGCAAACTGTGATGGTAAAGATGACGGAAACATCTGGTATAATTCCTATAAGGGATACATCTTGTTGAACAATCCTTCGGAGAAGTGGTTCCCATTTTGTGGGTTTTGTGTGTGCGTTATTTATTGTGATTCTAACACACACACGTGCACGCATGCACGCACGCACACACACACACACACACACACACACACACACACACACACACACACACACAGCGAACATACGATGCTTTAAGTGATTGGTTTGAAGTTGATACTGGAGTAAAACAGAGATTCATTTTATCTCTTCTGTTATTTGGCATAGCCATCGATTGCGTGATGAGAAAATGTTGTGTTGGAAACACCGGCATTGACTGGGAGGAGAAAATGTTGTGTTGGAAACACTGGCATTGACTGGGAGGAAAAAACAGTTGGAAGATCTTGATTTTGCTGATGATATTGATCTGTTAGGTAAAAACAACAGTGAATGCAATGGAAAACGCAAGATTCAGCAAATTTAGCATCAGGGGTTGGACTACAAATAAGTTAGGCAAAGACAGATGTGTTGAAGACACCAACAGTAGACAAAGCAGATATAACACTAGAGAGACAAAAGTAATTAAAGTAACAAATCAATTTACTTAATAACGTAGTAATGTTGATTATAGAGGAAATACAAAGAAAGAAATGATTACACTCTATGGCAAAGCATCAACACCTTTCACTAGCTTGAATAAAAGCTGGAACTCTATAGTGTATAGTTTTAAGACCAAGCTACGTATTTTCAACTCTAACATTATTTTACTTTTAACATTTGTAAGGGAAAGTTGGAGAACCTCTAGGGTTATAGAACAAAAGTTAAATCCATTCGAAAACAAAAGTCTGAGAAAAATGAGGAAAGTAAACATGGGAGGAATTCGAAAGGAGTGAAGACATGTGAGGAATGTCTAGGTCACCACTCATATCAACAGTTATAAGACAGAGAAAATGGCGCTTCGTTGGAAACATCCTGAAAAGAAACAAGCAAAGAATCATCAAAAAGGCATTTAAATGGGGGAAAAGGGATTACGGAGGCGAGAGCGCCCAAAAAAAAAAAAAAACCTAGGAACCCTAAGTCGAACGTTGATGAGAGAGGTCAAAGTTGCTGGACTAGATTCGGTCCATGATATTGAACTATTTGCACTGATTGAAAGGAATGGAGGAATAGATTGCGAGCAGTATTTGATATATAAAATGGCATAACTATCATGTGTCTTGTCAGCTGGCGTAGGCGTTCATGAATCTCAACAGATCTCGATCTTAGGTGTTTTGGAATACTTCTACTGATGATATTTCTCCACGCCACTGTCTTAAGCTATCCACCGTCAGTTCTCTTGGTCTGCCTTTTCATCTTCTCCCATTGATCTTTCCAGTCGTCACAAAACTTTCCAGAGCTCCTTTTATCATCGCATTGCCAAGGAACGTTGTCTCCTTCTCATTGTTGCGTATAATATTCTACTTTTATTAGCCGTTTCCAGGTAACCATTGTTAGTTATTCTGGCAGTTCAAGGTATTCACAATATTCTTATCATTTACAACATCCCAGTTGCCTCCAAACTCTGTTTAATTTGTTTGCTCACATTTCAAGATTCACTGTCATACAACAGAACAGGCTTGATGTAACATTTCAATACTCGTTTTCTGATGTTTAATGAGAGTGATTAATTTCATAAGATACTTTCATCTATTAAATGCTGCCTTTGCCTGGCCAATTCTGCCGTTAATTTCTGTCACATCTCGTCCATCTGATGTTATGAGTGTCCTCAAATACTTGAATTTATTGACTTGGTTAATCACTTTCCATGTCGGCTCTGTGGCTAAGTCGATGCGAACACTTCGCTTCGTAATGCCGGGATGCCAGGTTCGATCCCAGCTGCGGGCAATGCGCCTTGCGTTGGTTTCGACAGTGGTATCAAAAAAGCCGACCGTCCAGAAGCAATGGCAAACTACTGGACGTAAATTTGCCTAGAGAAACCACACAACAGCCAGGGG